>BMAC01000925.1:96441-127047 GCA_014905375.1 Phtheirospermum japonicum
AAACCAGAGGCATGTTTTGCCACATTTACAGAAAATACCAAACTGGTTGCTACACAACAATACTCACCGTTGTCAACTGGGAGCACCATAGTTTCAGCATCTTCGGCATCATATTCCTCGATCTTTTTACGGGCCCCACTAATAATCAAGTATTCACAGTTCTGTGGATCTGTTTGAATAACAATCTCATGGCTGCAGCACGCGGACTTCATTGTAAAGCTCCATATCTGGATAAAAAGAAATAAAAGTGGTCATCACCAACACTGATCCAAAGATATCGACGAGCTCGGAATTTAAATAAAACAACATATTACCTTTGTAGAGTAATAATTTCCAACTTGCTTTTTCTCTGCGTTGAACCTCACACCCTTCGCGATCATGGACTCACATCCACCACACCATATATTATAAGGCATCTCAAACCTGTAAAACCGAACCATATAATTTCAAAGTATAAATTAACGACTGCATAAGCTTATTCAACAATGTCGTCAATATTTTATGTTAACGTCCATTATCACTTGTGGATAACTTTTAAAATGATTATAAATGCCATGTCATTATATAGCCAATAGCTCTTTCTTTATCACAATTTTATTAATTATATCCCATAATAGCAATTTATGCTTAAAAAGTACAACTGAAATGACAATATTTAAAACAGTTGTGTGAATTACAAGAAACCATGAAGTTTTCATCCTGTAAACCAGAAGAATCAAATTAAATTGCTGCTGATATAAATTTATCCTCTAACAAACACCCAGAATTCAGGAGAATAACTTTAAAAGCCTTTACATCTGTTGCTTAAAAGAAACATTAATGGTGGAAAGCTAATAATTAAAAATCGGTTGGTGCAGTACCTTATGACCAAGATGCCTTGATCGATTTTTTTTGCTCTCTCCCTCAGAGCATGTTGGCCATGGAACTTGTTCAACCCACCCTGAAAACAAAAAAACCAATATAACAATCGGAAGCATAGACATAATCGTGTGCAGCCAAGAATATAAAGTCTCATCAGAATCATACCTTCTTCGGGTCCCATTCCGGTGGGTAGTAAAAATTATCTGCCCTCGCAGCTGCAAGAGAAGACTGCAAAAACCAAACAAATTCACTTGGTCAAAAAAACTTGTTGATTAAAACCAATAACATAAAGCATAAATTAATTAGTGAAGATATTTAATTCAACGGAAATCGCAGCACCATCGTCACCCAATCCCAGAACCGCTGCTGTCGAACCCAATTAGTGAAGCGCCGCGCCATCGTTCTGTCGTGCACAGGCGCCGCACGGAGACGCCGAACCAGATAAGCCGCCTCGCCACAGTTCCCGTCCTCACCTCCCCGTTAATTTTCAGAAAATCAAGACGGAGCCTTCCGAGCTGGAGCCTGCCCTCGTTGCCTGCTGTCCGTCGCAGTGAAGAGGAGGCTGCCTTTCCTGACACTGCTGAGAGTTACCGCCATGCTTTCGCCACTACCGAACGCCGCCGTCGATGAGCCGAGGAGGAGAGTTTGCGGCCGATCGATATTGAAATTAGGAGAAGAAATGAAGAAAATGGGAAGCGGCGGATAAGATATTATTAGGGTTTCTACAAAACACGACCAAAAAAAAAAGGAAAAGAAAAAAAAAATAAGGAAGAGCCACGTGTCAAGCAAGCACAAAACCTCTTGGCAATAATAAAGAACAAATTCAAGAACGGTTGTTTAATACCCTTCTTGATTGAATAACAATCCAGAACGGTAATTATAATACCGTTCTGTTTTGGCAATATTTAGAGAACGGTATTTCAAATACCGTTCTGTATCATAAACTTTCGAGAAGGGTATTTTTTTACCGTTCTGTATCGGCGAATACATCTAGAAGGGTTTTAAATATACCGTTCTGGAAAGTAAAAATATGGGCGGCAAAAAATTTTTATTTACGCGGCATTAAATTGACCAAGACATTTGAGAACGGTTTTATAAATACCGTTCTTGATTGGCTTCTAATCAAGAACGGTATTTTAAATAATGTTCTGGAATACACACTTTCCAGAACGGTATTAAAATACCGTTCTGGATTGTACACTTTTCAGAGCGTTATTTAAATACCGTTCTGGACTGACTCATAATCCAGAACGATTTTTCAATAAAATACCGTTCTGGAATGTATACATTCCAGAACGGTATTTGAATACCGTTCTGGAAAATTGTCAATCCAGAACGGTAATTTCAAAAACTGTTCTGGAAAGTCTAATCCAGAACAGTATTTTAAATACCCTTCTAGATGCACCAGGATGTTCTGTTCTAGAATGCAGTTTCTGCACCGACATTGGAAATCCATTCCGAGAACTGTATTTCCTGTATGTGTTTTGCTTGTAACAACTTTTCCACTTTAGCTTGAATTATTGCCTCCTTTTCTGGGCCAAAATCTTGCTTCCTTTACTTTATCGGTTTCGCTGTGGGGTTGATATTGAGGCGATGCTCAGCTATCCTTTGTTCGATGCCTGCAAGATCATGAGGTGACCAAGCAAAGACATCGGCATTGCTTCTCAGGAAGACCACTAGCTCTACCAGAACTTCTGGGCTCAGTGTCTTTCCTACCCGCAGGACTCGACTGTCGTCCCCTGGTACCACTCTACTGTCATCAGGTTCTCCTCAGTCTGAGCTGGTTTGCGTACCCCTTCCTCTGTCCGAGCTCTCTTAGGTCTTGTCTCCTCTTCGGCCCTCCTAATGCTCTCGACATAAGATCATCGCGACGCGTACTGATCTCCTCTAACCTCACCTACTCCTTCTCGAGCTGGGAATTTATTTTTATATGGTAAACGAAGACTACTGCTTGGAATTGACTCAATGATGGTCGTCCAACCATAGCAATGTAAAAGGATGGAGCACCCACCATGAGGAAATGCACCAACTTAGTTTTCTTGAACGGGTCTTCCCCCAACGAAACTAGCAGATTTACCGCGCCCAACGGCTGTAGAGCTCCTCCGGCGAACCCTACTAACGAGGTTGCCACCTCTTCCAATTCTAAGTCCAAGTTTAATTTCTTATAACAGTCATAAAATAAAATGTCCGCAGAACTACCTGTATCGATGAAGATTCTTCATACATTATAGTTAGAAATAGTAGCTGTTATTACCATAGTATCTATATGGGGTGCCAGGATGCTATCCTCATCCTCCAATCCAAAGCAGATGTTTAGGCTCGGGATTAATTGCCCGACCTCTTGAGTTCTCTTTGAGAGATCTCTCACCACTTGTACGTAACTATTTTGCGTGTGTCGTGATTGTGTGTCCAAGATGCCTACCGTAATCATCTGGATTTCTCCATGAATCACCTGATATTGGGTCTCCCTCTTGCCCTCACTACAACTGCCTTCCTTCTCATGCCTAGCAGCTTGATACCACTCCTTCCTATAAGGGTCAGATCTGGGTCCCTCTCTCCTTATATGCACAAACTCGTTGAGGTGCCCTGCTTGCACCATTTTCTCTATCTCATGTTTTAGATACTCATTATGGTATCTACAAAATTGATCAAACTTCTATTTTCTCAGCTTCTGAGTATGTGTCCTTGGAAATTTAAGATGGGGATGACGCTCGATAGCTTGGAGGATTTCACCCTGTTGTGAAGCCAAGGGTGTATATCGATCAAATCTAGGTCGCCCTCCACCCAACTCAGTTCTGGGTTTCTTGACCTGGGTTCTTTCGTCCTTCTCAGTTCGTTCCCTTATTTTATCCCTGTCGTCCTTTAACTTCAAGGCCTCCTCCAAATGTATGTGTTTTTCCGCTCTTGCAAGGAGCTCACTGTTTTGTAATTTTTAGTGCTATAAAAGGTTCATTGGCTCGATATTATTGGAATTCGATTTGATTATATGGATCAATGTGTTTTTAGCTTAAAAAATTACATGCAAAACAACCACCCCACACTTATCGGTTTGTTCGTCCTTGAACAACGAAAAGAAACGAGAATGTACATGCATGAACATTATGTAAAAAGAAGAATTCTTGTGTTTATCCTTATTAATATGATGAATGTATTAACATAAAATCGTTATCGCCAAGTATTGCTCGTATTACTCTTTCTCAAATGAAAACCAAATCGATGACTTCCTCTCAAATGGAATTTTAAGGGTGTTCGCTCAATTCGCTCAAGTGTTTGTTATATGGGACGTGTATACACTCAAGTCAGACAATGCATGCACCTTGTAATGTTAGCTATTTGGTAAGATATGGAATATTTGGATATAATGGCTAACTCACGATCAAACGTGATCAATAACACACGTGACCCTAATTTCTAAAACCCGAAGCTTATGATCGCTTCACCCTTCCCAGATTACCAAACTTTCAATCAAAACCCTTTCGTACACTTACATACTTCTCCGAATTTATTTCAAAACACTTGGAAGCTTTTTGAATTTGCTTCTTTTTACTAAATTTAGCCTTTAAATTAGGCTTTTCACTGGAACGCAGGCTTTATCACTTTTCGTGATTTGTGTTGGAGTATTATTCTTCTCTTTTTTTTTTTCTTTTTTTGTATAAGTAACTTCAAACCCCAAAACCCACAATTGATTCCCCTCACATTTCAAGTCAACTAACAACATACACTTTCACCTCACAATTTATGAAGATATAAGAGCTAAAATCGAGCTCGGCTAACAAGAAACAAGGCATAGGCTCGAAGGGGCTCATTTGGGATTTTTAAGTAGCTTATATATTTGGATATGGCCGGAATAAGGGTGATATATGTGCCTTGAGGTCATTTCCAAATTCAATCATGTACGATCAAAATCAAGCCACCTCAATGCAATTCCCATAAAAGTGCAAACAAAATCGATAATTCACACAAGGCTACTCACTAGTTTGCACTGGATTTTGGAAACAAAATCAAAAGAACTTTTAGAACTTTGCAATATTCTCACGAGTAGATGTTGACTATATATATATATATATATATATATATATATATATATATATATATATATATATATATATATATATATATATAGGCGGGTTATGGACGAAGCACAAAAACTCAACTCCTCACACAAGAGGGCATATACATGCATAACCCCGACAAGTAAACTATTCAAACTTCCAAGCATATGGTGATTGCTACACAATGTAATAAAGACACAAAAAACACCCAAAAAAAAAAGACTCAACCGTATAAATGCGCAATTAGTAAGCGTCACTTCGCCAAGAATGCGTCACTTCGCCAAGGCTCGAGTTAAGAAAGACAAATCATGCTTTGTGACACCCGGACCCTAACCACCTACCTACCCCACACTTAAACCATGCAATGCCCTCATTGAATTTTAATGAAAATCAAGTAAAAAAAAGGGGGGGGGGGGGGTGAAATAAAAACTTCCTTAACCGAGCGAGTTTGGGTCGAGCTCAGTGGGGTCCACTTAAGCATCCAAGCAATCAAAGCGAAAACCGAGCATGGCTTATTTCTCCCGTCTCCATGAATGCTACTAGATTTCAAATGTTTTAGGTTTTTATATTATAAGTAAGAAAGAAAGAAAGAAGGAAAAGAAATAATTTAAAAGAACTTGGGTTGCCTCCTAAGAAGCGCTTATTTTACGTCACTAGCTTGACGAACTCCCTTCTTGGTTATGTGGAGGTTGAGATGGAGGGTCCACTAAAGCTAGCACTTCTTTGTCGGGCGGCAAGAGAAAGCCGTGACAATAGGGCTTGACCCGATGGCCATTGACTTGGAATTGTTCTTGAGTCTTGGGGTTGATCAAAGTTACCAACCCACTAGGATTGACCTCCCCAATCGTATAGGGCCCCATCCATTTGGACTTCAAATTGCCGGGATGTTGGTCCAAACGGGAATTGTATAGCAATACATGCATACCAACTTCAAGCTCTTTGGGCACTAACCTCTCGTCTTGAATTCACTTCATTCTCTCCTTATAGATGCGAGCATGGTCATATTGATCATTCCGAAGCTCATCCAACTCCTCCACTTGCAACATCCTTTCAAGCACAGCCTCTTTGAAATCCATATTCGTGGCCTTTATTTCCCAAAACGCTTTATGCTCAATTTCAACGGGTAAGTGGCAAGATTTGCCAAAAACCAAACGATAAGGGCTCGTGCCTAGAAATATTTTGTAGGCCGTCCGAAAGGCCCAAAATGCATCGCTCAACTTCCTAGACCAGTCCTTCCGATTGGGTTGCACCTTCTTCTCAAGCACGCTCTTCACTTGCTTGTTACTTGTCTCAACTTGACCCGATGTTTGGGGGGTGATATGGTTTATCTAACTTGTACTTGATTCCATAGATTTTCATGAGCTTCTCGAATAGCTTATTGCAAAAATGGCTACTTCCATCACTTATAATCACTCTCGGGAAACCAAAACGAGCACAAATATTCTCTCTTACGAACCTAACCGCCACTTCGGCATTATTCTTGGTTGTGGGGATAGCTTCAACCCATTTCGACACATAATCAACCCCCACAAGAATATACTCGTGTCCATCCACCGACTTGGGAAATGGCCCCATCAAATCAATCCCCCAAACATCAAATACCTCGACCACTAAGTTTCCCACCAAGGGCATTTCATTCCTCTTTGAGATACTCCTCGTTCGTTGGCATTTGTCGCATGTTTGAACATGAAATTACGCGTCATAATGTAGCGACGGCCAATAAAAGCCCGCACTCAAATTCTTAAGGGCCGTTTTTCTTCTTCCAAAGTGGTCCCCGGTTTGGTGATCGTGACAAAAAGTTAAGAGATCTTGTATTTCTTCCTCGGGGACACACCTTCTAATCATCCCATCCTTTCCCACTTTATACATGAAAGGATCATCCCAATAAAATCTTTGGCACTTAGCAAGGAAACGCTTCTTCTCTTACCAACTCATATCCGGTCGGAGTTCACCATTCGCCAAGTAGTTCACAAAATCGGTGTACCATGGTGCTTGAGCCACTTCAAACAAGTTTTCATGAGACAGGTTTTCTCCTATGGCTATCCCGTCTCCACCATGCGTGACTATCCTTGAAAGGTGATCGGCTACCACATTCTCACAATACTTAATTTCAATATCGAACTCTTGGAGCAATAGGTTCCAACGGATGAGGCGAGGTTTGGCTTGGGGCTTGGAGAACAAATAGCGCAAGGTGGCATGATCACTATGGATAATGACTCGTGATCCAATAATATAAAAAAGAAACTTCTCAAGAGCAAAGACCACGACCAAGAGAACTCTTTCGGTCATCGTATAATTCTTTTGTGCATCATTGAGCATCAAACTCGCATAGTACACCACCCTCAACAACTTGTCAACTCATTGGCCAAGGACGACCCCCACCTCTTCATTCGAGGCATCGCACATAATTTCGAAGGGCAAACTCCAATCGGGAGCTACTACGATGGGGGCGGATACAAGACTCTTCTTTTTGCCAAGAATGCGCCTTCACAAGCTTCGTTAAATTCGAAAGGGACATCATTACTTAATAATCGGCACAAAGGGCGAGCAAATTTTGAGAAGTCTTTTATGAACCGACGATAAAATCCATCATGCCCAAGGAAACTCCTCACGTCTTTCACATTGAGGGGAGGGGGTAGCTTTTTGATAACTTCAACTTTGGCCTTGTCTACCTCAATCCCTTGTTCCGAGATCACATGCCTAAGAACTAGACCACTCCGAACCATGAAATGGATCTTTTACCAACTCAAGGTTAAGCTTGTCTCTTCACATCGGGCTAGCACCTCTTCAAGATTCTTCAAGCATTCGTCAAACGAGTCCCCATAAATGGAGAAGTCATCCGTGAAGACTTCAAGGAATTTATTGATCATGTCCGAGAATATTGAGAGCATACATCTTTCGAACGTTCCTGGGGCATTGCATAGCCCGAATGGCATTTGTTGAAAAGCAAACGTCCCAAACAGGCAAGTGAATGTTGTCTTGGCTTGATCTTCGGGTGCGATTGCAATTTTGTAGTAACCTGACAATCCGTCTAAGAAGCAATAGGAATGATGGCCAGCTAGCTTGTTCAACATTTGGTCGATAAACGGGAGGGGGAAATGATCTTTCTTGGTGGCCGCATTTAATTTCCTAAAGTCGATACACATCCTCCATCCCGTCGTAGCCCTTGTGGCCAACGATTCTCCTTTCTCATTTTCAACCACGGTTATGCCGCTCTTTTTAGGCACCATGTGAACGAGACTAACCCACTCACTCTTGGCAATTGTGAAGATCAAGCCCTCCTCCAACAACTTTAATATCTTGGCCTTCACGATCTCTTTAAGATTCAGATTCAACCTCCTTTGGAATTCTCGAGAGGGTTTGGCGTCATCTTCCAAGATAATTTTATGCATGCACGTCGAAAGGATAATTCCCTTGATATCTCCAAGAGTCCACCCAATAGCTCCTTTATGAGATTTAAGCACTTTGATCAACCTCTCCTCTTCTTCTTGATTTAAATTAGCATAGATAATGGCCGGTTTGCTTCCCCCTTCTTCTAAATAAAAATACTTGAGGTGAGATGGGAGAGGCTTGAGCTCGGGCTTGTTCCTCCTCTCAACCTTGTCAGGGGCTGATTCAAATAATTCTCTAATCCCTTCAAAACAATTTTCAAGCTTTTCAACGATAATTCCCACCTCCCCCACAAAAATCTTGTCGTTGCCCTCAACGACACATACACAATCGGTCGCACTAAAATCTTCGGCACATTGAAACACCATTGAATCGGTGACTTGCATATCATCCTTACAACAATCGTTATTATAGTCGCTCACGGTCTCCTCCATATGCTTTAGTTCGACCAACTCTTGGATCTCATCAACAAGTAAACAATCCGCATAATAAACGCTTGATGGAATCGATGGCAAGTTGGACATAGAGAATGTGACCGATTCACCCGCCACAAAAAGGGTGAGATTCTTATTTCCAACATCTATTAAGCATTGAGAGGTAGCCATAAATTGGCGGCCTATCAAAATCGTGTGTTCTGCGCTATCATTTATCACCATGCCCACATCCAAGACCACAAAATCGACCGGCACCAAAATCATCCCAACTTTGACAAGAACATCCCTAATCATCCCCTTTGGGTATCGAATTGACCGATCGGCCAATTGTAGGAAAATACGCATCTCTTGTAAAGGAGCAAGTTCTAATTGTTCATAGATCGAAGACGGCATCAAATTAGTACCCACCCCAGAATCTAGCATGCCCGTCGTGACCTTCCCATTCCCGAGTGTAATGTCAATACAAAAGGAGCCGGGGTCTGCTTTCTTAAGAGTCAAGAGAGAAGGATCACAAATCACACTTGCTTCTTTAGATAGATAAACTCTCTCATACAAAGCGCTCTCAAGATTTTTAGAGGAAAGATCTTTAAAGAACTTGGAGTAATAGGGCATATCCCGAATGGCATCTAATAAAGGAAGAGTGATGTTCACATTTGATAAAAGATCGTAGAGCCGTTGAAAATGTTCATCTTTCTTGGTATTTTGGAGTTGGGAGGGATAAGGCATAGGGGCCCTAAAAGTTGGTGGCTTATAAGCATTTGAAGACTTGTGTAAGCCATCAGAAAGTTCTTTTGTCGAAACGGGGCTCATGGGGGTAGATTCGGGAGGAATAAGAACATTGAGCATGGAAATCACCTCCTCCTCGGATGGCGGAGTAACTTTATTGTCAACCACCCTACCACTTCGAAGAATCGTGACCGCATGAGCATGTGACGGTTGACTTTGCAATTGGCTTTCTCGTGAGCTTGTTTTAGCATATTCACATAACTTTCCAATTGCCCCATTTTAGTGTTCAATCCATTCGTCGTGGCCTCAAGAGCGTTGAACCTAGCATCAAACCGAGCATCGAGCAAAGCCACCATAACGGACAAAGATTGCAATTATTGCATAATAGCCAAGAGGGTTGGATCAGAAGGTGGATTAGGAGCATTTATCGGAATGGACGAACGAGATGGGCCCGCATGTGGATTAGCATAACCAAAGTTCAGATGCATGCGGTTGCCCGGATGATAAGGAGGATTGGAATGCGGCGGTCAAGCAAAAGGTGGTTTAGCAACACCGGGTCCCGCTTGATACCCTTGGATCCCACACACTTCCTCCGATTGAGGCATTGGCATATAAAAAGAAGGATTTGAAGGACAATAAGTGGTATCATGACCAATCATTCCACACGATGCGCACGGGGGGTCCGAGCTTGGGTTAGACAACTTAGCAACTTGAGCCTCCAAAGCCACGATCCTCTTGTCCTTCTCAAGATCCGTAGGGGAAGATGATTCAATCACTTCATTAGCACTCGAATATAAAGCTCGGGAAGATTTTTGTTGAGAATTTTCGGCTAAAGTGGTGAAAATCTTGAGAAGCACTTCAGGAGGATGGATCTTCATATTACCTCCCGCCATCGTGTCCACCATGTATTGAAATTGTGGGTCCAACTCTTCATATAAAGCTTGAATTAAAATCTCCTTCGGAAAGCGATGATGTGGACAACTCGTGAGAAGATCTTGGAAACGGTCCCAAGCGGAGTGGAACGACTCGTTCTTCAATTGCTTAAACGAGACGATCTTAACCCTCAATTTGGCCATCTTTTCCATGGAATAGTAATGATCCAAGAATTTCGCCGAGTGTTCATCCCATGTATGAATGGATTTGGAGGAGATACCCATAAACCACAAAAATGCTTTATCTTTAAGAGCATACGAGAAACAACGTCGTTGAAGATTCTCTAAGCTCATTAGATTCGGGCGGTGGAAACTCGAGACATGCCATAGAATTTACCAGATGAATTGGAGAGGATCCTCTTTAGCAAACCCGTGAAAGATCGAAAGCCTAGCAAAATCAAGCGAACGAATATCAATAGCCATAACCTCGGGGGAAGGGATACGCATGATGAAATAGTTGCCCCCTCAAAGGCTTTGCTAACCTCTTTCATACCCGGACCACCACCATTACCATTCAAATTCACGTTCGGAGTAATTGAAGTTGTACACAGGAGGAACCCCATACGGGCCAAGAATCGGGCCTTGCATGTTTCGAAATTGGGGAGGAGCACCATATCCCCCATACGGAACATTCGGACTCATAGAGCCGCTATACCCAACATGGTTTGCACCATGCCCTCCCATGTTGGGTTGACCGTTGACATTCCCTCCATTGGCAACATGGTTTGCACAATGCCCTCCCATGTTGCCAAAATCGGTACCAAACATCCCATTCCTAACATGGTTTTCACTATGCCCTACCATGTTAGGAATGTAACCCATATTGCCATGAGTATTGGAAATGAAAGCATTAGAAGGGTTAGGAAAGGGTGCGGTACCTTGTTGTAGGCCCATGGCATGCCCATGAGTGATAAGACCACTCCCTTGAATTCCTATAGCATGATCAGGAGGAGTCGTGGGAATGGGAGTTGAAAGCCCGGGTTTGGTGTTCGGAGGGGATGTCTCAATATGAACAACAGGTTCGGGAATAGTAGAGCCTTGAGGATCAACCCGTGGAGATTTCCCTGTGGAATTGGAAAATGGGCCGGTATTCGGAAGATTATTTGCCATGCCGAAATGAGTAGCAAGGGGACGTTGTAAATGCCTTAAACACTCGGGATTCGAAATATAAGGAACCAACTCAGTCTCAAGTGAACGACGACCTTGCATGCACTCAAAGAAAGCGTCAAATACGAAAGAAAGCTAAAAACTCAAAGAAACTACAAGCAAATCAAAAACCTTAACCAAGCTGAGTCGCAACGACGCCATTTTATTTTGTAATTTTTAGTGGTATAAAAGGTTCATTGGCTCGATATTATCGAAATTCGATTCGATTATATGGATCAATGTGTTTTTAGCTTGAAACATAAATGAAAACAAAAATAAATGAAAACTATGAAACTAAACTAAGTAGAAAGTGTAAAATGCAAGTTGGTAGGTTGCCTCGAGCGTGTGCCGAAATGGAAATAGCAATCAAGAATGAAAACAAGCAACAAAAGGCAATGCTTCACCAAGTACAACTAAAACAATCTAAAGTACAACCATGCATGCATGATCATAAAATTGAAAATAATGCAATTTAGAAAAAAATGAAAATACCAATGTAAAGAGCAACAAAAGTTGACGTGGAAGTTTATATCTTTACGAGAAATCACATGAAACAAAGAGTAGATCTAGGATTCAACTTAGAACTATGCATGAAAACAAAATCCAAAATAAAGCATATGAAATACTCAAAATAAAAATGATCAAGGACTCGATCTATGATCTAGATGTGTCACTCATCTAGATTCCATGGACAAATTGATTTTCACATTTTTGTACGCATTTTTGTTACCTTTTTGTGTCGCGTTTGCATGTGTTTTGCTTGCAATTATGGGTATTAAGAGTCATTTTGGCCTATTTTGTTAGTTTTAGGTTTTTGTAGCTTTTGTGRGGTTTTTATTAGTTTTTCGTATATTTTTACTCATTTTTGTATTTATGGCTGTAGGATGACCAAAGCGGTCCCACGCAAGCTCGGGGTATCCCACTCGACTCGGATTGGAATGGACAAGTAAGGGAACACAGCACGAATGAGGAGCGACAGCCGGCGGACGTTTAGAGCAGAAACGAGATACCGAGCCGGGAGCAGTCGTACCAGTCGATTGACTGGCATTCATTCGATCGACTGACTTTCCAGTCGATCGACTGAACCATGCCAAATCGACTGCGAAACAGAAAGTTTGGTGTTTGAAGACGAAGCAGCGATCGACAGCTTTCGGTCGATCGATTACAACGCAAGAATTTCTGAGGTTTTGACCTGTTTTGATGATTTTGCCCCTGCGTTTTTGTATAAATAGGACCAACTCTCTAAAACCTTATCCAACTCTCCTTGGTGGAATTTGGACTTGTTCCATTTCCTCCAAGCATTTACCATTTCCATTGCTCAAGAATCCTAGTTAGTGTAGCTTAGCTAGCTTAGTAGTTAGTCTAGTTTAGCTTTGTTAGTTAGTTTTTTATTAGTAGTTAGTTAGTTGTTCTCAAGCAAGTGTTGGAGTGGGTGACACCTCCTTCATTTGTGGTGCTCGTTGTTTGAAGACTTTAAGCTTTTGTTGGAATGCAAAAATTGGTAGTAATATCCTTCTCTTTTATGTGTTATGTTTGTGTTGTTGATTTTACTTTGGTGTTGGTTGATTAATTTTCTAGCTTGTTGTTCTTCTTATTTGCAAAACTCCATTGTAGCATAGTCTTGAAGCTTTTTACCTCTTTTAGCTAGACAAACTTTTGGTCTTTGAAAGATGTATGGAACTTTCTTCTTTAATCAATTTGGCATTTTTCCCATTTAATGCTCTTTTACTTCCTTTAAGTTTCAAATGCTTTTGATTTCCCTCCATTCCTCTTTCAAGACTTGCAAGATTCTTTAATTTAGTAGTTTTTAATCTATGTAATGTTGTTAATTAGGTTTAATTAAGGTTATTAAAATTAATTACTTTCAAGCAAGCTTTAATTTGCACTTGATGCAACTAGTTTAGAAATTACGGGTTTAGGGTCAAAGTTGGTTTAGAACCATTAATCGGAGCTTGTTGAGACTCGGGATTGACAAGCCCGAGAATTGGGTTTGACGACCCCAATACTTGGTCAAAAACTTGGGATTGACAACCCGAGTCGTGGATTAAGTGCTCGACAAAAATGATTGATCGTGGAGACGAACCGAACACCTTAAACCCTCATTTTCATTATTTTCATTTAAATCCTTTTTAATTAAAGTTTCCTTTTAAATTTAAGCTTTAGCATAAAACTCAAAGCCCACTCAATGACTTAATACTTTCTTAGTTTAGATTGGCTTACTTAAGATTAACAAGAGGCTAAGTAAAAACACCGACCACCGATAATATCTATCCTTGAGAGACACGATTCGGGAAGACTTATCGCTCTACAACTGACTCCGTACTATTGCGGAAACGATTTCTTAGAGTGCTAAGAAATCTTCGATCAAATTTTGGCGCCGTTGCCGGGGATAGATTAAGGCTAATGGTTTTTTTTTAATTATTTCTCTTGTTATCTTAGTTGGTAGTTAATTTAGATTTTTATTTTACTTTCGATGTTCGTAATCCTTTTTTGAGTGTTGTGTTTGCATGGTAGTCATTCGGAAGCCCGATGCCACTCGCCCACACTCACAATGATCAAAGGATGCCTCCGCCGCTTGATTGATCAGGCCAGGGATGGCAAACTACCGAGCTAGTTTGACATACGACGACCTTTATATCCAAACTCCCAATTATCCAAACCCTTACATCCAAACTCCTGAGTATGCAAATACGTACACCACTCCCCCAAGCTATCGGGTCCCCTCGACATATGATGACCCGTATGCTTCAATCGGTAAAGAATGGGCCCACTCTTTCGATTATTCCAGCCCAAACCCTCCATATTCTCCCCCGATTTCATATCCCCACAACCTGAGCATGGATCCGTATGCACCGACTAGTGATTCTTATGATCTTAGTTTTGACGATCCATATGCTCAACTCGCCCCGCCTTTTTCTTACCCGAGCTTTGACTCATATTCTCCACCAATTCAGGATTCATATTCTTGGAGCTACAATTTTTATAATCTACCCACCTCGAGCTCGTACACTTCGAGCGATGACCCTTACGCCACACTTTCTCAAGAATCGTCTATGCCCCAACTCTCGGACTTCGAGTCTCTTTCAGCCGAGCTCGTGGAAGCGGTTCGACAAATGAATGAATGCCTCGCTCGCATGAAGACTCAAGTAGAGCAAATTGCCAACGATGTGGGTGAGATCAAACAACCTCGTTTTGATGAGATGCCCACACTTGACATGGTGGATCCCACAATCATTGATGGTTATTCAATTCTTGACGGTCTTTTCAAAGAGGTGTGCACGGAGGTAGAGATAGAGGGTGAGGAGAAAGGGTCGGAGATCAGCGTTACCCCTCTCGTGTTTTGTGAAGAAGTTGTAGAGGAATGTGAGGGGGAGTCGCCTTTGGGGATTCCAACGGCACTTGGAATGTTTAATTCACTCTCTCTTGGTGAGAATGATGAAGTTGTGCCATTTTTGGAGGATGTGGAGTTAATCGAGCCTCTTTTGCCACCACCCGATGCTTTATAGCTACTTGACCAAGTGGAGGTGGAAGAGGTAGTGGGGGATGTGTTGGATCCTACTCTCTCGTGCCTGATTACGACTACTTATAAAGTCGAGAGAGAGGAGATGACAGTCGGGGAGACGAAGGAGTACGTCGACCCGTTTTGGGACGATAACGTTTGGGTGGTCGACTACTCACTTTTCCGACCACCGAAGTAAGCCCGTTCTTTTGTTGTATTGACCTTCCGGCTTGCACGATGTGCCCGCCTTGGTGATTTTTCTCACCCGGTGTGTCTTCTAGAGAACACAAAGGCGTGGTACGATCGCCACCTCTTCTTGGATCCCGGATAGCATCAATTTATAAACCGTCGAGCTATAGACATTAATGTAACGCTTATTGGGAGGCAACCCAATTTAAAAAAAAAAAAAGAAAAAAAAAGAAGGAAAAAAGGGGTAAAATAAAAATAAATAATATATATATATATATTATATATATATATATATATATATATATATATATATATATAATCCAAAAAAAGTAGAAATTTCGAAAACCCCAAAAAGATTTTCGCTTTTTGTATATAACTTTTTTTGCAACCCCCCATTTGTTCATTTCTTGTAGATGGCTTGCCTCGGCTCTCGGAGAGGACTATTGCACAACCGCGTCGACACAAGCTTTGAAATAGGGGCGTTCTCTTTTCCCTACACTTTTTACCATTTTTCTTAGCTTAATATGCAATGAGGATATTGCTAGGTTTTAAGTGTGGGGTGGTTAGGGTTTGTTTTAGGATTGTAAGTTGTTGCATGCTTGCTTGTGATAATTTGAGTAGCGTGTGTGTTATWTTTGCTTGGATCCTTGGCGAAGTGACGCGGTTTTGATGATTTGGTTAGGGAGTTTAGATTGTTGATCGGATGTAGTGGACTTAGGTGGCTTAACTCGTTGGGAACTTTGTTCGGCTTTAGCTTCGTGCTATCCTTGAGCTCATTTAGAACTAGTGCCTCAACTAGCCTTGTCATCAAACACTCTCTACAGGATTTTGCTTTGTATTTTGGAGTCGTCAATTGCTCCACGCGCTCGATCAAGAATATTGTAAGTTTCTAGTAGCAACGAATGATCGGAGTCATTGAAAGATCGTTGTATTGTACATATTATTTAAGTACCTCACGTTTATGGTACCAAAAAAAAATAAAAAAAAAATAAAAAATGATGATGATGAATAACAAGGATACGATATAAATCCTTGAGTTTTCTTACATAATAAACATGCACCCTTTGCACATTTCTTTTTCTTTCCTTTTTAGATTTTGTTTGTCAAAGAGAGTTGTAGATGACTTTAGCTAGTAGGAGCCGATTAACGGTTCGACAGTGGATAGACCTTAGCCGGGGCAAGGACGAGGGGGCCGACTTGGAGGGTTACCTAGTACTTTAGGTTTCAGAAGTCGATATAAACTTTCTTTGTCAACTCATCATTATCGTCCCTTTTAGCCAAGCTAACAAGCATTGTAGCATACGACGTCTCAAATTTGGTTTTGTGCATTAGTTTAGGATCATCCGGGGTAGTTCGTCATTCTAGATTAGTTTTGCTTGAGGACAAGTAATCATTCTAAGTGTGGGGTGGTTGATTTGTACCTTTTTGTACGTATTTATTACCTTTTTGTGTCGCGTTTGCATGTGTTTTGCTTTTAATTTTGGGTATTAGGAATCGTTTTGGACTATTTTGTTAGTTTTAGGTTTTTGTAGCTTTTGTGCGATTTTTATTAGTTTTTCGTATATTTTTACTCGTTTTTTTATTTATGTCAATAGGATGACCAAAGCGGTCCCACGCAAGCTCGGGGCATCCCACTCGACTCGGATAGGAACGGACAAGCAAGGGAACACAGCACGAACGAGGAGCGACAGCCGGAAGGCGTTTAGAGCGGAAATGAGAAACCGAGCTGGGAGCAGCCGTACCAATCGATCGACTGGCATTTTCCAGTCAATCGACTGAACCATGCTAAATCGACTGCGAAATAGAAAGTTTGGTGTTTGAAGACGAAGCAGTAGATCGACTGCAACGCAGGAATTTATGAGATTTTGACCCATTTTGATGATTTTGCCCCTGCGTTTTTGTATATAAATAGGACCAGCTCTCTCCAACCTTATCCAAATCTCCTTGGTGGAATTTGGACTTGTTACATTTCCTCCAAACCTTTACCATTTCCATTTCTCAAGAATCCTAGTTAGTGTAGCTTAGCTAGCTCAGTAGTTAGTCTAGTTTAGCTTAGTTAGTTAGTTTTTTTATTAGTAGTTAGTTAGTTGTTCTCAAACAAGTGTTGGAGTGGGTGACACCTCCTTCATTTGTGGTGCTTGTTGTTGGAAGACTTGAATCTTTTGTTGGAATGCAAAAACTGGTAGTAATCCTTCTCTTTTATGTTGTGTTATGTTTGTGTTGTTGATTTTGCTTTGGTGTTGGTTGTTTAATTTTCTAACTTGTTGTTCTTCTTGTTTGCAAAACTCCATTGCAGCATAGTCTTGAAGCTTTTTACCTCTTTTAACTAGACAAACTTTTGGTCTTTGAAAGATGTATGGAATTTTCTTCTTTAATCAATTTGGCATTTTTTCCCATTTAATGCTCTTTGACTTCCTTTAAGTTTCAAATGCTTTTGATTTCCCTCCATTCCTCTTTCAAGGCTTGCAAGCTTCTTTAATTTAGTAGATTTTAATCTATGTAATGTTGTTAATTAGGTTTAATTAAGGTTATTAAAATTAATTACTTTCAAGATAGCTTTAATTTGCACTTGATGCAATTAGTTTAGAAATTACGGGTTTAGGGTCAAAGTTCGTTTAGAACCATTAATCGGAGCTTGTTGAGACTCGGGATTGACAAACCCGAGAATTGGGTTTGACGACCCCAACACTTGGTCGATAACTTGGGATTGACAACCCCGAGTCGTGGATTAAGTGCTCGGCAAAAACCGATTGATCGTGGAGACGAACCGAACACCCTAAACCCTCATTTTCATTATATTCATTTAAATCCTTTTTAATTAACATTTCTTTTTAAATTCAATCTTTAGCATAAAACTCAAAACCCACTCAATGACTTAATGCTTTCTTAGTTTAGATTGGCTTTCCTTAGATTAATAAGAGACTAAGTAAAAACACCGACCGATAATATCTATCCTCGAGAGACACGACTCGGGAAAACTTGCCGCTCTACAACCGACTCCGTACTATTGCGGAGACGATTTCTTAGAGTGCTAAGAAATCCTCGATCAAAAATCACAAGATCTAACAAGAGATCTAAGAGTTAAGGCAAAAAGCATAAATTGAAGAACATGCATGAAATTGAAAAACAATGAAGAAAATAAAGGAAAACTTACTTGAATTGAAAAGAGAATCCAAATACTTGAATGAAATTACAAATCAAAATAAAAATACAAGGGAGTACTTGAATTCTTCTTAGGCTTACAAACCCTTGGAAATGCTTAAAATTTAAACCTAAAAACCTAAGAGAGAGAAAGTAAATCTAAAAACTAGAGAGTGAATTCATCCCAAACACATGCAAGAGTTGGGAGGAGAGTGGGTGCCTTTGTTGGTGAGAGATGTGGGCTTATATAGTTGTTTATAGGGGCAAAAACGTCAAAACGCCACAATTCCCGGACGTGCAGTCGATCGACTGCAGGTCAGTCGATCGGTTGGCTGTCGATCGACTGATATGCCTAATCCAAGCCAGCTACTGCCTAGAAGTCGATTACGGAGCTTCCGGTCAATCTGTGGTCAGTCGATCGATTAGCAGTCGATTGGTAGCTTTCCAGTCGATTTGGGCTGCTTTCGGCTCGGTTCTCTCATTTTGGCACGGATTTTGGGCCTCAATGCCTTGACTCGAACCTAAACGTATGCCGGCACTTCTTGGGGCAAATCAAATTCCTTGAGCCACATACAACATAAGAATTTTGAGCTCAAAAACCCAAGAATCGCACAAACATCACCAACATCAGATAAATAAAGCTCAAAACATAAAAAATAAGAAAACAACCTAAAACCCTAACAAAACTCGACTCAAAACTACTAAAAATGACACTAAACCCTAACTAAAAATACGGAAAAAATACCACAATTACATGCAAAACAACCACCCCATACTTATCGGTTTGTTCGTTCTCGAAAAACGAAACACTATTATAAAAAATTGATTAATGACGCTACATAAGTGGCTGTTCAAATTAAAACCGTTGCAAAAAATATAAAGGTGGCGGTTTTTACATTTGATATGCCACCTAAATAAAAAAGGAAAAAAATAAATAAGGCGGGTGGCAGTTACAAATATTAAAGCGCTACTAATAACATAAAAGCAACTGTTCAAAACAAAACTGTACAATAAAGGCGACGCTTCAGAATAGAAGCGTGTCAAATAGTCTTCATCCGGTGGCACTTCATTCAGAATCCACATCTACACTTCAATCTACTTTCAAATCCAGTGGTGCCAACACTCATCGTGAGGCTGCTCACCACCACTAAGACACGCCACAACTTCAGCACCAGATCCGTGCGTTCCTAACCACACCAAGAACCACGACTATCCTTGTGTTGGCTTCTCAACTATAGAAGATCAAGCCGTGTTACCACGAGATCTGATTGCGATAGTTTAAAATACTCTCATTACATTCTCCAGATCTACTCTCTAGCGACGGAGGTGGAGGACAAATGCACCCAGCATGCTTCTTCAAATTGCTTCAGCTCCTTTAATTTTTCCAGGTATTTCATTTTTAATTAGGGTTTTTGGATTTTTTTTAATTATTGTTAGATATTGGAGAGTTTTTTATTTTTTATTTTTCTAAAATGTGTGGGATCGGCATTCCAAGCATTAGATTAATAGTGTGTTAAATTTGCACATTTTGATGATCAATTTTGAATTCTATTACCTTTTTTTTATTACTTCTGTGTACACAAAATTATATGTTGTTTAATGCAGATTTGCTCATTCCTTACCTTTCGCGACCGTGAAAGCGGATGAAATATCAGGCTCTCAGCCAGCTGAAGTTCTGAATTTGGGTACTTAATACAAAACTTGAATCATGTTAATTTTGTTTGTGTTTAGAAACTCGATCATAAATTCCCAAGAATTTGTATGCCCCAAATATGGTTCCATTTGTAAATAATCCTATATTCAGTAATTTATCCAGATTTGCATGTGTGTAATGATATAAGAGCCTAATGTCCTTTTTTTATTTTTATTTTTGTGGATTGATATTCACTTGCATCAATTTTTTTATTTTTTATTTGTACAAGGTAACTGGACAAAATATTCTAATTGGAACACCATTCCAGATCCTTTAAACGACGAACCATTTATTAAGGTTTCCGAAGGAGATGAGAAAGGAATACAAGTATGTATACCCATAATCTCATAACTTTTAATATTACTCAAAATATCTCTAATATTTCATATTGTTACATAGCCTTTTGTGGAAAGCTTGTCCCAGTGCCCCAAACATGGTTTACATAACCCGTTTAAAGCACCCGAAAGGTTAATAATGTTCTTTCGTCTATTTTAGTTTTCTAAAATTAAAATTTGACCTTTTAGTTGTATTTCCCTTACAAAGACCCGTTTTTTAGGTACCTCATGCTTGGATACGTAACAACTAGTGCAGCTCATCGTCTTTCGCTGCTTGAGGTGAAGTATTATACTTAAGACAATTTTTTTTGGTTTACTAAATTAAATGTTAAAAGTTATTTACATTTATTTATGTTGTGCTTTCTAGGTTTCTGAATTTTTTGCTAATCTGATACAAAGGGTGTCTCCGAAGATTTACCAACAGGCATTTGCTGAAGTTTACGTCACTCAGAAGTTTCTAGAAAATTTCTGCGGTGATCAGGTATTTCAGTTGGCCAATTCAAACTCTAAATTGTTTTGTTTCTTTATTTTTCCTTTTTTCTTTTTTTGATAAAGTGAAATTTTACTATTATTAAATAGAAAAAAAATTTGTTTGTTTTTTTATAAATATACGATTGGATCATAAACTTTACTTTTGATGGATAATAAGCAAAATATGTATTCGTTTTTTCTTATTCTCAAATATGAAAGTGTATCTTTGTTTGACAGGTTCATTTCCTGGCGAGGTCATTTGCGGTATCTGGGAATCATTTGGGTCATCAGAGCCATGGTTTTAGGTGGACTTATGCCCAGTAAGTCAATACTTGAAAACATGGCTGAAGAGAAAATTTCAATCACATTAAATATTTTGTGCTTTTGGTACAATATATTTATCTTTTGGTGTGAACAGTCAGTTGTGATACCCGAAAAATTATATTTGGGATTATATATATTGTTTGTATAGCCTTTAAAAAAGAAAAGAAAAGGTCATGTGTTAGTATTTTCCTTGCTTATGCTAGTTTAGTCATTATGCTGTCAACTGATTTTATTTTTATTTTTATATTTATTTTTTTCTTGTCAGGTTACTATTATTACTCCCTTCAAATTTCCTTTAGAAATTCCATTGCCTCAGCTGATGGGTGCTCTGTATATGGGTAACATGTCGCTTCTTAAAGTCTTCTCATAAGAAGCTCTCGAAACCATTATGGCCGAGGTAATAATTTGCATGCGCCGATTAGCTTGTGATTTTAGCCGGCCCATTTTCTAAATAGACTAGTTTGTTTGTATTACTTTTCAGCTTAAGTATTTGGAAAGAGGGGCGTGCACAAGGACACAAAATTGCAGGATTAAGGCGGGGAGATACTCGAGAAAGACGGGGTTTTATACAACTGTGCTTTTGCTCGTTCTGACCGTGGACAAGGCATGAAAGAGTATGCATCGTATATCTTCTGGTTCTTTTAATTACCAAAATTGCCTTTGATGTTTAGTCTAATTACCAAAAAAAGAATAATAATAATAATAGAACAGTTTGTATTTACCTTGCGAATAACACCCCCCCACCCCCCCTCTCTTGATTTGTTTTGAGGGTGCACTTTTGGCAATATAAAAAATAAATGTTGGGGTTGTTTTTATTTGAAAGATCATTGGGATTTTGTATAATTAGGCTTAAATCGGGGGTAGTTTTTGTAAATACCCTCTTTTTATGAATCTTTAGTCTAATTACCAGAAAAATGAAAAAAACTTGATTTCTAAAATTATATATTACCCCTTGAGGTTTGTATTTACCTTGCAAATAAAATAAATTTCTGGGGGTCATTTGTAAACAAAAGATAATTGTGGTTTTTTGCATTTAGTACCTCGAGGCAGTTTTATAATTATTATTTTTACAAGAAAGAAAAAAATGTTCGGTTTCATGTGATGACCAAAAATAATGTGTTTTTGGAAAAATCTTTTGCATTATGCAACTGATCACGTTACCCGAGAACCAACTATACATTTACTACAAGAAGGAGGGTAGGATCGGTGATGAAGCGAGTGACGACGAGATGCTCGACGAGTGGGAAGATGAAAATGCTGCGTTGAAAGAGTTCGCGAGGCTCTTCGAAGAGACGACGGGGAACAAGTTCTTGCCGTGAGAGAAAGAGAAGAAAATCCAGAAAAAGACACACAAGAGTTCCCCATCGACATAGTGCGAGCTCCTAAATTGACATCAATCATTTTCGAACATATATTTGCACTTATGCCCTCGACCAGGCCTTACGTTTTTAGGGATTTCAGTGATATAGCTGATCATGTGAGTGGTTTTAGCGATATAGTTGTGATTATTTTTGTGTTCTAAAATAATATTACCAACTTACTTGAAAAATAAAACCATGCTCTTAATGATATATCAAGCATTAAACAAGAACTAGAGGTATAAAAAAAGCTTAACTGAAACTTTACAATAAGCACCATCTTCTTGATATTACACATTTTAATTAGTAAATAGTAACTGAATTCGACATATGGTGTTAATAATGGCGGTATTGTGAAGCTGTACATGGCACAGGG
The DNA here is from genome assembly GCA_014905375.1 of Phtheirospermum japonicum. NCBI lineage: Eukaryota > Viridiplantae > Streptophyta > Magnoliopsida > Lamiales > Orobanchaceae > Phtheirospermum > Phtheirospermum japonicum. Next base: position 119,369 of record BMAC01000925.1, read on the forward strand.
ATTACAAGAGATGCTACTGAACAAGATGTAAGTAGCAATGATGACCTAGGTAATTGCTTTTCAAACTGATTAGTCCGATTTTGACTTGAAGTTGACATTTTCAGCAAATTGTTGTGCTGAACTGCTGCTGATTTTAATTAGGTTAATGTTGTCTTCTAAACTCAGGTTGGTGCTGTGTTTGGAGAACATGGAGATATTATTGAGATTGTTCTTATTGAGACATTATGCTGTCTTCTAAGTGTTTTGTTTTCATATTTTTTGTTTTTCTTTAAAAATTGTAATGTAAATATTTTTTTTTAAGTATATTGGATGTTTTTTTTGTTAACATTTGATGTTGATTAATTTTCATGAAAATTAATTAAATTGCAATTTTTTGGTATTTATAGGTTGGGATGGGTGTAAAATAGAATGGACATTTAATATTTTTTAATTATTATTTTTGAATTTATATCAAACCGATGTTAATGTTCTCTGTCTGAAGGACATCAGTTTCTTAGGAACGATGTTATTGCCCAGTATTATTGGTGGCGCTTCTTGGCAAAACCGTCACCCGCCCAACTTATTAGTGGTGCTTCTTAGCTAAGAACCGTCACCCGATTCTATTTTTGGTGTCGGTTTCGACCGAATTTCAATATTTTTGGTGGCGCTTCGAGCTAAGAATCGCCACCCGACGTCTTTTTTAAGTGGCGGTTTGAACCGCCACCCGTGTGATTTTTACTTTAAGTGTTGCATCGACCAGAGGTGGTCTAGAACCGCCACCAATAGCTGTTTTGAACAGTCTCTAATCGTGTTTTTTCCACTACAGAAAAGAATCGAAAATGTACATGCAATGAATATTATGTAAAAAGAAAAATCCATGTGCTTATCTTTATTCATATGATGAATGTATCAACATAAATTGTTATCGCCAAGCATTGCTCGTATTACTCTTTTTCAAATGAAAACCAAATCGATGACTTCCTCTCAAATGGAATTTTGAGGGTGTTTGCCCAGTTCGCTCAAGTGTTTGTTATATGGGACGTGTATACACTCAAGTCGGACATGCATATACCTTGTCAAGATTTCACAAATCGAAAACTCAAAATCGCCCATTGTACATGACCAAACAAGAATCGAAAGAGGTCTTTATTTCGGGTTGTAATGTTAGCTCTTCACCGCGTTTGTCCTACTACATTACCCGCCATCCTCTGTGTAACTTATCTGAATTCCTTTTGTAAGTTTTACATTTGCTCAGTGAGATTCGGGTTACTCTTGCTCGAGATATCATTATCTAAGCTGAAGGAACTTTCTTCTTCTTCACGAACAGGGGTTTTGGTTGCGCTTTGAGGGGTTCTGGCCATTTCTGCTTCCAGTGGTTGGCCTACTTTGAGGTGAGCTGGCGAGAATTCTACCCATTTTTTCTCCACAGCCTCCGCCATTCACGGGCCTATCTTTCATGCGCGGGGATGTTCCTTGTGGGGGTTGTGGTGCACCTTGGCTGCTTTTAGCTGGAGGCTCTGCGCTTTTGGGGCCATCGTTGGTGTGGCGGAGCTTGGCGTGCTGCCCAGCTCGCCTATCAGATTCCGTCGAAGTCCGTCGATTTCCATCAGCTTTAATCTCACGTCCTAGCTTAGTTCAAGTTTCCCACGAACGATGCCAATTGTTTCGCCTGAAAAATACCAATTTGCAGATCACCTCACGCTTCCCTTGCCGACTGCTTGACCTGCTCACACAAATACGTTAGAAAGGACCATCGGAGGAGTTCCAGTGGAATCCTCTCCGAAGGTTAAGTCAGTAAGTTTCTAAGAAGGGTAAGGGGACTGATTCAGAAAGAATGTGTTACCTTTCTGTCTCTTGGTTGAGATATTTAGAACCCCAGTTGGTTAAGGGCCCTTCCAAGATCTCAGAAATAGGCCCGCAAATCTCGAATCGTAATTTGGACGACCCGAGCAAATTAACCCTCCTTTGGATGACCAGAGCTGCTTGAGCTCGGCCATCATCTCCCTCTGGAGTCCTCACCTGATCAAGATGAGGTTCCATTTTAGAGTCGAGCCTAGGTCGGGGAGAACTTTCCTAAGTGGTTTATGCAGGTTCCCATGATGCTTTCCCAGTCGGTCTTATATAGTTAACTCTCTCATGACCTGAGGTGACCCATCTCATGGGTCTTACGAATTTAGCTCGGTCTATCCTTTCCCGACCCCTATTGGTCTCAAGAACTCTTCTTACTCCACTTATGGTGATAGAAAAAGGATCTCGTCCTGCCCTTCCCGACCTGTTATGCAATTTGGGACCTCTTCAGGTCTTATAAGTATGTTTTTTATATAATTCAGAATTTTAGACTTCTTATACCAATTGTGTGGTTTTTGGACAATTTGGAATTAGATTGTATTTTTTAATGATTATTTTGGTAGAAAATCTCAATTCCATATTGTACGGAAGGTAAGGGCTGAGAATAAAGAGAAATGTCGACAACTTTTGGCCGAGATTTCTAAAATGTTTTGGCTCATAGTGGCCGACCATTTGGTTGTATTTTAACTAATAGTGGCTGATCTTTTGGTAGTATTTCGGTCGATAGTGGCCGACATTTTGGTAGAATTTCGTCTATAGTGATCGAATAGTTCACAATCAAAATAACTTTATATAATCATTTATATCTATCTCTCTATATATAATCATTTATATCTATCTAATTGAAACAATCATAAATGGACTACATGTTCAAATCTTACAATAAATCATGACAAACATAAACGACATTACGAGTTCGAATTCACACCAATACAAACATGTATAAAACACACTAGGAGTTCGAATCCACACTAATACAAACAAGCATAAGACAACATAACATAATCAATTATGGTGTGCACGGCTACGACCACGACCAGGCCTCAACTCCTTTTGCGTAGATGGTTCCCTCTCGACACTCCTCTCAAGTGTAGCATACACCTCCACAAATCTCAGCATGGCTTCCATAATCTTAAGCTTGCGATCTCTTGAAATCTAACGGCTAACTGCCGGCCACATCAAACCACATGCTAGAGTGACCACCTCCCACGGGTCATCACCGGCTCCACTAGATCTCCAAGTACCAGATGACTTCTTATCTAAATTCAATAATTGGATGTGAATCTTTGCAAAACCAATCCATATAAGCGGGCGCACAATTTCAAGCAGGCATAGCAAGTCAGTTAAAATGACCAGTGGACATGAGATGACTATCCCACACATCATAATACTACACAAGACTACAGAAATACATCTTCGAGGATGAGTCACCTCTGAGTATATCTCCAGCATCAAAGGGCCTAATTGGAATAGCCTGAACATACCCACCCTATCTAGATGTTACAGCTCAACTACATCCAAAAGACTAATGAAACAATGATAAAATGTGACATGCGATTGGGGAAAATGGGCTCTAACAGTCTTGTCATATGGATTCTAGACATCCTACGATTATTTAATCAATAATAATAATGAATGCATAAACATAAATTAAATGTGAAATAAATAGTGCACAAAAATAAGTGCTTACTTGGTTTGGGGTCATGACATCGAGCACCTCCCATATAGACTGCAATGGGGTTAATGATGGTCCTCCATGCCCTTTTGGTGACCATATAATAGCTAACGGTTGACCAACATCATAATCAACATTATGTGAAAGTCTAATCTCTCGGAAGCATTCACATATACATGCCTATGTACAATAAAACAATATTATAAGTACAAAGAATAAATATAATATTCATAATACATATAAAAACTCTTACATAAATTAAATATCATCTCTAATAGAGTTGGATATCCAGACATCAGTTTCACTCCTAACCTAGATGCTGACCCAAGCTGTCTAAATAAATATGCTAAAGTGGCAGGTCCTCATGCATACTTATGAACTGTACTTGCATGATCTAATAACTCCAACCAAGTCATAGAGATCCGATTACCACTCTTATCTATGAAGAGTGTGCAACCAAACATGTACCAAATATACTCTAAGTGCGTAACCTTTGACTAAAAGGTCGAGCGCAACCACTCTAACATCACCGAGGACCCTCTAACACCTCCTATTGCATCATGAGTTTCTTCAGGCGACATTCCAAATAATCTCTTGAATTCATCCATAGACTTTGACTTGTTCTTCATTCGTGACCATAGAACATGACCTTCAATGGGTAAACCAGTAATATAATAGACGTCATCAAGTGTTATCATCATCTCTCCAAGTGGCATGTGGGATGTATTGGACTATGGTTGCCAACACTTGATTAGCATAGATTTGTCCTTATTTTTATTAGCTTTTTAGTTCTTTTTCTATTTGTTTTTGGTATAAGTTGGATGATTTAAGCTTAATTCTGTATCTTTATATTCCCAGCTTATTATACCGTGTTTTGATCATAATTAATGAGAATAGGTGATTATTCGTTGTTTTTCATCTTACAGCTAAGTAACCGGAAGAGTTTAGCGCGCAAATAGATGAAGTTCGATGTTCAAAAGTGGAGAATGAGCTTTCCGGTGAACAAGTAGCAGAAAGATCAAAAAAAATGAGACGTACTCTCAGTCGCGTCGGTCGACGCGAGCGTCGACGCTCTATCGACACGGATCCTGCCCGCGACGGTTGACACTAAGTCGACGCCAAGCCGACGCAACTCTCTGAAGCGTCGATCCAAGAGTGCGTCTGTCGACGCCAAGTCGATGCAACTTGCTGTTGCATCGATCCAAGACCCCGTCAGTCGACGCCCCCGCCAAGTGGACGCAAGCATACAGGCAGCATCGACGCCGAGCTACTGCACGCGTCAGTTGACGCGACGTCGACGTGGCTGCCCATAAATGCATTTTTAGGGTTTCTTGTGCGCCAAGACATGCTATATCTATAAATACCCTTCATATTTAGGATTTTCGAGGGAGAGACGACTACCTAAGAGCAGAGACGACTTCCTAGGGTTATCCAGCACATAAACAACGCATTTACACACTTCGTTACGAAGTTAGAGATCGAGATTGAAGATTCAGGTCCGTACGGTTCAAGATTCACTTCAATTCAAGATTTTCGCCTCAACTCCAAAATAGCTGGAGATTTTTACCACTTTCAGTAGTTACAATAAGTTTTCTAAACTCTTAGTTAATTTCGTAGTTAAATTCTTAGTTAATTCTTGAACTAGTTTAATTATTTCATGCATGGATATTGGATATTGGATATTCGATTAATCTATTTTATTTATGCGAATTACTTCATGCTTTATATTCCTGTTTTAGATTCTTATGATACAATTGCTTCGTGATAGTTTCTTATATTCATGTTCTTAGATTCGTTAATTAGGGTTAAATCTTCATTGCGTTTTATTGGTAGTTTAATTATTGCTTGTAGTTGATAGTCTAGTTTTAAATAATTAGTTTAATTAGTCTTAGTTTTAATATTGCTTAGTTAATAACGATCAATTCAAAATCTTCAAAAAAACCCCAATGTACATGTATTTTATGATAGTTCGTGAACTGAGAAAAACATCTAGAGACCGAACAGTTGTCCTCGAGAGAATCGACTTGAGTCAAACTTACCACCCTACAAGTTCCTCGTACTCTTGCGAGCAAACTTACATGTTTTTAAATTAAATATCTTAAAAAGGGTGCACAAAAGTTTGGATCATAAATTTGGCGCCGTTGCCGGGGAAGCAACGAGTAGGAATTAAAGATGTTTTTCATTTTATTTTCTTTTTGAGTTATTATTTTCTTTTTAATTTTCGCACTTGGTTTGGATTTTTGCCACTTGGTACGTTGATTTGTTATTTAGTTTATGCAAGGTAGGCGATCACTCCAACGCGACCTTGCACCATTCATTTACAACATCCATCGTTCAAACCCACCGAGACCAAGGCCCCTTCTTATTCCCGAGAACAATTCTTCAACAGTGACTGATTTTGTTTGCGACCGAGTTCCCGACACGATGTTAGGAGCACAATCGATTCAAAACGGAGATTCCCCACCAAGATCACCTCCACGCCCAATGCGAAACCGGTATGGTAGTGAACCAATCGTTATTCAAGGACAACCACAGCCCCGAGCTTATTGGGCTAATTATCAGCAAAACGTAGAGAATTTGTGACAAGACGCGGGGAGAAATGAAAGAGTCAACCAACAGCACAACGTAGTGAATCACCAACCCAACATGGCAAATATGAGGTAAAATGAAGAAAGGAACGACGATCTCAATCGTCAGCACAACATCGAGAACATGCCATTCAGGAACGAAGGTTTTTTCAGCATAACAAGCATGCTAACAATCATAGGCACGTTAATGATTGGTTGGCAAATCAAAACCATGGCTACGAACAAGACCATTTTGAAAGGAGATACGAGCGCGACAATGATTATGAAAGAAACGCATATGAAAACCGCTACGAAAGAGCTCAGCACCAAGTGAGAGAACCAAAGGGAGATAGAGCACCTAGACAACGCAATTTAGCGCGTCCGAAGGTTGTACCTTTTAGGTCCGCTATTGTTCTTGGACCAACCGCAAGGGAAGTAGAGATTAAAACACATCAACTTAATTTACTCCCGACTTTCCACGGAGGAGCCCATGAAGACCCTTTGGCGTTTTTGAACTATTTTGTTGATGAAGTTGGAAGATTTGTGGTTCATGGCCTTAACCAAGAAGAGGTGCGAATGATTTGTTTCCCGTATAGCATGAAAGAAAAAGCAAAGTCATGGCTACTATCCCTAGAGCCTGGTTCGTTGACTGACTAGGAGATGATAAGCGAGAAGTTTTTAAACCAGTACTATTTAGCACAAACAACGGGACATCTTAGGAGATAATTTGCTACCTTTGAACAGTTGGATGGAGAGCTATTTCATGAAACGTGGGAGCGTTACAAGACGCTTTTGCAAGCTTGCCCCCACCACAACTACTCTCCAGAGATGACTAACCAGTTTTTCTTCGATGGATTGTTGGACCATGGGAAAAGAGAAGTAGAGATAGCGGCAGGAGGAAATTTCGGAGATTTGACACCACCCGAGGCAAGACGAGTGTTGGTCCGAGCCACCTTGAGCCATCTCGAGCCAAATCGAGCCAAGGGTCGAGCCAAGGGTCTAGGAAGGTGCCTCCGGGTCAAACTTGGTCAAAACCGGGAAATTCAAGCCTTTTTGGCTAATTTGGCCCATTTAAACCCAATTAAATTAGTATAAATAGACTACAACTCTTATTTTTGTAAAACACCTCCTCCCAACCCAAGCTTGGGTTTGGGACTTAATTTCTCTCTAGATTTAATTTTCAAGCTTTGCCTTGGGTTTGTAAGCTCAAGAAGGATTCAAGTACTCCCTTAGGTATTAGAAGTTGTGCTTGATCTTGTGAATTTGGCTATGAATTCTAGTTGAGTGACACATCTAGGTCATAGATCAAGTCCTTGATTTGTTTAATTTCAAGTAATTTCATATGTTTCATGCATTTTTCTTCATTTCATGCTTTTTGTGTTAGCTACTTGAATTCATGATGAAACTTATGATTTGGCTATGAATTATAGATGAGTGACACATCTAGATTGTAGATCGGGTCTTGGATCGTCATGATTTTAAGTTTTTCATATGCTTTATTTTAAATCTTATTTTTATGCCTTGTTTCATGCTTAAATCCTAGATCTACTCTTTGTTGCTTGTTATTTTCCTTAAAGTTTTAAACTTTCATGTCAACTTTTCTTGCTCTT
>BMAC01000925.1:127072-152523 GCA_014905375.1 Phtheirospermum japonicum
TATATCCATGCTTTCAATTTTTGCTTATTTGCATTATTTAGGAATTTTAGGCATAGTTGTACCTTGTGCTTGCATGCTTGTACTTGGTGAAACATTGCATTTTCTTGCTTATTTTCATTATTGCTTTGCATTTTCTATTTGAGGCATACGACGAGGCATCCTACCAATTTGCACTTTCAATTTTCTAGTTTAGTTTAGATAGATTATTTGCTTTATTTTCATTTTTCCTTTATTTTTCCAAGCTTGAAACACCTTGATTCTCTCAATCGAATCGAATTCCGATAATACCAAGCCAAGAACCCGTTAATATATTTAAACACCACTAAAACTCTATAAACAAAATGGCGCTGTTGCGACTCGGCTTGGTCAAGGCTTTCGATTTGGTTGTAGTTTCATTGTGTTTTTAGCTTCTTTGTTATTTGACATTTTTATTTAGTATGCAAGGTTCTTATAGCTATGGTGGATATATTCCCGACATGGGAGGGCATGGTGCAAAATATGTCGGTATTGGAACGATGTATAATGGAGTTGGCAACGTGGGAGGGCATGGTGCAAACCACGTTGCCAATGGTGGTTATCGTTATGGCCAACCCAACATGGGTGGGCATGGTGAAAACCATGTTGGGTTTGGTGGCGTCGTGGGTATGAATGGTTCTCCCGGAGGGTATGGTGCTTCAAATCCTTATCCGAATATGCAAACTCCGTTTCCCTTCTCGTTTGTTGTTCCCCGAATTCCCCTTTAACCGCTCAAGATCTCGAAGAGTATGAAGTGTTTGGTGGTCTGGGGTCCAATTTCACATGTGGCCCTCCCATCCGTACTATGAGAGATGTTAGCCGACCTTTTTTGGGATGTGGATGGTGTGGAACGAGTGATCATCTTCCCGACTATTGCCCGGACCTCTCCTCGCCAACGCATCCCTCGGAGAACGTGTATAGGGATCATGGACTTCATGTGGAACCCGATTGTGCTATACCATCTTTTGCTCCACCGCCGACTCATAATCCGGTTTGTTACTTCTCATGTGGGCCCTTGTCATTTGACTATCCCGGTGATTGCTCCTACCCTACCTCCCGAGCCAAAGACTTCTCAGGAAATGTACTCGTGTGCTAATGACGTGAACATGGCTTTTTCCTCGAAGGAGTTTGAGTTGGTTACGAAAATAGCGACATTGAAGGCTCGAATCGCTCAAATGTCTAGCCCGAAACCGACTCCTCCTTGTGCGGGACCCGATTGTCCTACTCCCCCGCCGCCTCACGATCCTCTTGTTACTTATCATGTGGACCAACTTCCTTCGTCTACTCTTCCGGTCACTTTCCTTGACAAGTGTGGGGTAGTTGTTTCGGTTGTCTCACCGAAGGAGGTTGACCCGGTTGTCGATATAGAGGGATGTTGTGAGGATAAGCCCCTTGTTCTTCTCGATGAGCCCGTTGTGCCTCTATTCGACCCCATTTTGTGTGGAGATGAGTCTCGATGTGTCGTTGAGGGCAACGACGACTTTTTAGAGGGGGGGAGGTGGGGTTATTGAGAGTAAGATTGAAATTATTGACGATCATCAAGAGGACGAGGAGGAGAGGATGGGTAAAGTGCTTGATATTCTTGAGAGTGCTATTGATTGGAGACCGAGAGTGGTTGAGAGAGTGAGCCCGTTGAATTTGATTATTGATGAAATGATGAGAGCCGGGATTTGGAGGTTGTTATTGGAGGGCTTGATGTTTGTTATTTCTAAAAGCGAGTGGGTGAAGCCCATTGACTTGGTGCCCAAGACGAGCGGCTTGTTAGATCTTAAGGATAAAGAAGGAGGGTTGTTGGCCACAAGGGCTACAATGGGTTGGAGGATGTTGATCGATTTAAGAAGTTGAAAGCGGCTACCAAGAGAGATCATTTCCCTCCCCCGTTTGTCGATCAAAGGATGAACAAGCTAGCCGTCCATTATTCCTATCGTTTCTTTGATGAGTCTTCGAGTCACTTTATAATCACCATCCCACCCGAGGACCTAGCCGAGACGAGTGTCGTTTGCCCATTTGGAATTATTTCTTTTTGGCGGATCTTATATGAGCTATGCAATGCGCCAAGGACGTTCCAAAGAGTGGATCCTTTCAACGAGAAGGAGATTGTATTGGTGGACCCTCCCGTGATATTTCCCACCTTGATCAAAAAGGGAGTACGTCAAGCTAGTGACGTAAAACAAGCGCTTCTTGGGAGGCAACCCAAGTTCTTTCCATTTCTTTCTTTCTTTCTTTCTTTTATTGAAAAATCCAAAAACATTCAAAAATTCAAAAATACAAAAAAAAAAAAATTGAAAAATTGAAAATCAAACAAAAATATTTTGTAGAGGTTCATGTACAAATTTCCTTGTGTTTTTGATTTCGTGTGATTTTCTTTTCTAGATTTGGTTTTTCGACTTCAACCATTGGGCGACTTGATAAGTTAGTAGCGTTCATGAAGCTGGGAGATACTAGCCATGCTTGAGTTTTTTCTTGGATTGCTTGATTCTTAGGTGGACCCCACCGAGCTCTACTCAAACTCGCTCGGTTAAGGAAGTTTCTATTCACCTTCCTTTTACTTGATTTTCATTAAAATGCAATGAGGGCATTGCATGATTTAAGTGTGGGGTGGGTAGGTGGTTAGGGTCCGGGGTTTACAAGCATGTTTTGTCATTCTTAATCCGAGCCTTGGCGAAGTGACGCATTCTTGGCGAAGTGATGTTTACTATTTGCGCATTTATATGGTTGAGTCGATTATTGTGTCATTTTTTGTGTCTTTATTACATTGTTGAACAACTCCACATACTTGGAAGGTTTGAATAGTTTACTTGTCGAGTTTTTGCATGTTTATGGCTTCTTGTGTAAGGAGTAAATTTTTGTGCTTCGTCCAAACCCGCTTATATATAAATATAATCAACATTTACTCGTGAAAAGATTGCAAAGCTCTAAAAACTCTTTTGATTTTGCTCCCGAAATTCGGTGCAAACTAGTGAGTAGCCTTGTGTGATTTATCGGCTTGCTTGCATTTTTTATGGAAATTGCATTGAGGAGGTTTGATTTTGCTCGTACATGATTGAATTCGAAAATGACCTCGAGGCACATATATCACCCTTGTTCCGGCCATATTCATATATGTAAGCTACTTAAAAATCCCAAACGAGCCCCCTTGAGCCTTTATCCCGTTTCTTGTTAGCCGAGCTTGATTTTAGCTCTTGTGTTCTCATAAATTGTGAGGTGAGAGGGTATGTCGTTAGTTGACAAGAAATGTGAGGGAAACCGATTGTGGGTTTCGGGTTTTGAGTTGCTTATACAAAAAAAAAAAAATAATAATAATAATAATACTCCAACACAAATCACGAAAAGTGATAAAGCGTGCGTTCATGTGAAAAGCCTAATTCAAAAAGGCTAAATTTAGTAAAAAGAAGCAAATTCAAGAAGCTTCTAAGTGTTGTGAAATAAAAAGTCGGGAACATGGGTGAATGAAAGGGTTTCGAATGAGAGTTTGGTGAATTAGGAAAGGTGAAGCGATTATAAGCTTCGGGTTTTAGAGATTAGGATCGTGTGTGTTATTGATCACGTTTGATCGTGTGTTAGCCACTATATCCAAATGTTCCATACCTTACCAAAGAGCCAACATTACAACCCATAATAAAGACCTCGTTTGATTCTTACTTGGTCATGTACTATGAGCAATTTTGAGCGTCTAATTTGTGAAATCTTGACGAGTGCATGCATTGTCCGATTCGAGCGTATACACGTTCTATATACACTTGAGCGAATTGAGTGAATACCCTCAAATTCTCATTTGTGAGGAAGTCATCGATTTGGCTTGCATTTGAGAAAGAGTAATACGAACAACGCTTGACACTAGCGAGTTTATGTTGATACTTCCATCATATTAAATAAGGATAAGCACAAGGATTTTTCTTTTTACACTATGCTCATTGCATGTACACTCTCGATTCTTTTCGTTGTTCGAGGACGAACAAAGCGATAAGTGTGGGGTAGTTGTTTTGCATGTAATTGTTGTGTTTTTCTTTGTGTTTCTAGATAGATTTTATATTGATTTTAGTAGTTTTGAGTCATTTTTCGTTAGGTTTTTAGGTCGTTTTTCTTGTCATATTATTTTCGTGCTTCTTGCTACTTTTATATTTAATTTGGTTGAATGGGTTCAATTACCTTGAGGTTTGGTGAAATTCTTGGGTTTTTTATGTTCAAAATTTATATTTTATAGGCCAAGGCATTAAGGATCAAAATTGAAGCCAAAAGAGAGGGCTCCAAAATGTCAAACTCTCTGGAATACTATCCAAAGCTCGCCGATGCTCGCCAAATTCGCACCAGAATAGCCACACTGGGTAGCGCTGCCAACACTGGGTTACCCAGTGTCCGAGCAGTGGCCCGCACGCGACCGGCATCTCTCGGCAGCACTCGCGCGCATCTGCCCCAGCGCCCCGCACGCAGCCTCTCGCCAAGCGTCGCCCAGCGCTCGCCAGCCCTCGCCACCTCTCGCCAAGCGTCGCCAGCGCTCGCCAGCCCGCGTAGCCTCTTGCCAAGCGTCGCTAGTGCTCGCCAGCCCTCGCCCTTCCTCTCACCAAGCGTCGGCCCAAGCTCGCGCGCAGCCTCGTCCGCACGCGCGCCCCACGCCCACCCAGCTGCCGACCACCAGCATCCAGCGCCGAGCCATGAGCGCCTAGGCTCGGCAATTACCGAGCCACCATGAGCCATCTCGAGCCAAGTCGAGCCAAGGGTCTAGGAAGGTGCCTCCGGGTCAAACTTGGTCAAAATCGGGAATTTCAAGACTTTTTGGCTAATTTGGCCCATTTAAACCCAATTAAATTAGTATAAATAGACTACAACTCTCATTTTTGTAAAACACCTCCTCCCAACCCAAGCTTGGGTTTGGGACTTAATTTCTCTCTAGATTTTAATTTTCAAGCTTTGCCCTGGGTTTGTAAGCTCAAGAAGGATTCAAGTACTCCCTTGGATTTTTAATTCCTTGCAATTTCCATCAAGCTTTTGGATTCTCCATTTAATTCTAGTAAGCTTTCCTTTTAATTTCAAGCTTTGTTCTTCATTTGTTTTATACTTTTTGCCTTAGGTATTAGAAGTTGTGCTTGATCTTGTGAATTGGCTATGAATTCTAGTTGAGTGACACATCTAGGTCATAGATCAAGTCCTTGATTTGTTTAATTTCAAGTAATTTCATATGTTTCATGCATTTTTCTTCATTTCATGCTTTTTGTGTTAGCTACTTGAATTCATGATGAAACTTATGATTTGACTATGAATTATAGATGAGTGACACATCTAGATTGTAGATTGGGTCTTGGATCGTCATGATTTTAAGTTTTTCATATGCTTTATTTTAAATCTTATTTTTATGCCTTGTTTCATGCTTAAATCATATATCTACTCTTTGTTGCTTGTTATTTTCCTTAAAGTTTTAAACTTTCATGTCAACTTTTCTTGCTCTTTATATCTATGCTTTCAATTTTTGCTTATTTGCATTATTTAGGATTTTAGGCATAGTTGTACCTTGTGCTTGCATGCTTGTACTTGGTGAAACATTGCATTTTCTTGATTGTTTTCGTTATTGCTTTGCATTTTCTATTTGAGGCATACGACGAGGCATCCTACCAATTTGCACTTTCATTTTCTAGTTTAGTTTAGATAGTTTATTTGCTTTATTTTCATTTTCTTTATTTTTCGAAGCTTGAAACACCTTGAAACTTACAATTAAATCGATTTCCGATAATACCAAGCCAAGAACCCGATGATTTATTCATCACCACTAAAACTCTTCTAACAGCGGGCAAGCAAGGCCTCTTCAAGGAAAGCTGCTGCGACGTGTCACCAATGTGGATCCCCCGACCATTTAGCAGACATGTTCCCAAACAATGTTGAACAACATGAAGACGTTAACGCAATCCAGAATTATTCAAATCAAGGGCCCAGGAAGTTTCCAACGCAACATGATAATCCTCTTTTTAAATGGGGCCCAGGAAGTCCAAATTATATGCCACCCGATCCGCAATACCCACCACCACATTCGCAAGCACCAATGCCACCACAACAAAATAATTTCCATACGCAAGGACAGGTGCCTACAACAATTCAATCAACTGATCAACTTTTGGTTTGGCAGCAGAATTAAGTGGCCGAAACTATTAAAAACCGAGATGGACCTGCGGACGTTAGAAACGAAATCACCGACATGAAAAGGCTATTCCTGAGAATACGGCTGGGCAGAGGAAACTTGAAAAAGCAATAGGTCAATTATCGACTCACCTAGCCAAGCTCTCGGATGAGAAAGGAAAACTTCCAAGTCAAGCAGAACAGGCGTCAGCAGTGCATGTCCTTCGCAGTGGAAAGAAGATCGATAACGAAGTAGTTAACCGAGATGATGAGGTCAAAATCGAGAATACAACACCAACTCCTAGCAAGGGCGATGATTCTAAACCAGTAGATCAGCTACATAAATCCTCTAATTGATATGTTCCCGGATCCATTCAAGGGACGATTCCGAACAACGCCATTGGCAAAGACGATGTTCCTAAACCACCACCGCCGAAACAATTAACAACGCCGATCAAGGATGCTGTTCCTTTTACAAGCCGTTTGCGTCTAGCGAAAGAGAACAAAATGTTCATGGAACTATATAACTTATTGAAGAACGTCAATATCAACTTGCCACTTTTGGAGGTAATCAAAACAATGTCTGCCTATGTAAAATTCTTCAAAGAACTTGCTTCAAGGGAGACACACTTGGCGTCAAACCAAATTGTAACACTGCCAAAGGAAGTTAGCGCGGTTTTCAAGAAGCCATTACCACCCAAGGAACGTGGTCCTAGAATTTTCTGCATCACTATTTCATTGGCTAATGGACAAAAGGCAATAGGAATGTTAGATCTTGGAGCAGGAGTTAATCTAATGCCTTATTCGCTTTATCAAGAATCTGATCTTAGACCACTAAAACCGAACACCATGCGACTAAAGTTGGCCGATCGCTCAATTCGGCTACCTTTGGGTATAGTTGAGGATGTTTTAGTAAAAATTGGAGAGTTAGTAATTCCGTTTGATTTTGTGGTTATGGATGTTGGCGAAGTATCGGCTGAGAGCACGGAGCATATCATTTTACTGGGGCGCCCGTTTATGTCTACCTCTCATACTCTGATTGGTGTTCACAAGGGGAGGATGACGATGACCGTTTTTGGTAAAAAAGTGACCTTTTTTCTAAATGATATTCAAAATACCCCTACCCCTGCCATGCTAGATGATTGTTCGTTCGTTGATCCCGTTGCATCATGAATTCACGATCTAAAGGGAGTCGTGGCTGTGGACGAATTAGGCGACGAGGACGACGCTGGATTTCTACGGAAGGAGGGGATACTCAAGAAGTTGACTTCGGTGAGGAGTTTGATGAGTTTGACGACGAGAAGCATTTGAGTGGAGAAGATCTGATCGAGTTACTAGGGATTGACATAAATGATATTATTGAAGAATTTCGAGATGAATTTTATATGGAGAACAAGGCACCTAAATTCAAGCAAAAGGTGGATGTGAAGCCACCGAAAAATCATTCAATGTACGATTACCTCGACCCCAACAAAAATCTTAACTATGCAAGGAACAAGGGCGAGGCATATAGCAACGATTGGACGGGGAATCCAAAAATTTTTAAAAAGGTTCGCACCAAGGAAGTTAAAAACTTGCAGTATGAGGCTGGGCAATTAGTTTTATTTAATCACGAACGTCAGTTTGACCCTGCTGATTTCGAGGCTGCTTGGAGTGGACCGTTCTTGATAAAACGGATGGACGAATATGGAGTAGCCACGTTGTATGATGAGGTCGGAAAATCATCCTTTCAAGTTCACAAACATAGACTGAAATCTTATCACGACGGAGGAAAGAAGAATCGAGATCGCAAGTTGGTGGAGTTTGGAGACCCACCGTACGGTTGGAATTAAACGAACAATATAACTTCGAGAAAGCGACGTTAAAATTTGCGCTTCTCGGGAGGCAACCCGAGATTTTTGTATCCTTTTGTATTTTATTTTCAGTTTATTTAATGTTTTATTTTGGTTTTTATCTTTTTAGAACAAATGGAAGAAATCGAACTAGGGGAACTGATAAAACAAGCGAAGAAAAATTGACCCAGAAATTCCGCCCGCGTCGATGCACCTGTCGAGAAATCGCTCTCTGTAGCGTCGATCTGGCTCGCGTCGGTCGACGCAGCGTCGACGCGAACCCCGTACCCAGCCTAGAAGCATTTAAAACCGAATTTTGACCCACCAACCCGACCCATATACGTTTTGACCCGCGGTCTAAGGCTAGAAACAGCTTTAAATCCGCCCCAAACACCTCCTCTTCCCATTTTTCCTCTTCTCAACTCCAAAAGTTTTAATTTTCTTTGCCTTCTTCATAAATCTTATTTCTTCAAAATTCCAAACACTCCAACACTCAACACCCAAAAAATTAACCACATTGCCCAGAAAATCCATCCACCATCTAACATACTAGCCAAATCCTCCAAAACGGGCCAAGAGGGTTTTGAGCAATTTTCCGGAAACGGGCTAGTTTCAAGCAATGATCGACGAGGTACTTCGCTTATACTCTTTTGGGATCTTATTATTGTTGTTGGTTGTGTTTGGGAATCTTTTGGTGCAAGTAGTTCCTAAATTCTTAGTTGGTTGGACACGCACGCCAAGTGTTTGACGAAATTCCCCAAAGAACCAAAAAGTTTTATTTTCAAGATTTTTCATTCCCGTTCCACTTTTATTTGATTAAAAATGTCTCGAGTGGGAAAATGTAAGGATATCTCGGGGAAATATGGAGCATTGTTCCCAATTTTTGACAAAAAGGAAGGGGATGTTTTTAAGAATATTCAACAATGGGGGTTCGCGACCTATTGGACGATTAATGTTGACGGAATTGAGGAGCAAGCCTCAAATGGTTCGGAGCACCACACCGACCTATCTCGTTATGTCGATGGCTTCGATTGTGTGTATTTCGCCCGCATGCACCTACCCAGATTTAGCGAGCTTATGCTCGAGTTTTTCAGTACTTTGGCAATCCAGAACGATGAGACGTTCACATGTAGGCTAGGCGGTAACGACGTTTTTATGGACGAAGGAATTTTTGGCAACATTTTTGGTTTCCCGACCGAAGGGGACCACCCGGTAGGCGTTCAAGGTTTCGATTTAGCCTCTTTTGGGGGGATGATCACCGGGTGAAACACGGGCGATTGCAAGTGATTTCCTTGCTCAAAGATTCAAGACGAAGCCCTATATGTCGCCTACAAGATTCTCGACCACATCATTTTATGCAAAAACGAGGCCACCTACGCGACCAAGTCCGAGCTCTACGTTCTATAGTGTCTTGTTGACGGTCGTCAAGTCCGGCTATACCCGTTAATTTTGAGCGGACTCTACAATGTTACTAAGGGTACGTCGGGTAGCAAAACACCACTTCTCTCCTTCGCACCGTACATTACCAGCCTCGCCCGTCAGTTCGGGTTCGATCCGGTGGGAAACGGCTTGCATCCACTCGGGACGACTTCACTTTCGTTGACACGTGCCCTTGCACCCCCGAGTGAGGTCTTTGACTCAAGGAGGCTCCTCATCTCGACTGAACGACGAGGATGGTGACACGACAATGGAGCCGGCCACACGTACCACTTCAGGCCCGAGCCCCGATTGGGGCCAATTCTTCGAGGATAACCGAGCATTTCAATTGAAGATGTTCGTCAAGCTCCAAATTATTGACGACAAGATTGACACGAACCACGAGCAAAACCGTCAAAGCTTGAGGAAGATGCGAGCTCGTATATCGAGTCTCGAGGAGAGTTTTGAGGCATCTTTTCCCCAACCAAACATGGACGTTGATGAGAACCCCGAGGATGATGGATCCCGCGAGTTCTAAATCTTTGTATCTTTAGTTTATGCTTTTAATAAATAAAAAATAAAAAATCCAAAAATATTGTTATTTTCTTGTTTTTGTTTGTTTCATTTTTTAGGACATCTCATATCACGTACGATGGAGCACCGACAAATTGCACAAATTAATGAGTAGCGGCTCGACCTTCTCTGGGATGTTTTCCTTACCTTCTTCTTTTTGATTTTTGATGTATTTGTGGCAATCAGGAGATTGCCGGGATTTTTAGAGACGGGGGTGGTCGAGTGTGACTTTTATTTCTTATTTGTGTAATTTTTATTTGGCCTGTAATAATTAAATTCTTAAACGTGATTATTGCTATTTCTGCGCTTAATTGTGTTTGTATGGCTTGCCTGTCAAAGTTGACTTTGTATGATTTGAGGTTCTTGTCTTTTGAGCGTGTATAAGTGCATAAAACTTCAGAATTTTTATTATTATTTATACACTGTAAAATTGTACTTGAACGCAATTGATTTCACAAAACCTTAAAAGCAGCGTCAATTCAAAAACTTTTTCATGCAAAAAGCCTGTGAGTAGCCTGAGTATTTATCATCATTGCATGAACTTGAATGAGTTTTGATTTGATATCTCTTTGAAACCGCTGTGTGTAGTTGACTTTGAAAATGACGTTAAGGCACAAATAAAACCCTATTCCGGCCATATCCATGTATTTAAGCCACTATAAATTTTGAATGAGCCCCTCATAGCCAAATAATCCATGCCTATAGCCATGAGTGTTTATTGAGTTGACCCCTACAACCCATTAAAAGCGTGGGGTAGGAGTTCGTTATTTTTACTGGTTGTTAGTGCTTTGGAAATTTACCAGGGATTCATGAAATTTTTGTAATTAAGGACCACCATCCGAAAAAAGAAAAAAAAAAAAAGATACCCCATAAAAATTTATAATAAGGGTGATAAAACAAAATAAAAAATAAAAATAAGAAAGGATGGTGAGTCTTGTTGAGTAATTGACTACGCGCTTATAAAGGCTTGTGTTTTATAGTTTATTTTCTTATGAAGCCTAATGTTTAAAAGGCAAAGATTTGTGTTTGTAGAAGAAGCATATAAGAAGTTTCAATTGTGATTAAGTGGTTCGAGCAAAATTCGGTTTAGAGTTACGAGTTGAAAAATAGCCAAAGTATAAAGGCTACGTTATGAGTGTTTAGTGAGGTTTTTCTTTTGAACGAGGTGAAGCACATTACTTCGTGATTAGAATAGTTTGGTGAAATATTGATCATGTTAGATCGTGAGTTAGCCACAAGATTTATATATTCCACACCCGTCCAAAGAGCCTTACATTACAACCCGTAATGACCTTTTCCGATTCTTAGTTTTGATAACACACTTAATTTGCGATTGAAAAGAGATTGATTTTCCGTGCTTGTTTATTGTGCATGTATTTGTATGATTTAAGTGTAAACACGTCCCATGCAGCAATGCTTGAGTGCTTTTGAGCATACACGCACATATTTTTTCCCTTTTGAGAGGATGTATGATTTTGATTTTGAAGCAACGATGTAATAAATGTGGAGTGTTTGACGTTGCGTAATTTGTACCTATATTTTCAAAATTATGTATGTAGCATAGCAAGACTCATTGCTTGGACTGATTTTCATTTTTTTTATTCTTTGAATTTATCGTTTGTTCGAGGACGAACAAACCAATTAAGCGTGAGGTAATTGATTAGCATAGAGTTGTCCTTATTTTTATTAGTTTTTTAGTTCTTTTTCTATTTGTTTTTTGTATAAGTTGAATGATTTAAGCTTAATTCCGTATCTTTATATTCCCAGCTTATTTTACCGTATTTTGATCATAATTGATGAGAATAGGTGATTATTCGTTATGTTTCACCTTACAGCTAAGTAACCGAAAGAGTTTAGCGCGCAAATAGGTGAAGTTCGATGTTCAAAAGTGGAGAACGAGCTTTCCGATGAACGAGTAGCAGAAAGATCGAGAAAAATGAGACGTACTCTCAGTCGCATCGGTCGACGCGAGCGTCGACGCTCTGTCGATGCGGATCCTGCCCGCGACGGTTGACACTAAGTCGATGCCAAGCCAACGCAACTCTCTGAAACGTCGATCCAAGAGTGCATCTGTCGACGCCAAGTCGACGCAACTTGCTGTTGCGTCGATCCAAGACCCCGTCAATCGACGCCCCCGCCCAGTCGACGCAAGCATACATGCAGCATCGACGCCGAGCTCCTGCATTCGTCAGTCGACGCGACGTCGACGTGGCTGCCCAGAAATGCATTTTTAGGGTTTCTTGTGCGCCAAGACATGCTATATCTATAAATACCCTTCATATTTCAGATTTTTGGGGGAGAGACGACTACCTAAGAGCAGAGAAGACTTCCTAGGGTTAGCCAGCACAGAAACAACGCATTTACACACTCAGTTACGAAGTTGGAAATCAAAATCAAAGATTCAGGTCCGTACGGTTCAAGATTCACTTCAATTCGAGATTTTCGCCTCAACTCCAGAATAGCTGGAGATTTTTACCGCTTTCAGTAGTTACAATAAGTTTTCTAAACTCTTAGTTAATTTCGTAGTTAATTTCCTAGTTAATTTCGCAGTTGAATTCTTAGTTAATTCTAGAACTAGTTTAATTAGTTTAATTATTTCATACTTGGATATTGGATATTGGATATTTGATTAATCTTTATATTCCTGTTTTAGATTCTTATGATATAATTGCTTCGTGATAGTTTCTTATATTCATGTTCTTAGATTCGTTAATCAGGATTAAATCTTTGTTGCGTTTTATTGGTAGTTTAATTATTACTCGTAGTTGATAGTCTAGTTTTAAATAATTAGTTTAATTAGTCTTAGTTTTAATATTGCTTAGTTAATAATGATCAATTCAAAATCTTTAAAACCCCCAATGTACATGTGTTTCATGATAGTTCGTGAATTGAGAAAAAACATCTAGAGCCCGAACAATTGTCCTCGAGCGAATCGACTTGAGTCAAACTCACCACCCTACAAGTTTCTCGTACTCTTGCGAGCAAACTTACGTATTTTTAAATTAAATATCTTAAAAGGGGTGCACAAAAATTTGGATCAACACTCCACAAAATTCTCAACTAAATTCTTATTACATCCTTCATACGAAATGAGAGGCACCCTCCATAAGTTAGTGCGTGAAAATAGTCATCTCCACGGTTTAGTTTACTCATCCTTCTCATATTTCCACTCCAATAAATCTGATGTATGACATAGGGGTTTTAACACATCCCACTTAATTTCTTCCCATAAAGATGCATCTACATGTGTTTTATAGGATACAAGCAGTGTTAGTTCTTCAGGACCACCCGGATATGACAAAATATCTTCATCATCTCCAGTTTCATCCAAATCGTGTTCAAAGGCCCGCCGTCATGTTCATATTGTGGCTCTTGTGGACCAACACTTATTCATGTGCTTGACCTTGATTTCATCTCATTGATGATGTTGTGGGTCTTCTCCTATACACTGGAATTGAAAACAATCGACATTCAATTTCAAATTCCGTCCAGCCAAATATGGTCGAGAAATAAAGCAAAGATTGGCTCATATAGCCGAAAAATTCTTATAATGTCGACTAAAATAGACTGAAAAAAGAAGAAGGTAATGCCGGTTCAAATAATCCTAGAACATATAGATATTTCATTTGAAATTAAAAAAAATTAGAAAATGTCAGCTTAAATCTTCCAAAATTCTTTATAAATGTCGGTTAGTATTGGTTAAAATCTTCATGATATTCGTTGAACCGATGCCAAAGATTCTTGGATATTTCGGCCACTACAACCGACACGCTCGAGCCCTAAACCAAAAAAAAAAAAAAAAAAAAAATCTGAAATTCGACATCCAAAACACAAAACTTTATGTTATTAACAACATAAACTCAACCTATAACGAATATTAGTTATTGAAACAATATAATTCATGTTTTCACACAAAACATCAATTTTACAGACATAAAATTGGATTAAAAAA
Source organism: Phtheirospermum japonicum (assembly GCA_014905375.1). Taxonomy (NCBI): domain Eukaryota; kingdom Viridiplantae; phylum Streptophyta; class Magnoliopsida; order Lamiales; family Orobanchaceae; genus Phtheirospermum; species Phtheirospermum japonicum. The sequence goes on from BMAC01000925.1 coordinate 140,966, forward strand.
AAGATAGAAGAAACAAACCTATGTCCTGCCGGTCATCATCTAACATGAAGTCAGTGATAGTATGTTGAGGAAGGTGGTAACTTTCTATGGGCATACGTCTTCCTTAATGAGAAATGCGGGTGGTGAGGGTCTGGGGAATTCTTCGTCGTCATTTTGTCTATTTTTTTAAATATGGGTGTGGTTAGAAAGTGCAGGAATAATATTTATTGGGGAGTGGTATAATGGGTACCTTTATATTGGTATATATAGCAAATATCTTAAAAAAGTATGGGCATTTAGAATCGGTGCGGCTAGCAAATGCCCGAGTGCCAATAGAATTAACCAAAAGCATATTACTAATGTCTTTGTTCTTCAAAGTAGGAAAGTTAGTGAAGTAGCACTTTATTATTTATCCGCGAGAGAGTGCTAAGGAGAAAAAAGAATCTCAACTAAGCATCACCTAAAAGTAGTAGACGAAACTTTTTCCCACCCAAAATTATGATAATGCAAAGGGTGTGTTCAGAATTACTGAAGTGATTCTAGAGTATTTGTGTTACTATGCTGTAAAATAATTATCTTAGGCAAACACTAATATTGTAGTGTTGACTTCATATTTCTATTAAAAAGAAAATATGATTTGGTATGATTTTGCATACTACGACATTGGTAAGTAGCATTATTATATGCATTCAATATGGCAAAGAACATATCGACATATCGTAAACATGGAAATAATTTTATACCGTGTAATATAGATAAGAAGAAATTAATAGTGAAATAGTATTTAGGGCTAAGCACCAGATCTGGAGATATCTGAATCATATCGAAATCGGAAAATATTCGTTGATCACTGACTAATTATCGATCGAACCGTTTGAAATTTTCTTCAGAGAACAGATCTAGAAATTTTTTAATTTCTCTATAATCTCTATACCGAATTGATAATCGACTAGACATGATTTGTAATTGTATTAAACTAGCAATCTATTTAGATTCGATAACTAATAAGTGAAATACTATATTTATTAGTTTTTTAAAATCTAATTATGTTCGATAACTAATAAGTGAAATACTATATTTATTAGTTTTTTTTAACATTAATTGTTGAATAATGAATGTGAATGATCATGATTGTGTGATCTTCATGCAAACCCTAGAATTTTGTAGAAAGAAAGAAAGAAAGAAAATATGACAGGCAAGCTAGAGAAGAAGATAGAACTATATGCTAAACATTCATAAAGGAATTTAATAATGTGATACAAGTTGTGATCTTCTTTATTTAGAGTTATCCGGTGTTTATATTGTGTATATTTGACAAGTATAATAAGGTAGCTCATAACTTATTTAGAGAGCTTATAAGATCCTTGTATTCAAATAAATATTGTTTGGTTGGGCGAGTTTATTTGAAAGTCTGAACTTATTTATGATGCTACTATTACAAGCGTTCCATCCTTACATCAAAAACGAACCATAGCGTACTTAATACTGGGGCCACGACTCATGTATCTTTTTGATTTTATTCCTCTTTTAGCCCATTCTTTTTTTTTTTTTGGAAAACTACACTATTATGTCATTAAGTATTTCAAATTTTATTTTTATTTGATCACATTATTAATTATTACTTGAATGGTTTAATTGTGGTATTATGCAATTATTATTATTTATTTATAATTATTAAAAAAATAATAATAATAATAACACAATTGAATTTACAATGCTAATATTAATAAATAGAAAAATAACATCAACCATTATATTTATAATACTAAAAGTCTCTTAAAAAATAAATAAACATTTTTTTTTATAATTGTAATGTAATAAAAACAACAATAATTAGATTTACAATGATATCATTCTTTCAAAAAAAATAACATGAAAACTAATATATTAAATATGTACTTTTGTGTAATTTAATATTTTTGAGTCATTTAATCAGCTAAATTTGTCAAATACTTTTATATTCATCAACTACCTTTTCAGCTATAAGTCATCAATTATCAACTAACTTATTAGTTACCGGTTAGATTATCAATTTTGTTTACCAAACCCATTGCTAACTTCCTAAGGGGTTGTTTGTACTTAGACTTCGTTACTTTTTTTGTTATAGGATTCAAGAATCTCAATCCTAATATTCAAAGTATTAGACCAAACAAGGCCTAACAAACTTTTGATTCCCACCTGACAACATCACAAAAGAGCGGATTTTGCGTGCCATTTGGATGCGCCAGTTTGCTAGTTTTGATATTAAATGGTTATCATCAATTAATAAGTAAAAATAAAAATTCATAATAATTTAATAATTTTAATTATTATCAAGATTTATTTCAGAGATTATAGAATAGAACCGTATCAGGAATCGATAAATGAACATTTACTTTGATATTTTAATGAACTGTAAAAATTTATAGTACGGTTTTAAAATTATTTAGATTTACGAATCAAGTGGAACCGTGCTTACTCCGAATAACATTAGTTAATATATGCAAAGGCGCGTAGTATAATTAAGGAAAACGAGTTTATAATATGTTGCAATGTTAGGTATAGTTAGACATGATTTTGATGAATGCTCAAAAAATGTCAAGAATTAGGTACCAATTGAGTTGTGTTTACTTTATAAATAAACAAAACTTAACCGTTCAAGAATTGAATTAAACTAAACTTTGGAAAATCCTCTGCCACATTTATACATTTTAGTGAAAACCATTAAAATATGGTTCACGGGTGTGATTCTGTTGGGAAGGGGAAAGAAGTGTTGACAAAATAGATGTGTGGAGCTTTTATATCAACTTTATCCGGGCCCCCAAAATTGGCAAGTTGTTTAATGTTCACGGGTGATATAACATCAGAAAAAAGACAAAATAGTTCCTAGAAATGTCCAGTTGTCCCCCTTCTCAAGAATTTATGTGGTCATGAAACTTGTGGGGTCAATTTATAATAACCATCTAATTTGAGGGCATTAATGCAATGTTGATGTCTAAGACATACAATAATCCGTACAAAGAAAACATTGCCCAACAGTACATAAAAAAACTCTCCTCTAATCTCGTCCGCATAATAGATTCGTTTCTTGTCATTTTCCCCGAATTTCGTTTGGCGTGGTGGAGCCAGGACGTGTGGCACGACTCGTTCGTCGTAATTTCATCTGTATTTTTTATATGCATTCTAAAAAAATTCATTTATCACCTATAAATACTTATTTAAAGAAAAACTCTTATTTACTTTTGTAAGTGTATAACTCAAATCCAAAATAACTTTGCGAATCTTTTTTTCTCTTCCAAGATAAATATATCACATATAATATTAAATATATAGTAAATTGATAAATCTATCCCAAAAAATTGAACAGACCCAAATCCGTCTCGATGGAATGGAGTGATTTGCAAGGTGATACGACACAAAATATCGATTAGATTATATATGGTAAAAATGTGATAGAAGGGGTGGAAGATTTTAGGTCCTGGTAGGACGCCAACATGATAATAATATATTTTTATGGTTATTAGGAATTATGGGAAGTAAGAATTCTAGTATGAGAATATTTTATAAATATGGAGATTGGGTATAATTAGGAGATTTAATATGAAGAAATCCTATTAATTGGTGGACAAATCACAATAATCTTATAAATAGGGGATTCAGGCTCTTATTTCACAAGTTGAAGCTGAACAACTCTCTCTCTCTCTCTCTCATGAATCATGAAGCATATATTACTCTCACTTTACGAATAATTCTCGCATCTTTAATTATTATGATGGATTTATGGATTTATGGTGACCTCTCCTCTAGGAGACCTCCCTGAGGAGAGGCGAGCTCTTATGGTTTACCAGTTCGGCGCTGAGTGGTTGCTCGGCGTTGGGTGTTGGGCGTTATGGTTTCTAGACCCGAACGGGCTAATAATGGAAGGTATTGTGGGGTCCCGACAAATTATGGTTCGAATTGATTTTGGGGTATTTTATGTATTTTGATCTATCGCACTCGCTAACTTAAGTATCGGAGGGCTTACGTCGGGGTCGTCCACCGCCTTAGTGTTAGGTGTTGTTTTGCAGGATCTATTAGGTCGCCAGGAGGCTCTTGGAGATTAATCAGGTCGCTGTGACGTTATCTATTATTATTCAAGTCGTTGATCTCAAATTTGAGGTTAGTATCCCCTATTCTTGGTAACCAATCTTTTTGGTTTTAACATAGGGTGATAGAGCGTGATTCATACCATCAAAACCATTATCCATGCTCATTGCTAATACATTTTGCATCTGTGGACGAGTTTTCTATCGCAACACAACACGCGAGTCTTTTTTTCTTTTCAAGAGTCGATTGGATGCTACACAATCCATAATACACTATTGAGAACCCACATAATCTTAGAGATGGAAAACGATAGTAAGTGATTGTTAATTGATTTTCAAGGATCTTGTGTGGTAGAGTAACAACTGAATTTCAAGAATCTTGTCAAAGCATGACTTTATTCATTTGTATCTATTTTTTGTATATGATTCGAAATCAAGTTCGCTTCTATTATACCGTTTTATTTGAACTATGTTACATAGTAGTTACGTCCTGCCTTTAGTAAGGAGGATTCAAATTGTACACCAAGATAGTTTTGAATTAACGTACCAAGTATTTCTGAGTTTTGTGGTCATTTTGGGTGTACGTTGTTCATAATAGTTCTGAATCCATAGTCGTGTCGTTTTGTCGACTATAGGCTGTCCTTGCTATGGTAGCTTCGGATTATATAATAAAAGTTTCGAATTATTGTATAGAGTAGTTATGAGTTTTGATCGTTAGTTTTGGATTATTCAAGTTATCATTTCGAATGTAGTTTGATATGGTAGTTTCGAATCATACACGATTGTAGGATCCAGATAGTGGTCGTAAGAATTCCAACAAAAATTCAAAACTACCTTATCAATACTTTATACAATAGTACGAAAACGACCATCAAATTCAGAAATATGTTATATGGTAGGTTCTGAATTTAATCAGGTTCGATTCCACTGTACCTTTTTATTATCTGTTTTGCATGTAATTGTTGTGTTTTTCCTAGTATTTTTAGTTAGGATTTCATGTTGATTTAAGTAGTTTTTAATAGAATTTTATTAAGTTTTTATGTGGTTTTTCTTGTTTTGTTGTTTTTCACTTGACTTGTTAATTTTACGTTTAATTGGGTCAAATGGTTTCAATTAATTGGAGGTTTGGTGTAATTTTGGATTTTTATGTTTAAAATTTCTATTTTTATAGGTAAAGGCATTGAAGGCCAAAAATACTAGCCAAGGCAAAGCCAAACTTGAAGRCAAGAGAGGCTTAAAAACACCCAAACTTTCTGGAATACTTGCCAACTCGCGCCACTGCTTGCCACAGAACTCGCCAAGGCCTCCTCCCAGCCCAGCACTTGCCAAACTGCTTGCCACAGAACTCGCCAGGGCCTCCTTCCAGTCCGGCGCTTGCCAGGATGCTTGCCACAGTACTCGCCAGCATGGTCAAATCAAGGTCAAATTCGGGTCAACCTTGGTCAAACCTGGTCAACCTTGGTCAAAATTGGGATTTTCAAGCCTTAAGGGCTATTTTGGCCCATTTAAACCCAATTAAATTAGTATAAATAGACTACCACTCTCATTTTTGTAGAGGACCTCTCATTTTCTCCCAACCCAAGCATGGGTTTGGGATTAGAAATCCTCTATCTAGTTTTTAAGATCTAATTTCTCTCTCTTAGGTTTTAGATTTAATTTCAAACTCTTATGTAATTTTATTTCCTAGATTAGATTTAAGTTTCAAGCACCTCCTTGGGTTTGTAAGCCTAAGAAGAATCCAAGTACTCCCTTGGATTGTTACTTTTGATGCAATTACATTCAAACTTTGTTTCATTTCTTAATTCAAGTAAGTTTCTCTTCAATTTCATGTTTTATGCTTTAATCCATGCTTGTTCTTCATTTTCATGCTTTGTTCTTTATTTTATGCCTTTTGTCTTAGCACCCTGAATTCATGATGAAACTTGTGAATTGGCTATGGAATCTAGATGAGTGACACATCTAGATCATAGATCGGCCCTTGGATCGTCTTGATTTTGAGATCTTGCTAAGCTTTATTTGCAATTTTATTTTTATGCTTTGTTTCATGCTTAATCTTAGATCTAGTCTTCATTACTTGTTATTTTTCATAAAGTTTTAAACTTTCCCGCCTATTTTCATTACTTTATCCATCCATGCTTTCAATTTTAGAAAGTTTGCTTTATTTAGGATTTTATGCATAGTTGTACCTTGTGCATGCATGCTTGTACTTGGTGAAAGAACGCCTCTTCTTGCTTATCTCCTTTATTGCTTTGCATTTTCTATTTGAGGCATCCGACGAGGCATCCTACCCACTTGCACTTTCATTTTCTAGGATAGTTTAGCTATTTTAATTGCTTTATTTTCATTTTCTTTTATTTTTCCAAGTTTGAAACACATTGAAACCTTCAATCGAATCGGATTCCGATAATACCGAGCCATGAACCCGTTGATTTATTCATCACCACTAAAAACTCTTCTAACAGAATGGCGCCGTTGCCGGGGATTTAAAATAAAACTACTCTAACAAAATGGCGCCGTTGCGACTCGGCTTGGTTAAGGCTTTCGATTTGGTTGTAGTTTCATTGTGTTTTTAGCTTCTTTGTTATTTGACGTTTTTATTTAGTATGCAAGGTTCTTATAGCTATAGTGAATACATTCCCAACATGGGAGGGCATGGTGCAAACGATGTTGGGAATGGGATGTATAATGGATTTGGCAACGTGGGAGGGCATGGTGCAAACCACGTTGCCAATGGTGGATTCGGCTATGGTCAACCCGACATGGGAGGGCATGGTGCAAACCATGTTGGGTCGAGCGGCTTCTTGGGTTCAAATGGTTCGTATGGAGGTTACGGAGCCCCTACTCCTCAAATTCCGAACATGTATAACGGAGGCTTTGTTAATCCAAATGGGATCGTTGGTAACCAAAATCCGAATTCCTCTCCATATGGTGGCTATAGTGCCCCCATGCCTTATCCGAGTATATATAATGGTGGCTTTGAGAGTCCCGGATCGTATGGCGATTCTCGTTCTTCTAATTTCAATCAAGCCCCGAGTGGTGCCACTACTAAATCCCAAGCTCTCGAGGCCTATGATCGCTTTTGAGGTTTTATCTCCGATGCACCCCCCGTCCGCACTATGAGAGACTTTAGTAGACCCTTTGTGGGGGGGTTTCCTCTTGAAGAGCCACAATCTCCTCCACCAACACATGAGGTGTTTCCCCCCTTATCGTCCAAGAAGTTTGAGTTGGTTACGAAAATTGCGGCATTGAAGGCTCAAATCGCTCAAATGTCTAGCCCGGGACCGACTCCTCCTCGTGCGGGACCCGGTTGACCTACTCCACCACCACCTCACGATCCTCTTGTTACTTATCCCGTAGATCCACTACCTTCGCCCTCTCTTCCGGTCCCGTTCCTTGATAAGCGTGGGGTAGTGGACCTTACGGTCYTTTCTCCGTCYYAAGAAGATGTGCTTTCAYATCTGAGTGTTCTTCCTCCTCTTGATTCCACCCCCGTGGACCTCACTTTGCCTTCTCTTTCAAAAGATTCTATTATCGATCGGATATATATGGACATGATAGAAGGTATAATCGAGCGAGCTTATATGGAGGAAAAGACCAATGAGGAGGTGGTTGGCCTGGTTGTTGGTATAGAGGGATGTTGTGAGGATGAGCCCCTTGTTCTTCTTGATGAGCACGTTGTGCCTCTATTTGACCCCGTTTCGTGTGGAGTTGATTCTCGATGTGTCGTTGGGGGCAACTGTGACTTTTTAGAGGGGGAGGTGGGGGTTATTGATGAAGAGCTTGGAAAATTTGACGATTATCTTGAGGAGGATGAGGAGAGAAAGCCGATTATTATCCTTGCAAACTCCAACCGAGAAGAAAAGGGGGAGAGGATGGTTAAAGGGGCTGATGTTCTTAAAAGTGCTATTGATTGGGTACCGGGAGTGTTTGAGGGAGTTAGCGCTTTGAATTCGAGTCTTGGAGATATGGTGAGATCCGGGATGAGGAGGTTGTTATTGGAGGGCTTGATGTTTGTTATTTCTAAAAGCGAGTGGGTAAAGCCCATTGACTTGGTACCAAAGACGAGCGACTTGCTTGTTTTTGAAGAGGAAAAGGGAAAGTTATTGGCCACGAGGGCTACGACAAGATGGAGGATGTTGATCAATTCTAAGAGGTTAAATGCGGATTTCAAAAGCGATCATTTCCGTTCCCCGTCGCCCGACCGCATGTTGGAGAAGATAGCTGGCCATTACTTCTTTTGTTTTTTGGATGAGTTGTCGGGTCACTTCAAAACAACAATTCCACCCGAGAATCTACCCACGACGATGCCTACTCGCCCGATTAGAACACTAGCCACTCAATATTTCTATTGGATCTTAGATGAAGTGTCGGGCCACTTCAAGACCACAATTCCTCCCGACAAGGAGGAGATCGTTTTGATGGACCCTCCCATTATCTTCCCACCTTGATCGAAAAGGGAGTACGTCAAGCTAGTGACGTAAAACAAGCGCTTCTTGGGAGGTAACCCAAGTTCTTTCCATTTCTTTCTTTTATTGAAAAATCCAAAAACATTCAAAAATTCAAAAAAAAAATTGAAAAATTGACAAACAAAAAAAAAATAAAATTTTTTGTTGAAGTTCATGTACATATTTCCTTGTGTTTTTGATTTTGTATGATTTTCTTTTCTAGGTTTTGTTTTCCGACGACGACCATAGGACGATTGGTAAAAGTGGTAGTGTTCATGAAGCCGGGAGATACTAGCCATGCTCGATGTTCACTCGGATTGCTTAGATGCCTAGGTGGACCCCACCGAGCTCGACTCAAAACTCGCTCGGTTAAGGAAGTTTCTATTCCCCCTCCTTTTACTTGGTTTTCATTGAAATGCGGGTATCGCATGGTTTAACTGTGGGTGGGTAGGTGGTTAGGGTTCGGGTTTTATTAAGCATGTTTTGTTGTTCTTAAATCGAGCCTTGGCGAAGTGACGCATTCTTGGCGAAGTGACGCTTACTATTTGCGCATTTATATGGTTGAGTCAATTTTTGTGTCTTTTGAGTCGTTATTACATTGTTGAACAACTCCACGTGCTAGGAAGTTTGAATAGTTTACTTGTCGGGTTTTTGCATGTTTATGGCCTCTTGTGTGAAGAGTTATTTGTGTGCTTCGTCCAAAAACCGCCTATATATATATAATCAACATTTTCTCGTGAAAAGATTGCAAAGCTCTAAAATCTCTTTTTATTTTGCTCCCAAATTCGGTGCAAACTAGTGAGTAGCCTTGTGTGATTTATCGGCTTGCTTGCGTTTTTAGGGAAATTGCATTGAGGAGGTTTAACTTTGCTCGCACATGATTGAATTTGAAAATGACCTCGAGGCACATATATCACCCTTGTTCCGGGCATATTCATATATGTAAGCTACTTAAAAATCCCAAATGAGCCCCCTTGAGTCTTTATCCCATTTCTTGTTAGCCGAGCTCGATTTTAGCTCTTGTATCTTCATAAGTGTGAGGTGAGAGAGTTCATTGTTAGTTGATGAGAAATATGAGGAAAATCGATTGTGGATTTTGGGTTTTGAGTTGCTTATACAAAAAAAAGAAAAAGAAAAAAGAGAGAGAGAGAGAGAGAAAGAAGAGAATAAAACTCCAACACAAATCACGAAAAGTGATAAAGCGTGCGTTCGTGTGAAAAGCCTAATTCAAAAAAGGCTACGTTTAGTAAAAAGAAGCAAATTCAAAAAGCTTCTAAGTGTTGTGAAATAAAAGTCGGGAAAGGGTTTCGAATGAAATTTTGGTGATTGGGAAAGGTGAAGCGATTATAAGCTTCGGGTTTTAGAGATCAGGATCGTGTGTGTGTTATTGATCACGTTTGATCGTGTGTAAGCCACTATATCCAAAAATTACATACCTTACCAAAGAGCCAATATTACAACCCATAATAAAGACCTCTTTCGATTCTTACGTAATCATGTACTATGAGCAATTTTGAGCGTCCGATTTGCAAAATCTTGACGAGTGCATGCATTGTCCGATTCGAGCGTATACAAGTCCATTATCAAACATTTGAGCGGATTGAGCGAACACCCTCAAAATTCCATTTGTGAGGAAGTAATCGATTTGGATTGCACTTGAGAAAGAGTAATACGAGCAATGCTTGACGATAGCGAGTCTATGTTGATACCTTCATCACATTATAAGGATAAGCACAAGGATTTTTCTTTTTACATAATGTTCATTGCATTTACACTCTCGATTCTTTTCGTTGTTCAAGGACGAACAAACTGATAAGTGTGGGGTAGTTGTTTTGCATGTAATTGTTGTGTTTTTCTTTGTGTTTTTAGATAGATCTTTATATTGATTTTAGTAGTTTTGAGTCGTTTTTCATTAGGCTTTTAGGTTGTTTTTCTTGTTTTCTTGTTTTTTGTGTTTCTTGCTAATTCTATATTTAATTGGGTTAAATGACTTCAATTAATTGGAGGTTTGGTGCAATTTTGGATTTTTATGTTTAAAATTCCTATTTTTATAGGTAAAGGCATTGAAGGCTAAAAGTACTAGCCAAGGCAAGCCAAACTCCAAGCCAAAAGAGGCTCAAAAATGCCCAAACATTTTGGAATACTAGCCAACGGATTGAGCGAACACCCTCAAAATTCCATTTGTGAGGAAGTAATCGATTTGGCTTGCATTTGAGAAAGAGTAATACGAGCAATGCTTGACGATAGCGAGTCTATGTTGATACCTTCATCACATTATAAGGATAAGCACAAGGATTTTTCTTTTTACATAATGTTCATTGCATGTACACTCTCGATTCTTTTCGTTGTTCGAGGACGAACAAACTGATAAGTGTGGGGTAGTTGTTTTGCATGTAATTGTTGTGTTTTTCTTTGTGTTTTTAGATAGATCTTTATATTGATTTTAGTAGTTTTGAGTCGTTTTTCATTAGGCTTTTAGGTTGTTTTTCTTGTTTTCTTGTTTTTTGTGTTTCTTGTTAATTTTATATTTAATTGGGTTAAATGGCTTCAATTAATTGGAGGTTTGGTGCAATTTTGGATTTTTATGTTTAAAATTCCTATTTTTATAGGTAAAGGCATTGAAGGCTAAAAGTACTAGCCAAGGCAAGCCAAACTCCAAGCCAAAAGAGGCTCAAAAATGCCCAAACATTTTGGAATACTAGCCAACTCGCGCCACAACTCGCCAAAATTCACGCCAAACTGCCCACACTGGGTGGCGCATCCCACACTGGGTTACCCAGTGTTCGAGCAGCGCCCAGCAGGCAGCGCGCGCAACTGCTGAGCGCGCTCGCCCACATCCTGCGCGCAACGCGCGCAACTGCCGACAGCGCCTGCCGCAAGCCGCGCGCAGCGCTCACGCCACAGCGCCTGGCGCTTGCCACACTCGTCGCCAAGCGCTCGCCAACCCACTCGCCAGGCGCTTGCCAGGACTCACACCAGCGCTCGCCAGCCCCATCGCCCAGCCCGCGCGCGCCCATGCCACACCCAGCCGCCATGCCAGCCACCTGCCGAGCCATGCGCGCCTAGGCTC
>BMAC01000925.1:152548-172418 GCA_014905375.1 Phtheirospermum japonicum
TCGCGCCACAACTCGCCAAAATTCACGCCAAGCTGCCCACACTGGGTGGCGCTCCCACACTGGGTTAACCAGTGTCCGAGCAGCGCCTGGCAGGCCCGCCCACACCTGCGCGCAGCGCCCGCAAGCTGCCGACAACATCTGCCGAGACCGCCCGCAAGCTGCGCGCAACCCACGCCCGGCGCTTGCCACACTTCTCGCCCAGGCGCTCGCCAACCCACTCGCCAGGGGCGCCTCGCCAGCCCTAGCGCCCCACGCCACAAGCTCTGCGCACCAACATGCCGGGCCACCTGCGCCCAGCAGCGCCCAGGCTCGGCCATGGCCGAGGCCACATCTAGCCATGGTCGAGGCATCTCGAGCCATATCGAGCAGAATGTGCCAAAAAGCTAGCCAAGGGTCTAGGGAAAGTGCCTCCGGGTCAAACTTGGTCAAACCCGAGAATCTTAAGCCTCTAAGGCTATTTTTGGCCCATTTAAAACCCAATTAAATGTAATATAAAGAGGAGACTCTTTCATTTGGTAAAAAAAAAAAAAACCTCTCATTTTTTCCCAACCCAAGCTTGGGTTTTGGGATTAAAAAAAATCCTTTCTCTAGTTTTTAAAATCTTAAATTTCTCTCTCTGGCAATTGTCGATCCATCTTGAGCCAAATCGAGCCCAGGGTCGAGCCAAGGGTCTAGGAAGGTGCCTCCGGGTCAAACTTGGTCAAAATCGAGATTTTCAAGCCTCTAAGGCTATTTTGAACCCAATTAAATGTAATATAAATAGGAGACTTCTTTCATTTTGAAAAAAAACCTCTCATTTTTTCTCCCAACCCAAGCATGGGTTTGGGAATTAAAAATCCTCTCTCTAGTTTATAAGATCTAATTTCTCTCTCTTAGGTTTTAGATTCAATTTCAAGCTTTGATGTAATTTCTTTTCTAGATTTAGATTTACTTTCATGCTTGGCCTTGGGTTTGTAAGCCTAAGAAGAATCTAAATACTCCTTTGGATTGTTACTTTTGATGCAATTTAATTCAAGCTTGCTACTCTTTCCTTTAGTTCAAGTAAGTTTCCTTTCAATTTAATGTTTTATGCTTTATTTCCATGCTTTGTTCTTCATTTCCATGCTTTGTTCTTCATTTCCATGCTTGTTCTTCATGTTATGTTTTTTTCCTTAGCACCTTGAATTCATGATGAAACTTATGAATCGGCTATGGAATCTAGATGAGTGACACATCTAGATCATAAATCGGCTCTTGGATCATCTTGATTTTGAGATTTTGTTATGCTTTATTTGCAATTTTATTTTTATGCATAGTTTTAGGTTAAATATTAGATCTACTCTTTGTTGCTTGTCATTTTTCTTAAATTTTTAAACTTTCATGTTAATTTCCATTGCTCTTTACATCTATGCTTTCAATTTTTTCTTACTTGCATTATTTAGGATTTTATACATAGTTGTACCTTGTGCATGCATGCTTGTACTTGGTGAAACAATGCTTGTTTTTGCTTATTTTCATTATTTACTTGCATTTACATATTGAGGCATCCGACAAGGCATCCTACCAACTTGCACTTTCATTTTATAAGATAGTTTAGATAGCTTATTTGCTTTATTTTCAAAAGCAAGATGATCCAAGAGCCGATCTATGATCTAGATGTGTCACTCATCTAGATTTCATAGCCAATTCATAAGTTTCATCATGAATTCAAGGTGCTAAGGCAAAAGGCATAACATGAAGAACAAGCATGAAAATGAAGAACAAAGCACGGAAATGAAGAACAAAGCATGGAAATAAAGCATAAAACATTAAATTGAAAGGAAACTTACTTGAACTAAAGGAAAGAGTAGCAAGCTTGAATTAAATTGCATCAAGAGTAACAATCCAAAGGAGTATTTGGATTATTCTTAGGCTTACAAACCCAAGGCCAAGCATGAAAGTAAATCTAAATCTAGAAAAGAAATTACATCAAAGCTTGAAATTGAATCTAAAACCTAAGAGAGAGAAATTAGATCTTAAAAACTAGAGAGAGGATTTTTAATCCCCAAACCCATGCTTGGGTTGGGAGAAAAAATGAGAGGTTTTTTTTCAAAATGAAAGAAGTCTCCTATTTATATTACATTTAATTGAGTTTAAATGGGCCAAAATAGCCTTAGAGGCTTGGGAATCTCGATTTTGAACAAGTTTGACCCAGAGGCACCTTCCTAGACCCTTGGCTCGACCCTGGGCTTGATTTGGCTCAAGATGGCTCGGCAATTGCCGAGCCTAGGCGCGCATGGCTCGGCAGGTGGCTGGCCTGGGTGGCTYGGTGTGGCATGGGCGCGCGCGGGCTATGCGCTGGGGCTGGCGAGCGCTGGCGTGAGTCCTGGAAAGCGCCTGGCGAGTGGGTTGGCGAGCGCTTGGCAACGAGTGTGGCAAGCGCCAGGCGCTGTGGCGTGAGCGCTGCGCGCGGCTTGCAGCAGGCGCTGTCGGCAGTTGCGCACGTTGCGCGCAGGATGTGGGCGGGCGTGCTCGGTAGTTGCGCGAGCTGCCTGCTGGGCGCTGCTCGAACACTGGGTAACCCAGTGTGGGCTGCGCCACCCAGTGTGGGCAGTTTGGCGTGAATTTTGGCGAGTTGTGGCGCGAGTTGGCTAGTATTCCAGAATGTTTTGGCATTTTTGAGCCTCTTTTGGCTTGTAGTTTGGCTTGCCTTGGCTAGTACTTTTAGCCTTCAATGCCTTTACCTATAAAAATAGGAATTTTAAACATAAAAATCCAAAATTGCACCAAACCTCCAATTAATTGAAGCCATTTAACCCAATTAAATATAAAATTAGCAAGAAACACAAAAAACAAGAAAACAAGAAAAACAACCTAAAAGCCTAACAAAAAATGACTCAAAACTACTAAAATCAATATAAAGATCTATCTAAAAACACAAAGAAAAACACAACAATTACATGCAAAACATTATCCCATACTACTTTGACAACATTTGTCGTCGAATGCTTTTTGGACTACACAATATTAATAGTAGTTTTTGTAGGCTTGGCTGACTGTGAAGGTATTATTGCTCTATGTAGTTATATCGGAGAGACGCTCGTAGTTGACGTAGAGTCGGGATTCTCTTTCGATCCTCTAGTGGTCAGAGTCCATGCATACTGGAGTGAACTTGAGAAGATGAATTTGAAAATGCACTATTTCATTGCGAAATGTTCGATGTGTGTTCTTGGTAATGAAACTGATTTCAAAATCATGGTTAGTTTTGTAATATCATTTGGATTGGTTTGGGTTAAGATCGACATTTCGAGCGATGGTGGGATGGCAAGCAATTTTGTTCAAACCTGCACCTGTGATTGTTACTAATTGCTCAAATAATGAGGATATTCTATTAACATTGGTCTCAAGCCACATAAAGAAATTATTAACTATTAAGTGGTACAGAGAGGTATTGACCGTCGGACAAAAGTATGAGGGTGGGGCACAAGAATTCAGGATTGCATTACGCTAGACGACCATCAGCATTGGAGTTGAATTTGAATGGGTAAAAATGATGTGGAGAGGGTCACAACTAGATGCTCAGACTATAATTCTAATTAGTACATTCATGCGTTTATCGAGTTTGTCAATGACATTTTTTTACATAGTAGGAATTAACAATGAACACACGTGTGGCTCTTGTTTTTCATCACTGAAACACAATATTATTAATGCCAATTTGATCTCCTTATTGATATAGGAAGATATTCGTAAGACTTTAGACACTCGCCCCATTAATGTTTTAAAGTTGTTTTTCGGTAAATACGGGTTATCCATTACTTACAAAATGGCTTGTCTTGCCATGGAGAAGGCCAGGCAATGTGTTCTTGGTGACATTGGCGATTCGATTAGGGGTTAAATTTCTATGTCACTTGTTTACACAAGTCTAACCCTGTGTCGCACATTTTTTGGGTGTTGATGTCTTGATAGACCGTTTCACAAGGAAGTTTATTTCGTTTGCGTCATGTATTGTAGGGTTCAATTTCTGTCGACCTTTGATGTTCATTGACGGAACACACTTGTTAGGTAAGTTTAAGGGTCACCTTCTCGAGGCTATCGGAAAGGATAGAGATAATGGTATTTTTCTAGCCTCCTCCTACTTTTTTGCGCATCATAGTTCATAATCCTATATTATGATTTTTTGCTATTTTTATGGAAATAATTACTGTAGTATGAAATAATTGCATTTTTACTATTTTTAGGGTTGTATCACGTAGCGTTTGCTATTGTATATTTGGAGAATTCAAAAAATTAGCGGTGGTTCACGACGAATTTAAAGAAAATCTTTTCTCTGCATCGTGAAGTGACATTTGTGCCTGATAGGAATTCCGATCTTCTCGATGCTAAGAGTAAGGAGTTTCTAGGGAACCCACACGGCCATTGTTTAAACCACTTCATTACCAACTTGAAATATACATATAGAGGTAGGAATTTCTCAAAGAGTTTGCGTGGTAGACTAGAGTGACTTCTAAAAAATGCAACATATGTCACTACGACATAAACTTTTGAGTATTATTAGGGAAAACTTATTAAAGAGGGAAAATGTGTAACCAAGAATTTCCTTGATAACATGAATGTTACACAGTGGGCCAATGCGTATTTTCTCGGTAGACAATACGGGGAGATGAGCTAAAATGCAGCCGAGTCATTTAATAAGTGGGTATTATAGGAAAGAAATCCTCAAATCACTAACCATGTTGACACCATCAGGATAAAAATGATGAGGAAAATTTGTGGTAAGGAAATATTAATTATTTGAATATAAATTGCTGAATATTATACTCGAATACTTCTTTGTAAATATAACTACTGATTTTATCATTTTATATTTTTTTATTGTGTGTTTTTTTTGTTGCTTGATGCAGCAAAGGAAAGCATGTGCAAAGCATAGACGACTAATTTATGCCCATCGATAGTGAAGAAAATGCAATTACTCATTGATCAAGCAAGGTTTTGGCAAGTTACTCAGTCGTCAGTCAATAATTAAAGTGCACGGCAATCTATCGGTCGAGGTGAAACTCGACGATCGGACTTGTACATGTAGGCAATGGCAAATTTGTGAACTTCCATGTTTGTACACTTTGGCATGCATATTACGTACAGGAAGACCTATCTTGTCCTTCGTGGATGATAGTTACCACACCGATACGTATGTACATTGTTACTTGTATCCTATTCAGTTGGTTTTAATGTTCGGTAGGTCACAAGATTCAGACGACACACAAATAGTCATTCCACCACCTACAAAGCACCCACCTGGAAGACCAAGGAAGAAGAGGATCTTTTTTCACAAAGAGAGCACATACCAAGAAGAATTAAATTTGGCCGATGTGGACGTGTTCAGAATCATAATAAAGAACTTACACCGAACCACTTCCTTGAGTGGAACGCCTCAAGTTTTTTTCTCTCTAATAAACTCTTTTATTATTTGAATAAACACCTATAACCAGTACGTTATTACATAGTAGAGTCTAATTTTTTGGTGTTTTATCGAATTTTAGAGTAGTTAGCAAATAGTTTACTAAAACTCGGAGTAGTTTGTAATTACACAACTATTAGCTTAAGTGGTTTTTCATTTGCCAACTACCATCTTCCCTTAATATTACCAAACATTTATTCAGAGTAGTTCTGAATTCCACATACATGGTTTCGTCTTGGCCAGCTTCGCTGATTGTGGAATATGTCGAACAAAGCATAAATCAACACTGTGTGCTTGGTACACTTGGGTAGTTTAGAATTATTTTATAGCGTAGTTCTAATTACCCACATTATGAGAGATACACTTACTAATCGTTTTGATTGTAGTTCGATATTTCAAAGTAGTCTGTTATTTAAAAACTCTTTGCCCTCAACAGTCATGCGTTTGCCGATAATGCTTCATAGTTTTGTTTTGTTATCGACTATGTCCTGGCCACTATGGTAGATTTGAATTATTGTACGGAGTCATTCTAAATAAGTGGTAAATTTTGAATTATTTTGTAAATGACACCAAGGTAGTTTGATATTTCAAAGTAGTGTGATTATATAACTATTTGCCCTCAACGGTTATGCGTTTGCCCACTACGCTTCATAGTTGTGTCGTGTTATTAATTTTGGCATGCCCTTAATATGGTAGTTTTAAATCATTATACAAACTCATTCTAAATTAAGTGTTCACTTTCAAATTATTGTACGAACAACACCAAGGTAGTAATTCAAATTATTACGTCCTGTCCTTGCTGTGGTGGTTTCAAAATGTACACCAAGGCAGTTTTGAAATATTGTACCATGTAGTTTTGAATTTAGTGGTCGTTTTGAATGTATGTTGTCCATAGTAGTTTTGAATACATAGTCGTGTCGTATATTGACTATGGTATGCCCTTGCGATGGTAGCTTTGGATTATACACTAAGAAAGTTTTGAATTATTGTGCAGGTTACCTTTAAATTCTAGCTGACGTTCTGAGTAATTTAATTTTGAATTATTGTACAGAGTAGTTTTAAGTTTGCATGATCATTTTAGATTATTGTACAACGTATTACTGATTATGTCTTGCCCTTGATATGGTGGTTTTGAATTGTAAACCAAGGTAGTTTAGAATTAATGTACCGAGCAGTTCTGAGTCCATAGTAGTTCTAAATCCATGTTGTCCATAGTAGTTCAGAATCTATAGTCGTGTCATTTTGTCAACTATGGCCTGATCTTGCTATGGTAGCTTTGGATTATATACACTAGGGAAACTTCGAATTGTTGTATAGAGTAGTTCTGAGTTTCGAATGTAGTTTTGGATTATAGAAGTTGTCATTTCGCATGTAGATTGATATGGTAGTTTCGAATCATACATTATGGTAGGATCTGGATAGTGGTCGTAAGAATTCCAAACTAAACTCAAAACTACCTTATCAATACTTTGTACAACAATTCAAAATAGACCACCAAATTCAGAATTATGTTATATAGTAGGTTAAAATTATGTTACATAGTAGTTTCGCCTATCGTGTACCTTGTGCACTAGAAATCATACACCTGTAAACCAAGCAAGAACCAAAGTGGTGTACTCTGCACATTATTGTAGTCTGGATTTATTACAAAGAGCAGTAACATATCCCTGGAGACGTGATATATTACACAGAGTTGTAATATAACCAAAAGAACTTAGGAATCACCAACTTAGGGGATTAAATGCCAAAACATGGAATGATCAGACTATCAAAATATTGTACGACATAATAACCTTTCTTTTCTAATAGAAAGTCCAAAAATCCATACGCCAATATTGTTCCTAATCAAAATTGCCCCAACCATCATTCTTGGTAATTGCACAAAATACAACCATAATACCACACTATTTTCCATCAAAACGTACTACCACAATATTAGTTATGTCATTAAAAAAAATAGACTCTACAATAGATAAGTCGACAACATTCTGAAATTTATTTCACGGCAGCATAACCAATGCTTCTACAAGTTCAGCTTTGAACCTATTCATAACATCACTGTCAACATCAACTGGGAAGTCTTGGTTCAATATCACATGTTTCATAAAGTAATATACAAAGACCGCACAGTCATTCCTGGAGCACTAAGACAAACACATATAGGTAATTTAATATGAGTTCACTTAACATTTCAAAAATAATTAATTTGTATATTAATTTACTTACATCTACCCCTGCGAAGGAAACCCATTAACTAGGATAATGGGCATTTAGCATTATTACATCGAGAGCTACATGATTGTTTTTGTATTTCCCCCGACTTAGCATTAATAATCGTCTGACAAAAAAATGGCACAACAATATTATTTTTTTCACAAAAATCTTAACACTCATTCACACTTGAAATATCATATCCAAAAACCTAACTAGTTACCAAATCCCTCTAACGTACTGGTTTCACCACGTCAGCAAGGTATTTATCTTTTATAGTGGTCTTACGAGGCCTCTTCGATTTATAAAACCTCCTATGCTCATTCCCAATGTTGAAAACCGACAAAGTCCAATGGTTGGTTCTCAACCCATTATCATTTCTCGAGGACGCATTCTCATTTCGTGAAGCTGTGATAACATCGTTTATCAAATCCTCGCTCTGGAGTCAAATGACCATGTCTACATAAAACAAAAATACATATGTTATAAACGTAGGCTAACAAGAATTCTATAGTCGGGTTTGAACAAAATTACCCAACAATTCGCTCAAACAATAGTAATGTCTTTTGCCAGTCTACAATTCCTCATGAGATGTCCTCTGTAAGCATCAACAACCTTTTATGTAAATGGCAATGACCATATTTACAGTTATAATCTTGTACTAGCAAAATAAAAACTAGAATCCCATATATGTGATATGACATGTCATTTAGAAGAGAATTTGAACTTACGTAGTTGCTTACGTACACCCCCTTTCGTATATCCATGATATTCTTCATGGTCACAAGGCAACGAACTCCTCATCGTGGAAAATAATCTTGCTACACGAGATAAACAATACATTTAATGTTGTAGGTAGTTTATTAAAGAAATAGAACGTATGAGATTTGAAACTACCCGATACTTTTCCCAGATAATTATTAAACATATCTTCTGCAAAATAATAAAATACATTAAAATAAAAGGCTAAGTTCCATTTTATAACCACTTACTTAAGCCCCATTTTGTATCTCTCTGAAAACACAGTCAAACATATATCAAATAAGTGTCGTCTGCAATTTGTTTCCAAGCATTCGTAGAAACTGCCTTTTATCCTTATACTTCACCACATCGCTTGAAATCAGATCTTGTTTTTGCTTCTGCTCTAGATTTGGCCTGTGTTCAAAGTCATCATCAACCATAACTTTGCTCTGCTTCCTTTTCATCCTCTGTATCATTGAATTTTGGTTTGCCATTGGCTTATACACAAACTCAAGAATACTGCCAGAATGTATATCAGGAATACTAGAAGGATGTTCTTGGGTTATGTCATGCACTACTGGCTCGACTACATCCACACACCACCTGGATACCATAATAAAATAATCGAACCACTATAGTTTTCGCATCATTTTCGAAAATATAAAAATGTAAATAGTTGAGTAGTTTAGTTTGATTTCAATATCTTGTCGTCAAGGTTGTTAATTGATTCAATTTGGATTTTATTGATCCTTTTCTACTCCTCAAGCTTCTTCTAAAGTTACATAACTCGGTTATTCGATTTCTGAAGCTCCTCGACCCTTAGATCATATTCTCTACGCAGTTTAGACTACTGGGTCGACTAAGTCGCTAGCTCTTCATTCACGTGCCAGATATTATCATTCTTTTTTTCTCATTTCTTCCCCGGCTCTCTTCAACTTCAGCATAAGCTTGCCATATGGAAATTTATCACCATCTAGGGTTGGTTGCAAGATACTTATAGGGACCGCATGGATGACATCACTAAGTCCTTCTAGATGACCTATTTGTGCATTCAATCTTGTGTTCTCGACCTCCACTCTATCATAGTTTGCTTGCATCTCATTGTGAGTTTTCAGGAGGGACGCATATAACTTCTGTGGAACGATACCCTCTCCCTCAAGACCTTTCATTTCTTGCTCTTGATCCACATCATCATTTCCCATATGACTCTCACCGTCATTGTTCCATTGAGCATCATTTCCATCAAAAATCCCCTCTTCTTGCCAGCCTTCCACTTCTTCAGTCAATTCTAGAGTGGGGGTTGGAGATCGCCTGTGACAACCTGAATTGAGGATATATTTAAAATGTTGTTCACAAATTTTTATATAATTACCCAGTAGACAATAACTCATTCTAAGTATTCAATCAGCATCATTAAATTCATAGCAGCATACATCCTAAAATCTTACTTTGGAATAGGAATCAAATTACAGACATCAACCAATCAAATATAAAAATAAAATTAAACACGAAAAAAATTACCCATGAGTTACATTATCCACTATAATCAGGGTATCACAAACCACACTCAAATGATTCATAAACTACAAACTCAAAAGAATTTAGCATTCTCTAATCCGGAACTACTATGTACCCATTATAATATGAAGCTCAAATAATACCTGATCTTCTCCGATCTCCAAAACTAGCCCCTTGGTGACCACATCTTTCATCTTGATCAGGTGCTACTTCACCATTCTTGGAATCGTATATAACAGATCACCCCTTTCGTCGATGATATGTGCATGCTCGCACAGCAAGTATTACACGAGTTCGAGTAAATAAACATAGTTTGACCGAATTATAATTTGTAATTTTAAATAAATATACACGTACATTAAATAAATGGATTATCATCTCACCAGAAGTATTATCGTGAAACCTTTCACTTGATATGGATGCTGAGGGAAGTTCACCCCATTGAGTCAATGAGCAAGGTCAGTATCTCACCGCTCCAGTTGTAGTTCCTCATATCGTCAAGATTCTCAACAAACTCCACCCAACCACATGTTAATGTAACACCATTTTAGGGAAAAATATTATTGCGAATAGAAGGAGGCAAAAAATTCGCACAACATCCTCAATATCATCTGGTAATGCGTTATCACCCCCATACTCAACACTAATTTAAGATTATCTTTAATCAATTTCTGATTCAAAATACTATCACCTGAAAACATTCTCATGCAAAATATCCACTCTCTCTTCTTCACCATAAACAAATCTATTCCCTTATCATCATCGACAGTATCAAAAATGAATTACACATCGTGCTTGGTCATACCTAATTCAGTCCCACCTAGCCTGAATTTCCTGCTTGTTAGATTAAAAATGTACATAATACATTCGGTGATATTATGTATCCTCCGACAGTCAGAAGAATCTACCCTCTTTATGTATATGCACTTGAATAAATAGTAGAATGGCGTCTTCCTCATAACCTCAATGTTCGACTTGAAATTTACCAATGTAATATGCAAAAATGCTTACACAGAAATTTCTTGGAAATAAATAATGTATCACATTAGTCAATTGCAGGGAATGGTATACCATTGGAGAAACTATTTGATTATTTGAAACTGAAAACAGACAAATAATTGTATACAAATAAAAAAAACATAAACTCCCAATAGGCGGTCACATAGTACTGAAAGCAATGTTCAAAATCTCCCTTGATTTATTCTTTGGATTTTTGCACGGATTTAAAAAAAAATTGTGAAGTTTCAATTAGAGGGAAGAACCAAAAAATATTGGAAAGTCTAACCATTTAACCAAATAACCATAAGTCTGTTTCCATAATGGAACAAAAATCATATTAAGAAATGCTCACTCAAAATAAAAACAACCTGATCCACTTCTTAAGCACATACTCAACTTGAACAAAATGCAAAGATGACAAAAACATAAACACCAAACTACCCAGGCCAATTTTAAACTAGCAACCAATAACGTCGACATCAACCACAATCGACCACAGTTTGAGGCAACATTACTACCCCATAATTACAGACAACGTACCACGTTATCCAAATAGAAAAGTTATAACAAACTAATTTGTCACAGGATCACTCACCGATGATAACACAAACTGCTGTCTTGTAATTAAATTTCTAAAAAATTTGCCTAGTTCATAAACTACAAATTAATGATAATCGATAGACCTCGTAAAATTGACAAAAATAAAAACACCTTTTTACATACTCACCGGGTATTATAAATTGATCTCCACCAATGAAAAAATATGCAACAAACTCAAAGACCAACAAATGTTCTAAATCACAAACTACTCAGAAAATAAATAAGCACACTACTCACTAAAGATCACAAACTACTGTTTTAGTAACTAATCTGTGGTCCAGATATCATTTAGAAACTACACACCTAAACTAAAAAAAAAAAATGACTATTCATACTTCCGCAACCATTGAAATAATACTACTTAACAGAATTACAAACTACACACCTAACACAATTGACAAATGGAGTATCAAACTACACACCTAAACTCAAAATTTATCACCTCGGAAAATGATGACTACTCATACTTCTGCAACCTTCAAGATAATACTACTTAACATAATTACAACCTATCCTCCACTGAAATCACAAGGTAGCCAATTCGAGAATTTACGGGAAAAAAACTATTCCCAGATTAAAAAAAAAGAATAAATTATAAATCCAAGAAAGTGAAAATGCTTACTTGTTATCTGGATTTTTTTGGGTTTGCCTCAATATATTGTATAGCCGTTTGAATAATCAATTCTCGAAGATATTTTTAGAGATTTCTCGCCCCTTTGTAATTTCAACTGATTTTGAAAACCATTTGGAGTTTTAGGTGCGTATCGGACTTCTTTTGTGGGTAGAATGGAAATTGTTTATAAGATCTTCTATGATATTTCACGGTATTCATACGACTCTTTCTCAATTCAAAATTGATTTCTTGAATCAATTTCAATATTATATGGTATCGTGTTTGATTTGAGGCAAATACTGAAATCCTTAGCCTTATTTTCGAGGGAATATCAAAGGATTTCCGCGTCTCTTTTCTCAATTGCAATCATGGTTGGTGAATCAGTTGAAGATTCGGGATGATATCTTGTTGGCAAATTAGCACATATTCTGGAATTATTACTGGGATGATATATATTGGGTGATACATTTAGTTGTAAGAGAGAGACGTGATTGAGAGAGAGATGTTAACGAGCATGACATAAGGACACTGATTTAACAGGGGTAGTACTGTCTACTCTTAGAGCAAATAGATTATTACAGAAGTTCAAGATTAATAGAAGTATTAGGGATATAAATTATATCTATAGGAGTAGATGAGAATTTTTCCTTTATTTAATATCGTATCGTAACTTTCATGTTTTTCATGTATTTACATTCTAAAAAATAATTGGGCAAGTGCCAAATACTAAATAAGAGAAATTATTTATGTCAAATACTCCAACAAATTATACAAAATATCAAATAATTCAATACTAAATATAAAATTACAAGATTATTCTTTTTTAAAATAATAATATTATCAATAACTACCACCACCACCACCCCATCTCACCCTCACTGGCCTACATCCAGAGATTTTTTTGGCAACCACTCGTCGAAAAAAAAAAATTGGCTAGTTTTTTTTTTTGCCAATTTCTTTTGGCCTATTTTTTGTGGCCAAAAAACATAATGTAAGAAATTTCACTATAAAGTAAGAAATTATTGAACAATAAGTAAGAAATTTTATTACTTTTTCGAACATAAAGTAAGATTATTCTTTTTAGGAAATAAAGTAAGAAACTTCACTATAAAATAAGATTTTTTCTTAATTTCTCGAACATAAAATAATAAAATTTCTTGCCTTATCAGATAATAAGTAAGAAATCTTCTTACTTTTTCGAACATAAAGTTAGAAACTTTACTATAAAGTAATAAATTATATAATTATTGTATTAAACAAGAAATACACAACAATAATTTGCTATCAAGTAAGAGTTTTTTCTTTCTTTTTTTGGGAGAAAAATGAATTTTTTAATAAGTAAGAAATACAAAATAATATTTCCACATCAAGCAAGAAATTTTGGAATCAAGTCAAAATTAATTTTTTCATCAAATAATATCTTTTGGAAATTAAGTAAGAAATCTATAGCAAGAAATTCGGACATATAATAAAAAATATTTTAAGAGGATCGAAAACATTTTTGAACATTAAGTAAGAAATTGCAGACAAATAGTAAGAAATTTTTTATGGTGACCAATAATATTTTTTGGACATTAAATAAGAATCTTCATATAGTAAGAAATTCGCACATATAGTAAAAAAATTTGGCCTAAAATAATTTTATGGGCAAAAAAACAAAAAAAAAAAAAAAAAAAGAAAATCGCCGAAAATTTTTCCGGCCGGCCACCGGCGGCTGATTATTATTATTATTATTGTTATTATTATTATATTTATTTTTATTAATTTTTTTCATAATAAGGTTATCGTGGTATATTAATGTCATAATTTTGGATTATCTAATTAACAAAACACAATTTAATTTAAATTTAAATTTAGTACTAATTGACAAATGAACCTCCCTTAGAATATTATTTGCCAAGCCCCTGAAATATTTATTTAATATCATATTGGAATCAAGACATATATTATCTCTATGCGTTTCACATGGTGTCTAAGTATCACACTCCAAATTTGCGTGTCCACAGTTTAATAGTGACATCGACAGTGGAGATAATGTGCTCACCATATTTCAGATGCAACTTTTTTTTTCTCTTTGCTTTGAAATTATACAAATAGTAATAATGCAAAACATTATGAGTTTAGAAATTCCTCGACTTACATAAAATAAATAAATAGTAGGGGATCAAGTAAAAAATTCATTTCATATTTCCTAGCAATAATGATCACAAATCAAGATAAGAGATACGGCGTTGTCGTTATTACGGTGTGCACGAAATTTAAAAACCACCAGACCAAAATCGATATTTGGATCAAAAAGTCTACGAAATGAGAATATTCGTTGACCTTTTGATTTTTCTCGAATCAAACTGTCCCAAAACTTTTTATGGTATAGTTCTAAAAATCTTTTAAACATTAATACCAATAACTATACTGAATCGTACCGAACCAAAGGATCGAAACTTGAACCAATTTTAATATTTTCTTGCATTTATATTATATATGTACACTATGTTTAGCTTATTTGTATTTTGATATTAACTACACATTATGTAAACTCTATGCTATTAAAACATGAACATATATATATATAATATATATATATATTATATATATATATTATATATATATATATATATATATATATATATATACATATATATTAATTTATAAAATTATTGCTAGCATAATTATAATCTACACATATGTTTAACTTTTAATCAGATAATAATATGATATTAAATATATTAGCATACTTTATCAATATTAAATAAATAATTATATATGAATTTAATTCTCCAAGAGTTACTTTATCTTACTTATTAAAAGTCGATTGCCATTATATTAACTTGATAAATTAACTATATTGGGGTTTCTTCAGTTCTTGTTGAGCAAATATTTTAATAAATTATACATGCCTAACTATTGTATTAGTTTTACAACATATATATAAATCTTTCCTTCTTTTCTTATTGTGCCAGTCCCGGAATTTTTGCCTCACGTACCTTTCTGATTTTGTTAGAACCGAATATCCGAAATCGTTCCAAAATTTGGTGTGGTTCAGGATGGAGATTTTCGGTCTCTACGGTTCATAATTGGAGAATTAATCAAAATTCTCGAATTTCGGTAAATCTTCGAACTATTAGACCCATGCACATCCCTAGTCGTTATATATGTCTTAGCACAAAAGATCTTCTATTCGAAAATTACATTATTCTTTTCTCATATTTCATCAAACAATTGTTAGTTACATATATATAAACATTACAGAATAAAATCCATAACTTGTGTTTGGTTTATACTAGAAAACTAATATATTTATTTTATATACATGGCAATCATGAGTACACCATGTTGGGGATACTATAATAAAAGTAGAATAAAATTGGGACTAACTCAAACCAACAAAGATCTATTACAATGAAATAAAATGGAAAAACAAAAAAAAAGTATCGAGGTGAGTGAATTACTTTCTTCATATTCTTAGACTCGTACGCGTGCTCACAATTTTATGGCAATGAATCTCCCAAAAGACAACAACAACAACAGTTCTAGAAGGAGAATTCAATCCGAGCTAGACAACTGAGCAACAAACCCTAACTACAACTATATGATGCGCGAGATAGAAATACAATATATATGTATGATCAATGATTTTATACTTCATAAGGGCTGGTATTCATATGTTTAAGGGTGCTCTATACACTTAAAATCCAAGCCAAACTCTTATACTTAAAGACAAAGCAAGGCTTAAAATGTTACAGAAAAGGCTCATAACTAATTAAATAGTAATGATTTAAATAGTTTTTGCCTTTGGGACGGGCCACGAACGCCCCACATCTAAACTGAACTTATTTACTAAATGTATGGAATCTTGGGTTGCGAAGCTGGTAGATGGTAGCACACGTGTGGGGGTTCTCATGCTCTCTACACTTGTGCCCACCACTCATTTCATTTCCATAAATAAGGACACACACGTATGGATGAGTTTCCTACATGGGACTTTCTATCTTCTCAAATGGTAATCTTACTCCCTCGTCTAGGGTTGAGTACGAGACTTAAAAATATCCAAATCACCCCGAAAAGTGAATCAAACCGTGATGGAATCAAAAAAATTTCATTGATTGCTGACTAATCTTCGAGCTAAACTATTGCGAAATTCTTTTACGAGATGAAGTTTGGGGATTTTTTAATCTCTCTAAAATCTCTGTACTGAACCAAAAATTGATAATAGAACTGATTTATAATTGTATTAAACTAACTATAAGTTTAGTCATATTTTATAATTAATAAGTAAAATACAATTTTTATTAATTTTATATCTTAAATAGTCATACACTAACAAGTTAAAATTCACAACAGTTTAGTAATACTAATTTACAATTTAGAATTTTGTTGTAAAACAGAGATTATTCGAATACCGAATTCAATTGTATTAGAATCGAAAAAGAACTGTTGATTTTGATTTGACTTTTTTTCTAACCGAACCATATCAAAAACAATTGTGGTATGTTTATGGAGATTTTTAAATCCCGGAACATAATGTAACCGCTATTACTCTTCAAATTCAAATTTACTTCTAAATGTCCATCTTTGGGCATTAATTTCTTACTCATTCGAACATAAACTTGTGAAAGTAAATATACCACATTCATCTACTCGAAATGTAATTTAGGAATATGACATTCGTTTCCAATACTAAAGATTCGTCCATATTTGGCCAAAGTTACCATATTTAACTTTAATTTTATCGGCCCCATGAACCATATACTGCCGTAGGGCTTGTTTATACTAGGGTTTGTAATAATGAATTTATATTTTAAAGATAGGATACCATCTGTTCTAAGATTTAAAAATCAAATACCCAACCAATAATTTTTATACCTAATATCTATCAGATAATATTATATTAACATATCCTCCATATTCATTAATACTGTTAACTATTAGGGTGAGGTGTCGCGATATGAAAGCTCCTGGGCTAATGTATCAGCTTATGGTGCTCTAGAAAATATTTTTGATAAGTGATAAATAGGTATAAAATATCACTTTTTCTCATTTGTATATTATCAATATTCTCTAGGGTTTATTACTTTTTTTTTTCTGCCATCAATACTCATTCTTCGATCTGCAGTTTGAGATTTACGTCTTTTATTTTCTTAATTCTCGGATTTATAATTACAGGATAAGAATATTTGTATATTTTTTTTCTCTTTAAATCAAATTTGTAAAGCAGATCTGTAAAGCACAATTAAATAATAATTTAATGATATTTTCTATCTTTTTAAAGTCTTCGTTCACCTCAATTACTTCACTGTAAGATTGTTTTTATTTTATTTTCCCGTAGTCTTCATTTTTAATTATTGCCTCCTATTATTGTAAGTCTTTCTTATTCCTTTATAATTAATTAATTAGAGTTGTTATTTATTATCAGGTATTGAGCTAGAGATGTCAATGTGGTTAATATCGGCCGATTATTTAACCGTGGGTTATTAACCGTCGGTTAAAATAAGCAGCCAAACCTTAACTGTAACCGAACTGGTGGTGAACTGGTTAAAGTTAGTTAACCGAATTGACGGTTAACCGCCAATTTTTTTAATTGAATTTAAAAACTTAAGTTTAAATAATTGAGATAAATAAATAAGAAACTTAAATAGAATTAGAATGAGATAAATAGATGAGAACTTAAATAAAATTTGAATAATTAAAATTTTAAAGTAAGAATGTTTTTAAAAAAAATATATTTTTTTAAATAATGAACTTGATTTTAATTCTAATATTAGAAATTAAAATTAAAAATGTAATCTTTTAATATTAGAATTAAATTGCCTACATATCCTCGTAGAGGAATCAAAGTCAAGTAGTTAGTTTTTTCTTTTTTTTTTTTAAAAAAAGATCAGTTTAGAAAAAAAGGACTTGATTTTAATTCTAATATTAGAAATTAAAATTAAGAATTTTAACTTTTAATATTAGAATTAACTTGCCTACGTATCCTTGTAGAGGAATCAAAGTCCACGTGTCATTGTGGAGGAGGCACGTCTTCATTTATTTGTCGTTGAAGTTGCTTCCCAAAGTGATATCGTAATGGTCGATCTCTTCACCTTCATCCAAATACAGTTCTTGTTCTCGTTTTTCACCTTTGACCCAATCACTCATTAACATTTTGATTTTCAAGGTTTTGGGCAATAAGTCAGACAGACGATCATATAACACAAAGCCTCCCGTGGTGAAGGCCTGTTCAACAAACACTATTGAAACAGGAACGACGAGAATCTCCTTGGAAATCCTAGAGAGTGTAGGAAAAATAGTAGCTACTTTCGACCAAAACTGCACAAGATCATTAGTACTATCGGGCTTTTTTGGGATGCTTCCCGATTCAAAAGCTCTTAAATAACTTTCTAATTCCATTATTCGACCAACACTAGCCATTTGCCATTTTCGCTTAGTATCCTCAATCAACCTCGTATATGGGGCTAGAGTTTGTTGAGGGTCGTTGAAAAATGGTCTTACATTAAAAGTGGTGGGGGAAGGGGAAGGGGAAGGTGATACATTAACATCACTAGAAGATTGATTGTATTAATGAAAAAGATGAAGTAAAGATTGTTTTACTTGGTAAGCACAAGTTAAGGGGCTAGGAATCTTAATATTTGAATTTTGTAAAAAAGGTATGCTTAAAATTTCTAAACATTCGAGCCGATAATACGGGTCTAAAGTTTTTTCAATCAAAAAAAATATCGGGAATGTAGAGAAAATATTTGACCCATTTACTCAACATACTAGCAATACATTCACCCAATTCTGGCGAATCGAGTAATGAATTACTAATAAGTACAATTTTAATACATTGATCAAGAAGTAGTGTGGAGGTAGGATAATAAACACTTGATAAATTCACGGTGGCGTCGTTAACATTTTTTAAAATGGACATTATATTATAACAATCATCCCACACATTGAAAATAAAATGAAATCGACATCTTGATTAGCAAAAAATGCACACAATGCTTCTCTATATTCAAAATAATCATTTGGCAATTTATAAGTCGACTTCCAACAATTTGGCACATCAGTTGAGATTATTTTGGATCCAAACAATTGTTTCGGCAATATTTTTGCCATTTCTTTGCAACCGAATCATGTTTTGCAATATGAAATACCATACTCCTAAATGGAATAATTATATATTTAAAAGTAGTTAAACCTTCTTGAACTCATAAATTCAAAATATTACAAATGCATCTAACATGAAAAAATTTGCCGCCAATAAAAGGTTGACAAAAAGCTTTTAGACTTTCTAAACTAGTCGTATTAGCGGCGGCATTATCAAATGAAATTGAGAAAATTATGTTACCTAAATGATACTCGGATAAAATACTAGATATTTTGCGCGAAATATTCACCGCGGTATGCGAACTATTAAAATCTCTATATGCAATTAAACATTTTTTCAAATTCCAAGAACGATCAACCAAATGGTATAATTGTTATTATGTTGAGAATCCGTCCAAATATCTAAACTTATAGACACACTTTGAGACAAACTATCAAATATAGAAATCAAATTCAACTTATACTCATCAACCATTTTTTGAATATCACGAGTAACTTTATTTGGTGAAATCCTAGTGCATGGATTAAATGCACCTCTAGTAGAATCCTCATAATGACTACTATGTGCATGGTTAAAAGGAAGACCCATAACGGAAATAAATCTTGCAAGAAATTTTCTATGACCACTTTCGCTATATTGAAATAAATTAACAAGATAGCATATATATATATATATATATATA
>BMAC01000925.1:172474-191011 GCA_014905375.1 Phtheirospermum japonicum
ATATATATATACACATACATATATATAAGATTAGGTTCAAATGAGAACCACGTCCTTATATGTGAATCTAGGGATAAATCCGCACCATTGATTAAATCAGATCAATGGTCATAAATAATAGAGTATTTAGAGTTAAGATCAAGCATATTGGGGATATGATTGTCTTTTTACTTCTTTCTAATTAATACATCACTATAATCACGATTGAATTCCTTTTTATCATGCAATTATTTCTCAATATGTTTCTCCCTTTTCTCTGTTGCTATTCATCATCGATGGTAATTTATTCTTTTCCTTCTTATTCTAAATGCGTCTTCGATTTTTGGTGGCTGGGCAAGAATTGAATCACCAGGTTAAAATGTATTCATCATTTCCAGTATTTTTGTAATTATAATATATTCAATGGATTTGTGATGGAGATCGAATGAGAGGGTTATAAGGTATGTTTTGTTGATTTTATGATACATGTGGAGGCATGCGTGAAGAAATTTTCCGATTTCCCTTTTTATTCTTTGTGATGTTTATTGGGTACCATCTTTTTTTTTTTTTTTTGGTTTATGTTGGTTTTGGGGTGCGGAGACGCAATTGGGTAATAATAGTTTATAGAGTGCTGCAGAATTACTAACAAAGCACTACTTAGATTGTTGCACCAGTAGCATATTTTAGTAGCATCAATTAATTATTTTGTTTTTATTATAAGAGTGTGGTACTTTTTAATTTCAGGCACCATTGATTTTATTTTTTCTGCACCATTAAAAATAACATCTGCATGGAAGACTTCATTCTCAACCCCATATAGCTTTCCATATGTCGCATAACATAAATAGTGCAGTAGAACAAAAACTCGTATTAGGCACTAGATAGGACCAATATCTTTTAGAATGCAATAAAGCATTACTTGTCACTTCTTAAAGCACTATATGCATGATCAAGGAGCCCTTAACATCTTCATGTACAAATGGGATTATAAAATGCGTTTTAAAGCACTACAAATATGTTCAATTAGTACCAAAACCTTAAAGCACCATCATATACATTTTACACCATCATAATTGTGAAAATAATACAAATGAACACAACATTATCAAGTATCATTCAAACCACTAAAGATTTTGATTCATAAGCGCTTCACAAATGTTTAGATGAAATATATTAAAAAAGAATCAGAGGTGTTTCTGAATTATATCAAACAAAATTCGTGACAATTGAATTCCATTGTTAAGGCAAAAAAAAAAAGACCAATTTATCAAAAACAATTATTGCTCACATTAGAAAGCACTATTTTAATCTTACAGAAGCACTAACATTTTTTCTTCAGTTTCAAACTAATTATATAAAAACACATACACCTGCAAACCAAATATGCACAACATTGTCATATACCTACCAAAGCACTACAGTTGTGAACTAAAAGCATCTCCAAGTTTAAAATGTAACATATAAAGCTTTTTTATGAACATTGACATGATAAGATAACACCAATACTGTTTAGATAATTTAGAAGCAATGCCAATCATTATCAAAAGCACTATAAACCTGATTAAAATAGCACCAAGACCAGAGGTAAGTATCATAAATATAAGGAAATACAATAAATAGAACCACACGTATAACAAAACATCATGCAAGACATTTGACAGCACCGTGATTATGATTACGAAGCAACAGACAATTCAAGGAAATACTGGGCATAATTTACCAACACCACATCCATTAAAAGCACCAAATCATATTGATCACAACACTACAATACACATAACAAAGCAATTATTCTGGTTAATTGCACCTTCACAAGAATAATTTATATACAATTAAACATTAATGATGAAATAAGGGAAAAAACCAGAACAATTGGGGGGTGGTGGGGGTGGATATTCGAGGTTTTTTTTTCTTATGAATTTAGGAAGTTATGATATGAATTGGAAAGAGAATCGTGATTTATGAGATTTTTAATTGCAAGTAAATATGGGTTGACACTGATTTATGAGATTCTTAATTTCCTTTTTGCTTGAGACTAATTTACCCTCCCCAACAACCGCTTTATTTATTTTTTTTTTTTTTTGCGTTTTTAAAAACCCAATTTCGTATTTCTAATAGCCCTTGGATGATATTAATTGATGGTGTAGATTAAGCCCTAAGTTCACATATTTACTTACTATTTGTAGTATACATATTTATTATTTATATAACTATTTATGTAAATATTCTTTTGGAGATTATGATTTATATAAAGAAAATATTAAATATATAAAAGAATTATGTATAATAATAAATAAAATCTGATAAAAATAATAATATAGTTTTTTTTTTGAAAAAAATATAATATATGAAAAATTATTTGAAATAAATATATAAATTTATGGAAATAATTAGTTAATAAATTTGAATAACCCAAAACATAGATATTTATTCAAATTCTTTAAGTAAAATTGAAAATATTAATAAAATCATATAGATAAAAATATAAGAACTTATAATTAAACTAAAACTGAAAAAAATAAAATAAAAAATAATAATAAAAACTACATATATATATATATATATATATATATATATATATATATATATATATATATATATATATATATATATATATATATCTAAATAATTAGTTTATAAATCTGCAAAACCCAAAAAAGTTTCTAATAGTATAAATGAAAAATATTTATTTAATAAATACAATAAAAATATAAAACAAACCAAAAATTTGCTAATACTATAAAATTAATTATGAATTCATAGCTACAAAAAAGTACCATTAAATTATAGAAAATTATTAACTAAATATAAAAATAAAAAAAATAAAAATTATAAGAAATATAATATAATATAAATAAAATTGGGAAAAAAATAAAATGAATAATAAAACTATAAAGTTATAGTTTGATTTTAAAATGTTATTTAATAATTTTTTTTAACTAAAAAAAATAGTATGAGTACAACTAGAAAATTGATGCAACGAAGACAAAAAAAAAATATAATCGGTAACTAGAACTTATCTTTTCTTTCAATTTTATTTGCTGACCAGACCAGGTGATACAAAGACAAACCTAATAGCGTCATATCTTTCAATTTTCTATATGTGACTCGAGTGAAACTGGGATAACCCAAACTTTGACCCTAAACGTGTCACAAACAATAACACTTTTTTTTTTCTTTTCTTTTTCGTTTTCTTATGAAAAATTGAAAAATTATATTATGAACATAAGTGAAAGGTAAATAACTTTATACAACTATTTGATTAAAATTTGAAATCAAAATTACATGTGGGCAGAACAAGAAAATAATTATATAATCGCATAATATAAAGAATTCAATACATTTTAAATTTTTTAACTAAATAATTATTTAAGAACGTTTTTATATTAATAATTTGTGACTAATTACTATGACTTTAAGTATTTAACGTTAGAAATCCACACATAAATAATTTATTACTCTTGGTTATATAATTACTTTTGTATAAACTTAAATCTATATATAAATTTTAATTTATTATCGGGTTCATCAACTGACTCGATGACTCTGTGGCTAATTACTCAGTGGCTATCTCGAATCAATTATCGGGCTGATTTAAAAAAAAAAAACTATAGTAAAATAGAATCAAAGGCCCTCAATTAAAGTTTTAATACGATGTCTCATTTATTTGGTAGTTCTTTTTTCATTTTTGTATTATTTTTATAATTTTACAATATTTATTTTTTTATTTCTAGATTTGGGAGATGATTTTTTATATTATAACGTTAATTAAGTATATTACTTTCTGTTTTAAAATATTTTATTTAGTATATTTGATAACTTCTTAATCTTTGTTATTGTTTTATTATCAAACTTTAATAGATAAAAAGATATTTAAAATTAACTTTTATACATTTATTAATATACTTTATCACTATCTCCAATTTATTATTTCAATGTCTTTAAAATAAATATTTTTAAATTAATGTTAATTTTATTATATTTTTATCTGATTTTAATATAATTTCATATTTATATTATTATATTATATTTTACTTCATTTAGAAATTATTAAGAATCATTTATAATGAAAATATATATGTTATATTTATTTAATTAAATTCATATTTTCCTTATTATTTTATTATTTATAGCATTTTAAGCGTGTTTTATTACTTTTAGGATTTAGTAAAGGAATATTCAGGATCTAGATTATTCTTAATTTATTTTATAGAACTATTGTGAAATAAAATTTATTTTATATTATTTGAACTATTACTACATATTTTTTTTAAGATTTGATAAGTATTTGTATATAAAATATATTTCTTATATATATTTAACATATTTCATATTCTTTTATGATTTATTTACTATTTTACAACATTTCTTTGTTTTTTCTTATTATTAAATAATTATTTAGAATTCATAATATTTTAATTCAATTTTAAAATAGTTTAGCATTTATTTTATATTATTTAAAATATATATGATTTTCGTGACTTTCTTAATTTTAATTTATTTCATATATATTTATAATGTAAATATAATTTTTTGTATTTATTTAGTTGATTTTATATTTTTTTTCAAATTTATATTACAAGTATTATATTTTTATCGGCTAAAGGTTTATTTAATAATTGATTATTTTGATATAAATTATATCCAAAATAAAGCGTACAACAAAGTACAACTAGATTATTCAGTTGTACTTAAGTTGTACTCAAACAGATTGATGTGATTGAATTATGACATAATCTAATGATAATCTTTCTTGTACATGTTGACAAACAAGTACAACGGATACTGATAATTGGAGAAGCCTAAATTTATTATAAGATTTTCACTTTTTCTTTGATACAAAAGACTAAACAAGGAGACGGACTCAATGATTCGTAATAAAAGTGACTAATATGATTGTTTCGTGACTAACTAAATGGGAGAGTTTGAAATTAGTGTCATGTGAGTTAAACTATAATTTAACGTATAATGTAGTATGCAAAAAGTTATTTCATAATATATAAATGTGGAGTTATTTACCTTTAATTTGTTTTAGGGCGCAGATATAGGCACCCCATTTATTCATGAGTAAAAATGCCAAAATTACGCCCCCACCCCAGAAATAGTACACCCCCAAACACATCATCTCCTGTAACCCTTCACCATCACTCCAACTCTGCCATTATCATCGCCCATCACATCGTTGAACAGGAAAAGAAAAAACGTGATGGGTGGTGAAAGATAAGTGAAGGATCTGGGTGACAAAGGGTAAGAAACAGATCCAAATTAAGGGTGTTCGTCTCTGTTTTCTCGAGCATATGTAATGTGTTTGAACTTTTTGATCGAACAATACAACGTTGTTCGAAAAATAATTCGAACAAGCCTTAAAAAGGGGGCGTTCAGATCAATTTTTCGAACATGTATTTTGTGTACGAATCAATTTTTCGCAGTTGTATTTTGTGTTCGATCGATTTCTTAAACATATATATTGTGTTCGAAAGTTTGGTTCGAACGAATTTTTTCAAGGCATTATTTTTTTCTTTTTCTTTCTTCAATGGCACGGCAGAGGCAGCGTATTTCTGTGTACATATTTTGTTTATATTTTTCAATAAACGACGGTCATGGCATTGGCGGCGGTGATGGGCAACGGTTGGAGTGGTGGTGGAGAGTTGAAGTATTTTACGGTGTAGGGTTTAAGAATAATATTGATATTTTTGTGATAACATTTTTAGTAGGGTGAACTAATAAATAAAATGAGGTGCGTATATCCATGCCCTTTGTTTTAAGTTTGCTCGTGTTAACCAAATCGTGTCTTGAGTATTTCCAGTTATTATATTAATTAATAATAATATTACACTTTTACACCATCCATCCCAATTCGCTCCGTGCATCGCACACTAGTAAAAACAAAAAGGTTTTGAAATATTATTGGAAAAGGGATGTAGTTGTGTTCTTTAATAAAAAAAAATCCTTTGATTATTCTTTTCAGAATTAAAAATTAATTTTGAAATTTATTATTTTAATATATATATGTATATATATATATATATATATATTTAATTATCCCAAAATTAAATCAACACACAAAATTGGTAAATTTATATGCTTTAAATTCATGTGATGAATAATGACATGATTTATTTAGGGATGATCATGAGCCAATGACCAACGTGATTGTAGGTTTTTATCTTTGGATTTTTGGGGCCAGCGAGCCTCCTATTCTATTATTTGTAAAAATTTTAAAATTTGCATCGAGAGTAGACTAGGTGGTAAAGTTTTATAATTGTGATTGGAGGATGTTCGATACCAAAGACCCACGTTTGTGTGGGTAATTTTACAAATTGTAATAGAATAGATGATTCAAGACCCATGTTTGTAGGGGTTATATATATAAAATGTAATAGAAGTAGTTCTATTTGTTTTATCCCTTAGATTAACCTGGACCCATTTTTGGCTCAAATGGGCTGCATAGGCTGACCATGATCATCCCTCCGCTTTTTTCATAGGATGCATGTTAGATTTATTTAATGTTTTATTCTTGCGCTTCATATGATGAATATTGTATTAAATAAAACCCACTTAACAATTTAGGTTGACGAGGTCTTTCAAAGTAAACCCCAAGTTTTTGAAACTTGAAAGAATTTAAATTTTAATTAATTCTATATCAAATAAAATGGACAAGTA
Source organism: Phtheirospermum japonicum (assembly GCA_014905375.1). Taxonomy (NCBI): domain Eukaryota; kingdom Viridiplantae; phylum Streptophyta; class Magnoliopsida; order Lamiales; family Orobanchaceae; genus Phtheirospermum; species Phtheirospermum japonicum. Next base: position 179,117 of record BMAC01000925.1, read on the forward strand.
ATGTTTTACATATCGTTCCATGTCTTCCATCAAATGTAGAAGACATGACGATGCTACCGCATTTGGTCACTGGACAAGAGTCGTGGGGTCATCTTGTGTTAGAAAGCTGTGATCTCTACCAAGCATTGAGATGCTCATGGGGTGGACTCGTCCTTATGTTGGCCACAAGTTGTGGGACGTTTTGATGCTCCATCTACACGAATGTTTGATGGATTATGTTTGACACTTAGTACCATATGAGCTCATAATATTGGGGTGTATGAGAAATGGTGAGGAAAAATATTCTTGAAGGTTGTATATTGATACAATTGTCAAACAATTGACTACCAACATGAATTTTTCATGGGCTCATATAATTGGGGTGTGAAACATTTATATCGGACTTCAAGCCCACTATGAAAATTTGATTTTCCGAATTTTTATTATGGGGTTAATAAAGTTTAATAAAATAGTGGGAGACATTTAAAATTGTAGACCTTATGTTAAATGAATATAATTTTCCAATAACTCACTCATTTTCTGCTACATTTATTTTTGTAGATAACGCTACTAAAATGGCTAAGAATCTAATTGCATCCATACTTGATCAAAACAAACTAATTGGCCCAAATCTTGTCGATTGGCTGAGAAACCTTAAGATTTTCCTTAGCTCTGAGAAGAAGGACTATGTACTTGACAAAGCGCCTCCTCCAGAGCCTCAGGATAAGACATCAGATGAGTATGAAGAATATGTTCGTCATTATGATGACAATCTGCAAGCTCGATGCTACATGCTGGCATCGATGTTAAATGAGTTACAGAGGTAGAATGAGGCTTTAGATAATGCTTTTGAGATCCTTCTTCACCTGCAGGAGTTGTATGGTGAGAGAAAAAGACAAGAGAGATATCATATATCTAAGGAGCTCTTCAATCCAAGACCATGGGCCGAAGGTGATAGCTCTTATTGAAAGGCTTGAAGTCATTATGGATAATGAGCATTATGTCGGCCTTTTATTGCAGTCTTTGCCTCCTTCATTTGACACATTTGTTGTCAGCTTTAACATGCACAGCATGGAAAATAGTTTTCCTGAGTTGTTGAACATGTTGAAGACGGCTGAATCCACCATAAAAAAGGATAAGTTGGTGATGCTTGTTGGATCCTCTTCCAAATCAAAGGATGGAAAGCCGAAGAAAAGGAAGTGGACAGGAAAGAGTTCCTCTAAGCCCAACAAGAAGACAAAGGACGATGGCAAGAAGAAGGTTTAACTCTCAAGCTGATGACAATTGCTTTCAATGCGACAAACCAGGGCACTAGAAGAGGAATTGCAAGGAATATCTTGCAAGCTTGAAAAGTTCAGGTATATATTTTGTTGAAGTTAACCTATCTGTTAATGATGTTTCTTGGGTATTGGATACCGGTTGTGGCTCACATATTTGCAATGATTTGCAGATAATGGCAAGAAGCAGTCAGTTGGACACAAAGGAAACGGTCCTTAGAATGGGGAATGGAGCAAGAGTTGCTGCATTAGCAATAGAGACTGTTTATTAATCTTTAGATAATGGTTTTAAATTGTGTTTGAATAATTGTCTTTATGTTTCGGATATTATTTGAAAAATTATCTCCGTACCTATTTTAGACAGAGAGGGTTTTAGATTTGTTATTGAGAATGGAAGTTGTTCCATTTTCAAAGACTCTACTTTTATATATTTTGGTTATTTGATGAATTCTTTATACACTATTTCTCCAAGTGAACTCATTCTCACAATTCAAAAAAATAAAGTAAATTAGATAATCAAAGTTCTTTCACACTTTGGCATACTAGATTAGGTCATATTTCTGAAAAAAAGGATACACAAGTTGGGACAAAAACTCGACCTTAATGTTGAGCAAAAGTTGCCAACATGTGAGTCATGCCTTTAAAGGAAAGCTGACTAAATCACCATTTGTTCGAAAAGTGGAACGAGCCAAAGATATATTGGATTTGATCCATACAGATGTATGTGGTCCGCTAAGTGTTAGTGCAAGAGGAAGCTATCACTACTTCTTAACCTTTACCGATGATTATTCTAGGTTTGGTTATGTGTACCTTATGAGGCATAAATTTTAGGCCTTTTAAAGGTTCGAGGAATTCAGATGTGAAATAGTGAAACAAAGTGGTCATGGTATTAAGATTCTTCAATCTGATCGAGGAGGTAAATACTTATCGACTGAGTTTCTTGATTATCTAAAAGAGAATGGTATTCTCTCACAGTGGAGTCCTCCCGGAACTCCACAGCTGAATGGAGGTTTAAAGCGTAGAAATCAAAACTTTTTGGACATGGTTCGATCAATGATGAGTTTCACTACTTTACCTCCATTCTGGGCTATGCCTTAGAAACGGCGGCATACCTATTAAATAGGGTGCCAAGTAAAGGCGTACCTAATACACCCTGTGAAATATAGTATGAGAATTCACCTTCCTACAAATACCTAAGAGCATGGGGGTGTCATGCTTACGTGAAGCATCAAGTGGGAGATAAGTTGGACATGAGATCCATCTTATGTAAGTTTTTGGGGTATCCAAGAGAGTCTATAGGGTACTATTTCTATGACCCTTCGGAACAAAAGGTGTTTGTTTCGAGGAATGCTACTTTCCTTGAAGAAGAGTTTCTTTCTAAAAGGGGTGGTGGAGTTGTGGAACTTGATGAAGTTCAAGAACCACAAAGTATCTCACAGGTGACCGCAAATAGCACACTAGCTGAGGCTGGACCATCTGTAGCACAACCTCTTCGAAAATCCATAAGGTTTTCAAGGGATCCTGAGAGGATGAACCTTTTGTTAGAGAACAAAGAAGAGGGACTCCTTTTGGATAGTGATCCAAGAAGTTATGAAGAGGCAATGTCTAACATTGACTCGGAAAAATGACAAGAAGCAATGCAGTCCGAAATGGACTCCATGTACTCCAACAAGGTATGGACCTTGGTGGACCCACTACAGGGAATTGTTCCAATTGGCTGCAAATGGGTCCACAAGCGGAATCTTGAAGTATATGGAGAGGTAATGACCTTTAAGGCATGTTTTGTTACAAAAGATTATACTCAAAAGCAAGGTGTTGATTATGAGGAAACCTTCTCGCCGGTAGTGATGCTTAAGTCCATTCAGATCCTGTTAGCCATAGCTGCATATTATGACTACGAGATATGGAAAATGGATGTGAAGACTGCCTTCCTTAATGAAAATATTAAGGAAGAGATATATATGAAGCAGCCAGAGGGCTTCATATCTAGTGGGAGTGAGCAACAATTTTGTAAACTCCAGAGATCCATTTATTGTCTCAAACAAGCTTCGAGGAGTTGGAACATCCGGTTTGATACAATCAAAATGTTTGGTTTTCATAAGAACCCGGATGAACCATGTGTCTATAAGAAGGTTAGTGGGAGGGCAGTTAATTTTGTTGTACTTTATGTTGATGACATTCTACTCATTTGGAATGATGTAGGGATGTTGCAAACAACGAGAACTTGGTAGTCTAAACAGTTATCCATGAAGGATTTGGGAGAAGCATCTTTTATCCTTAAGATAAAGATCTATCAAGATAGATCACGAAAGATGATCAGAATATCCTAGTCCATATACAAGGAAAAGTGTTTAGCATGGAGGAATCCAAGCGTGGATACCTCCCTACAAGTGATATTCCACTTTCTAGGGCTATGTCTCCAAAGACACCTAAAGAAAGAGGAAAGATGGCTCGTGTATATATGTAATGCTATATAGTAGACCTGTTGTTGCACATGCTTTGAGCGTCACAAGCAGATATCAATCGAATCAAGGTTTTGAGCACTAGAATGCCATTAAGAAAATCCTTAAGTACTTGAGAAGAACTAAGGATATCTTTTTGATATACGGTAATGGAGAATTGAAACTAGATGGATACACTGACTCTAGTTTTCACTCCGATATAGGTGACTCAAAGTCAATGTCTAGTTGTATATTTACCTTGAATTGAGGAGAAATCATTTGGAAAAGTTCAAAACAAGAGACGACTGCAGACTCTGTTACAGAGGCTAAATATATTGCTGCATCAGATGCAACAAAAGAAGCTGTTTGGATGCAGAACTTTATCCAAGGGTTGGATGTAGTTCCGTCCGATGTTGATCTAATAATAATTCACTGTGACAACAATGGGGCTATACCTCAAGCAAAAGAATTGAGATCTCGTCCAAGATCCAAACACATCTGGAGGCGATACCACCTGATTAGAGAGATCGTTGGTAGAGGCGACGTCGTTGTGGATCAAGTCGCTTCCGCAGAAATGTAGCAAACCCAATGACTAAGCCCTTATCACAAAAGGTATTTGATGGGCATCTTGAGAAGATGGGACTAAAATATATGGGAAATTAGAACTAGGGCAAGTGGGAGATTTTTAGAGTAGAGTGCTCGACGTTCCAATTAGATTGGATTTCATTCTACTTGTATAATGATTTTATTGGGAATTATATTAATAAAGGCATTTTCCTTTATCTTATGTTTAAGCATTAATTATAATTTTACGTATGATAAAGTTCTTAGACCAATTTAAACTATGGGATATGGTTACGCATACGATGGCAATCATGGAACAGGTTTATAAGGTTTTGGTTTTAAACATGGTTACGCATATTGATGCATGCTTGTAAGAAAAGGATGTTGCATTCCATTAACACCAGCGTTTTAATGCGAGTGCATATATGTGGGTGCTTGTTGGTGAACAAGTTCATTGAACATGACGCGATGGAAACTCTTAACCGGAAGATTTGTCTGTGAAAAAGAATTTATATATTGCAATAGTACATGATTAATCCTTTGAATTGAGGCACGATGGTAGCCTTGTGCATATATTTCAATGCTTAGATTTATCTTTTGATTGCTTGACAATCGTAAAGGGGTATTTTAGGTATTGTATCGATGTGCATTGAAGTTTTTCTGTAGCCAACATAGAATTTGACACTTGTTTACGGACAAGGGAGTATCCAGTGAGTTTTCAAAGTTTGTGATTCGAAGACCTTGGCCAGGGCACGATGAATATTGATTCATAAATAAATTACTTAAACTTGAGATGATATCACAGTTATTAAATCAATTGGGTTTCGTCTTATAAATCCATGCCTAAGATTTAATCGGGGAACTAATTTTTGAAAGGATCGTAGATGTATGGACTTTCAATTGAAATAGGTTTGCTCACTATTTCATCTAACACTGGGTAGTCATGCTACTTGCTAGACGTTGCCATGATTTGTAGGTTCTTGAAATTAAAGAGTTAATCTCAAGAGAAATAATTAATTAGAATAAATATAATAAATTGTTATTTCTAAACGTACAAAAGTTGTAAGTATACTGCTAGTGTTAGTCGTGAACCTAAAAGGGTCCCTCATAATTTTGGTTGTTGACATTTCAAAATTTATAACTCCAATGGTTGGAATAATTAATTAATTTGGATTAATTTAATTCATTTGTTGGGTTAAATATTTAATTATATAATTTGATTATGGAATTAAATTTAATTTGATTAGAAATCTCAATTAAAGGAATATATTAAATTAGTCAATTGAATTGATTAACTTAAATTCATGAAATTAGTTAATTGATTGAAGATTTTAAATCCAAGTTCATGTAATCTTCTAGTAGGCCTAATTGTAGAAGTCCACTACAATAATTGAAGACTTTAAAATAAAATTAATTTATATTATACATTTGTATATAATATAAGTATGTATATAAAGGTAATTATGACCAAGTCATACTCTTTATTCTCAAAGAGTCGTGGGAGAATTCTTTTTCCTAATAATATGGTTAATTTGTTAATTGAGATTAGATCTCATACTTTACCTAATTATCACACACATACTATATATATACTAGTTTAACACCCGTATGTTACACGGAATTTATCAAAAACTAAATATAAGATTATTTATGATAATTATAGAGTTATTAAATTTAAAAATAAAAAACTCAAAAGATATTGTATTCTCAATTCAGACCTTATACTGATGTATAATCAATATTTACAACTATTATTCTTCATTGTTAAATAACTTTATATTTTAATATTTAGATTAGATAATTCTCAACCCGTGTCTAATTTCTATTAATTAATTATTGTTATCATCAAACACTTATATATACTAATATTTAAATTGAATTCGTTATTAACGTATAGTTTCATACTTATAAAAATTCAAAATTCGTCATGTTCTCAACCCGTGTCGCATTGTACCGGTGTCTAAATCAATATTTATTCATTATTATTACAATATAATTTTATATTTTTTATGTTTATGTTGAATTCGTTAATACTATTTAGTTACATACTTAGATAATTGCAAATAACTCAAAACTTACTTATATTTTATATCTCAAATTCTAAGAATAAAATATTTTAACTTTTATTTCAACATTATAATTCGTCTTTTAATTAAGATAACTAATTTAAATTTTTTCATGTTGAAATCGTTAATAATATTTAGTTACATATTTAGATAATTGTAAATAACTCAAAATTCACTTATATTTTAAAATTCAAATTCTAAGAATAAAATTAATTTAACTCTTATTTCAACATTATAATTTATCTTTTAATTAAAATAACTAATTCAGATTTTTTTCTAATTATATATGAATTTTTACATTTTTATATTAGAAAAATAAGAGAAAATAATGAATTAGGAAAATTAGAATAAAAGGAAATATATTATATTAAGTAGATATTAGAATCCTATATTTTAGTGAGTCTCAAAACCTCCAATACTCGCCACATAAGCATTCGAACCACTAGAAAACTTCACTTCATCCCGAAGTTTCCTAAGCAGACACGTAGGATAGAAATCTTTTCGTTTAGCATATAGGTGGGATGGGATGCACACACACACACACACACACACACACACACACACACACACACACACACATATATATATATATATAGGATTGGGTTCAAATGAGAACCCCATCATTATATATGAACCTAGGGACTAATCCTGGCCTTAGATCTAATATTGCACAGTACAATTATATGTCCAGGTTCATTGTGCTTTTTACACAGTACTGTAGTGCTAAAATCAGTCTAATTTTTTTAATTTAATTATATATATATATATATATATTACGTTTTAAAACATGCAATATGTATCTTAAATTGTAGATCTTGAGAATATGATTAATTTGATATATATTTCATTCAAAACGAATAAAGTTTCAAAAAGTTATGGTTTGTTGAAGATTGGAGTTTCATTTCAAATTTTTGAATTTGCAGTTTATAGACGAAATTTGCGATGCTTTTTGTATACAATCGTAGTGTTTTTTTTCTTAATCTATTGTGCTTTCTAAAGAACAATGTAGTGCTCTTTGTAAACGTTGATATATGTCCAAAATACCATTTTTAATTAATTAATGCATTTTTTTACATTATTACCATGCTGACATGTCATGATCTCAACCATCAAGATTATTCAATCTAATGGTCAAGATGAGTCCCTAGGTTCACATATAATGACGGGTTCTCATTTGAACCCAACCCTATATATATATATATATATATATATATATATATTATATATATAATATATATATATATATGAGTGGGTTCAAATGAAAACCATGTCCTTATATGCGAACCTACGAACTAGTGCTTTTATTATACAATCACAGTGCTTTATTAATATTCCACTTATATACACTAGTAGTGCTTTTATTATACAATCATAATATTTTTGATTAAATAAGAAAATACACAAAAATCTGATCCATCCATATAATTAGATCAAAGGCCCATAATTGAGCCTAGGTTCACATATAGTGACATGGTTCTCATTTTAACCTAATCATATATATATATAAAGAAAAGGGGGAGCCGCATTAGTTTTTCTTCTATTTTTTTCTCTCTCAATAGCCGTCTTATTTTCTTTTTTTTGTAAAAGCAAAGCCGTCATTAAACAAAAAGGCTTTGAGAAAAAACAAACAAACAAAGAGGCAGCCGAAAAATAGAGAAGAAAAGAAAGTGAAAATCATATCATCTTTTCTATTCATATTTTATTTTAGTTTTCAATTTTTAAATGAAAATTAATTAATAATTTTTTATATACAACAATTAATCTTCAATCAATTGTTGATTGTTGGATTAATTGTTATTCCTTTTAATTAATTTGAAAAACGGAACAATTCTGCTAGCGAAGAATTTTTTCGGTGTCGCAACAAAAAGGTGGATTCAATTACAGGGGATACGTTTGGATCTGTACGAAGAAGAGTTTCGGTGTTAGCCACATAACCGGGAATTGATTCCCTCTCAACCGTTGCTCGAAGGAAATTAAACTTGTGAGGTATTATTTTATTTTTCCCTAAGAATCAAAATTAGTATTCGATACATAATAGTGAAAAATGGCGATTGTTTAAATCACTAACAAAATCAACGGGGTCAGTATATATTTGATATATTCTTATTTTAGTTACTTAAATCTTTTTAAATTCTACTGCGTAAATGACTCGCACGTATTTGTCACGATTTTTGTATATTTTGAGTCATGTTTGAGTCTTTTTACCGTCTTCTTAGGTTAAGAATAAGCTATTTTGCATGTGTTTGCATTCTTTTGCTCTTTGCTTAACTTCTCGACTTTCCATCCAATAACTGGTCATTTTGGACCATTTTTCTTATTTTTCTCTTACAAATGAGTCACTAGGCACAACCGAGAGATGAAGACAAAGGAGTCAACGCTCAAAACAGCCAAAAGAACACTGGTCCGATCGGATGACTAGTGAAGCGCATACCGGCCGGACGAACTGACGCACCGATCGAACCCACGGGCAGACACTTCCATCCAATCGGACAAGACCTACGTTCGATTGGACAAGTGTGTTACGCATGCAGATTTCTGGAAATCGTCAGTTACGAAACGGCCAAACTTGTTTAAAAACTGTAGAGGAGGCTAGGGTTCGGATGGCCATTCGGTCCTAGAGCCTGGAGATAGGTTAGAGAGGCCACCAATAACCAAAGGTTGAGAGATTTGACACATCTCTCATACCTCTAATATAAATTTGTGCAATGCCGTATCAAGGTTCGGTTCGCAACAACTTCTGCTCGTGGCTAGGGTTCTGGGGTCGTGACAATCCTTGGGATTCTACGCAGCTCTTGGAGTGCTTTCATTCACCCTCTTCACTCGTTGAAAGTAGTTCAATAATTAGTAATTTCTGATTCGAGCTTTTGCGTGTGCCTACTTTATAAATAATTGTCAGAAATTTAATAGCTCGCCCGAAAAATAACGGGATCGCGTGTAGGTTTGGCAAGCTTAACTCGATTCGTCTCTCAAGGACTGATGTTCGGGATTTTTAATGTTTGTTTAATCATAATTTTTAAACACGAGAACTTGTATAAAGTGGTTTTTTTGAAATTATTAACTATGAATCYAAAAGCAATACTAATTAACTTTAACTAATTATCTAAATTAATTAAACTAAACTAATTGACCAACTAGCATGAATTGAACTATCACTACGAATATCAAGCACATGAATTCTCAAGAACCTCTCCAAGATAGTGCATGATCTTGCTAAGAGTGTGGAGAGGATTGATAGGACGATAGGACAAATGGCAACTGACATTGCGAGATCGAACAAGGAGAAGGACAAGTTTCCGAGTCAAACAGAGCAAGCCTCAGCGATTAAAGTCCTACGCAGTGGAAAAGTGATCGATAATGGAGTCGAGATAAATGACGGAGGGGGACGAAGAGATGACGGAGAGTCCAACACAGGCATCGCCAAAGGGAGATGAATCCAAGCCGATAGAACAATTGCATAAGACACCAAGCCCTTACATTCCGGGATCTTTAAAGGGGAAGCTCACAAACAAGACTCTCACTTCCCCGATAGTCGAAAAAGTTCCGTTTCCAAGCCGTCTTCGACCAGCAAAAGAAAATAAGAAGTTCATGGAGCTTTACAACTTGCTGAAGAACGTGAACATCAACCTTCCTCTTTTGGATGTTATCAAAACGATGCCGGCATATGTGAAGTTCTTCAAAGAGCTTGCTACAAGACATAGGCGTTCGGAGACAAATCAGTACGTTCCTCTGACAAAGGAGGTGAGTGCGCTATGCAAGCAACCACTGCCTACGAAGGAGAAAGACCCTGGAAGCTTTTGTGTCAATATTACATTGGAGAATGGGAAACAAGCGCGCGGAATGCTTGATCTTGGCGCGGGAATTAACTTAATGCCGTATTCCCTTTATAAGCAATTTGAATTAGGACCATTGAAGCCGACAAGGATGCGTCTCCAATTAGCGGATCGTTCAATTCGCCAACCTTTGGGAATTGTTGAAGACGTTTTTAGTGAAAGTAGGAGAGTTAATAATTCCGGTAGACTTCGTCGTGCTGGATGTTGGAGATATGTCGAGTGAGGACAAGGGGCATACTATTCTTTTAGGCCGTCCGTTTTTGTCTACCTCCCATGCGGTGATAGATGTGAACAAAGGGAGGATGAGCATGTCTGTTTTTAGGAGAGACGGTTACTATTTCTTTGCAAGATATAAATAGTTTGCCCTGCGCCATTGATGGAAGAAGAAGAATGTTCGTTCGTTGACCCGGTAAGATGCATGCGTCCGAGAGCTTAAGAGCATAACGGTTTTGGACGAGATGAACGTCGAGGACGACAATGATTTTCTTAGCAGGGAGGAGGTAGCCGAGCTATTTGGTATTGATTTTCGTGACATTGGAGTGGACCTTGCGACTATGGACCCCAATGGAAACATTTGAGAAGGAGTTTCAAGCGAGTGACATGGTGGAGATAGGTGATCCACCGCAAGTCGAGTATTGATCGTTGAAACGCGTCGAGCATGCGACGTAAAATGTTGTGCTTCTTGGGAGGCACCCAAGCGTTAGTTTTTCTTTAATTTTTTCGTTTTTTTTAGTTTATTTTTGTTTTTATTGTAGTTAATTGTGTTGCGCGCAAGTGCCCGGTGGCACATCGTGTGGAATTGATTCGGCCGGGTTGCGGCTCATCAAAAGGTTTGCCGAACTGCGGCTTAAAATGGGTCGGATTACGACCTCGATCGGCGGAGATGAAATCGTAAAATCGGATTTCCTGCACATTAACACACACATAAACGCACCACAACAATTGACACAATAAAAACAAAAATAAACTAAAAAAAACGAAAAAATTAAAGAAAAACTAACGCTTGGGTTGCCTCCCAAGAAGCACAACATTTTACGTCGCATGCTCGACGCGTTTCAACGATCAATACTCGACTTGCGGTGGATCACCTATCTCCACCATGTCACTCGCTTGGAACTCCTTCTCAAATGTTCCATTGGGGTCCATAGTCGCAAGGTCCACTCCAATGTCACGAAAATCAATACCAAATAGCTCGGCTATCCTTCCCCTGCTAAGAAAATCATTGCGTCCTCGACGTTCCATCTCGTCCAAAACCGTTATGCTCTTAAGCTCTTCGGACGCATGCATCTACCGGGTCAACGAACGAACATTCTTCTTCTTCCCATCAATGGTGCAGGGCAACTATTTATATCTTTCAAAGAAATAGTAACCGTCTCTCCTAAAAACAGACATGCTCATCCTCCCTTTGTTCACATCTATCTCCGCATGGGAGGTAGACAAAAATGGACGGCCTAAAAGAATAGTATGCCCCTTGTTGCTCACTCGGCATCTCTCCAACATCCAGCACTACGAAGTCTACCGGAATTATTAACTCTCCTACTTTCACTAAAACGTCTTCAACAATTCCCAATGGTTGGCGAATTGAACGATCCGCTAATTGGAGACGCATCCTTGTCGGCTTCAATGGTCCTAATTCAAATTGCTTATAAAGGGAATGCGGCATTAAGTTAATTCCCGCGCCAAGATCAAGCCATTCCGCGCGCTTGTTTCCCATTCTCCAATGTAATATTGACACAAA
>BMAC01000925.1:191036-205234 GCA_014905375.1 Phtheirospermum japonicum
GCTATGTAAAATTCTCGAACCAACTCGAGTGGCGTCTTCATTCGACAAACCATAGAAAAGAAGGTAGTCTATTCAAATCGCCGGGCCTCAAATTGTAGTTTCTAGCCGCTTGGCCTAAAACTATTGCTGAGCTATATGGTCCACTGGTTGGGCATGCGAGGTCACCTTGCTTTCGGACGTGTTGATATCGAGGAGCACGTCTTCCTCCAAAGTTGGCACGACCTCTTAATTCCTCCCTATTCTCATAGTACTCATCATCTTTGTTGAATTCATCATTCTCGTACCTGTTCTCGTATTCATCTTCCATCATATCATCGTTTTGCCAATTATATTGTCGTCCCCCTCGTCTATCATGGAAACGGTTCGGTGCTCGCTCCCGATTTAAATTTTCATTGTGTTTGTTGGTTGTTTTGGGGCTGGGGCCCGCCATTACCAACTTGGTTGCGGAAGAACTCCTCGTTTGCACGAGCGTTGTATGCTCGAGCTTCCGCTCTATTCCTAAAGTGCTGTGGACGGGATTGCGTGTAGGTTTGCAAGCTTAACTAGAGTCGTCTCTCAAGGACTGACGTTCGGGATTTTTAATGTTTGTTTAATCATAATTTTTAAACACGAGAACTTGTATAAAGTGGTTTTTTTGAAATTATTAACTATGAATCGAAAAGCAATACTAATTAACTTTAACTAATTATCTAAATTAATTAAACTAAACTAATTGACCAACTAGCATGAATTGAACTATCACTACGAATATCAAGCACATGAATTCTCAAGAATAAGATCAATATCAAAATTAATTCTAAAATTCCCAAGCAATTGCATATCATAAACCGATTATCAACTATTTATCCAAACTAAGCAATAATTAACTAACATGAACAAATCTCATCACCAAGCATGAACAATAAGAAAACGCAGCAACTATATTGAATAATAAAACTGAAAATCTCAAAGTCCAAACTCAGCGATTCAACGTTCAACGACTCTAATTATCAAACGAAAAGCAATAAATACTTAAAAACATGAATTAACTAACAATTAATCTAAGAAGAATAACTAGAGTTTAGAAAACTTATTATTGTCTAAAAAGTGCTGAAGGATTGCTGTAGATACGAACTACGAACGGTTGATCTTGGTCGAGAAATTCGGAGCTTGAATGAACGTCTTCGTTTCGGTGCCTTGGATCTTGAATCTTCGACGTAGATCTTGAAAATATATCGGAGGGTATTGGAAATAGGTTTCTTAACCCTAGATAGGTGTTTTGGGTCGTGGATGTCTCTTTAAACCGAAGTATGAAGGGTTTTTATAGTTATTGTAAGTCTTGGCGCGCAAGAAACCCTAAAATCCGAATTCTGGGCCGTCGCGTCGACGGTGCGTCGACTGACGCGTGGCCAGTGCTCAGCGTCGGATTGTAGTCAATTGTGTTGCGCGCAAGTACCCGGTGGCACATCGTGTGGAGTTGAATCGGCCGGATTGCGGCTCATCAAAAGGTTGCCGGACTGCGGCTAAATTGGGTCGGATTGCGACCTCGATCGGCGGAGATGAAATCGTAAAATCGGATTTCCTGCACATTAACTCACACATAAACGCACCACGACAATTGACACAATAAAAACAAAAATAAACTAAAAAAAATCGAAAAAATTAAAGAAAAACTAACGCTTGGGTTGCCTCCCAAGAAGCACAACATTTTACGTCGCATGCTCGACGCGTTTCAACGATCAATACTCGACTTGCGGTGGATCACCTAACTCCATCATGTCACTCGCTTGGAACTCCTTCTTAAATGTTCCGTTGGGGTCCATAGTCGCAAGGTTCACTCCAATGTCACGAAAATCAATACCAAATAGCTCGGCTATCTCTTCCCCACTTAGAAAATCATCAGCGTCCTCGACTGCCATATCGTCCAAAACCGTTATGCTCTTAAGCTCTCGGACGCATGCATCTACTGGGTCAACGAACGAACATTCTTCTTCTTCCATCAATGGTGCAGGGCAACTATTTATATCTTTCAAAGAAAAAGTAACCGTCTCTCCCAAAACAGACATGCTCATCCTCCCTTTGTTCACATCAATCACCGCATGGGAGGTAGACAAAAACGGACGGCCTAAAAGAATAGTATACCCCTTGTTGTCACTCGGCATCTCCCCAACATCCAGCACTACGAAGTCTACCGGAATTATTAACTCTCCTACTTTCACTAAAACATCTTCAATAATTCCCGATGGTTGGCGAATTGAACGATCTGCTAATTGGAGACGCATCCTTGTCGGCTTCAATGGTCCTAATTCAAATTGCTTATAAGGGGAATGCGGCATTAAGTTAATTCCTGCGCCAAGATCAAGCATTCCGCGCGCTTGTTGCCCATTCTCTAATGTAATATTGACACAAAAGCTTCCAGGGTCTTTCTCCTTCGTAGGAAGTGGTTGCTTACATAGCGCACTCACCTCCTTCGTCAGAGGAACGTACTGATTTGTCTCCGAATTCCTATGTCTTGTAGCAATCTCCTTGAAGAACTTCACATATGCCGGCATCGTTTTTATAACATCCAAAAGAGGAAGGTTGATGTTGACGTTCTTCAGCAAGTTGTAAAGCTCCATGAACTTCTTATTTTCTTTTGCTGGTCGAAGACGGCTTGGAAACGGAACTTTTTCGACTATCGGCGAAGTGAGAGTCTTGTTTGTGAGCTTCCCCTTTAAAGATCCCAGAATGTAAGGGCTTGGTGTCTTATGCAATTGTTCTATCGGCTTGGATTCATCTCCCTTTGGCGATGCCGGCGTTGAACTCTCCGTCATCTCTTCATCCCCTCCGTCATTTATCTCGACTCCATTATCGATCACTTTTCCACTGCGTAGGACTTTAATCATTGAGGCTTGCTCCGTTTGACTCGGAAACTTGTCCTTTTCCTTATTTGATCTCGCAATGTCAGTCGCCATTTGTCCTATCGTTCTATCAATCCTCTCCACACTCTTAGCAAGAAGAACATGCACTATCTTGGAGAGACTGTCAATACTATTCATTCTTTTTGAGAGGTCGTCTATATTTGCATTCACTTTTACAAGTCCCTCTCTATTAATGAGCGTCTCAGTCACTTGATTTTTTTGCCACACCAACAATTGGTCATCTGGCTTAACCGGATTTGACGTTTGCCCCTTTGTAGGCGGTGGTGGTGGAGGAAGTTACCGTGGGTCGGTCTGTGGCTTCATCGGTGCATAATGTGGGTTCTCAGGACCCCACTTGAAAAAGGGGGAATCACGCTGTGCCTGAAATTGGTTTGTGGGTTTCTGCCCAGAATTGTTGTGTTGGAAATTTTGCACGGCGTTGACCTCTATATTCGATTCATCATCAAAAGTCACCGAACACGCATTCGCTGCATGTCCAAATGCTCCAAAAATCCCACATGTCTCTTGTGAAGGTTGCGTTTGTTGCTTCATCATCATGTTTGTCAACAACTCCACTTGCTTTGTAAGTCTATCGATCTGGTTATCCTCCACTCGCGCAACTGAAACCTCATTCACTCTAAGTTTTCGAGGCCTTGAACTTGTTTGCCTCGACTTGTCACTTATTAATTCAAAAAGATCTCGTGCTTCCTCCGCGGTTAAGCACCCAAAATCTCCTGCTCGTGTTTCCACTTGTTGCTTGAAATTCGGCAATAATCCTTCATAAAAGTAATTGTTGACCGTTTCGTCATTGTTACCATGGTGTGGACATGCATTTAGGAGCTCCTTAAATCGATCCCATACTTCGTGAAACAACTCGCCATCCAATTGCTCGAAGTTGGAAATTTCCCTCCTCAACTTTGTCGTCGTTTGGGCTGAGTAAAATCTTCCCACAAATTTCTTGTAAACCATCTCCCAATTTGTTAAGGAATTAGGTTGCAATTGATTAAACCATCGTTTCGCTTTATCTTTCAGGGTACTAGGGAAGTATCTCATTCTAAGCTGTCCTTCACTGAGTCCGCGATCTTGAATTCCAGAGAGTGCTATGTAAAATTCTCGAACGAACTCGAGTGGATCTTCATTCGGCAAACCATAGAAAGAAGGTAGTCTATTCAAATCGTCGGGCCTCAAACTGTAGTTTCTAGCCGCTTGGCCTAAAATAATTGTTGAGCTATATGGTCCAATGGTTGGGCATGTGAGGTCACCTTGCTTTCGGACGTGTTGATATCGAGGAGCACATCTTCCTCCAAAGTTTGCACGTCTCCCTCCAAAAACGTCCCTATCCTCATAGTAATTATCTTCGTTAAACTCGTTCTCATCCTCATATTCATCGTCAAGTGCATCGTCATCCTCACCATCATAGTACTGCCGTCCTCCTCGTCTATTTTGGAAACGGTTCGGTGCTCGCTCCTGATTTAAATTCTCATTGTGTTGTTGGTTATTTTGGGGCTGGGGCCTGCCATTACCAACTTGGTTGCGTAAGAACTCCTCGTTTGCACGAGCGTTGTATGCTCGAGCTTCCGCTCGATTCCTAAAGTGCTGTGGATGGTTGATTTGATTTTCTGGAATCACTGCTTGACGATTATCTTGGCCTTGGGGCTCCCCGTTGTTTGGATTATTGAGGAACTGGTTTCCTTCTTGATTCTCTTCGTCATTGATCCTTTGGGTTGTTTCCGTCATTATGCGCTTGATTAGGAACAAGAATCGGTGGATCTTCTTGACGATTGTCGTCTTGTGGGTCTCCAAAGTTTAGATCATCGGTGGGCGGCATCCCATATGGTTGGTGGTGGAGGTGGGGTAAGTTTTCGTTTCCATGCCCTCGGCCACCATTCGTTCGTCCTCCTCCTCTTCCTCGGTCCTCGGCCTCCAATCGGGGTAGTGTTTGACATGTTGGCCGAATTTGTATTGTGATTAATTGCGTCGGGGGAATGAAAGAGTCTTCTCGGTCTCCCAACTCGTTCGATGTTGTCTATATATATATCGAGTTCGTTTCTAAGACTTCGACGTCCTAGCATCAACAACAAACAACATCAACGCATCGAGTGGCAAACACAGAACCTTTATACAAATAAACGGAAAAGCATAAAATAACACGAACAAACATTATAAAAACCTATTTCAGTCCCTGGCAACGGCGCCAATTTTTGATTCGAGATTTTGCGTGTGCCTACTTTATAAATAATTGTCAGAAATTTAATAGCTCGCCCTCAAAATAACGGGATCGCGTGTAGGTTTGGCAAGCTTAACTCGAGTCGTCTCTCAAGGACTGACGTTCGGGATTTTTAATGTTTGTTTAATCACAATTTTTAAACACGAGAACTTGTATAAAGTGGTTTTTTTCAAATTATTAACTATGAATCGAAAAGCAATACTAATTAACTTTAACTAATTATCTAAATTAATTAAACTAAACTAATTGACCAACTAGCATGAATTGGAACTATCACTACGAATATCAAGCACATGAATTCTAAAGAACAAAATTAATTCTAAAATTCCCAAACAATTGCATATCATAAACCGATTATCAACTATTCATCCAAACTAAGCAATAATTAACTAACATGAACAAATCTCATCACCAAGCATAAACAATAAGAAAACGCAGCAACTATATTGTTAATAAAACTGAAAATCTCGAAGTCCAAAACTCAGCGATTCAACGTTCAACGACTCTAATTATCGAACGAAAAGCAATAAATACTTAAAAACATGAATTAACTAACAATTAATCTAAGAAGAATAACTAGAGTTTAGAAAACTTATTAATGTCTAAAAAGTGCTGAAGGATTGCTGTAGATACGAACTACGAACGGTTGATCTTGGTCGAGAAATTTGGAACTTAAATGAACGTCTTCGTTTCGGTGCCTTGGATCTTGAATCTTCAACGTAGATCTTGAGAATATATCGGAGGGTATTGGAAATAGGTTTCTTAACCCTAGATAGGTGTTTTGGGTCGTGGATGTCTCTTTAAACCGAAGTATGAAGGGTTTTTATAGTTATTGTAAGTCTTGGCGCGCAAGAAACCCTAAAATCCGAATTCTGGGCCGTCGCGTCGACGGTGCGTCGACTGACGCATGCCAGTGTTCGGCATCGGTGCTGCCTGGGCGTGCGCATCGACATCGACGCTTCAGCAAGTTGCTTCGACGTTGCGTCGACTAGGTGCATCGACATCGATGCTTCAGCAAGTTGCGTCGATGTTGCGTCGACGCTGCGTCAGCTGATGCGGATCATGACTCGGTGTTGACGCGCACAGCTCGGCCGGCGCGCGCAGCGCTCGACAGGCTCGACCGACAGTGCCCGGCAGCACTCGGCAGGGGGTCTCGGCAGGCATCCGGCGTGGCTTGGCAGCGTCGGCATGCAGCGTTGGCATGGCTCGGCAGGTCTTTGTAGAACGGTTACAGGTAAAAAAACCGTTATAGAAAGTCTGACAGTTCTAAATTCTTCAAATCGTGCCCCGTTTTCGCCGAAACTCCAATCGTTGGCCCAACCTTGACTACGTCCAAACCTAAATACCTCAAAACACTTAAATTAAACATAAAATCAAATAATTATAATAAAAATATAATAAAATAAGTTGGAGATAAGAGAATACAAAAATAAGCTCATTTTATCCAACTTATACCTAAAACAATAATAAAAAATAAATAAAATACTAACTTAAATCAAGACAAATACACGTTAATCAATTTCTAAACTCATATTCTTGATGTTTTTGAAGTAGTTCATTTGAAATTTGATATGAACAGTTGTTTGTATGGTTGATAATGTTTTGTTAGTAGATTGTTAAGGTTTTAGTGATTTGGATTCATACCATTGCGTTTTTGGATTATTGTTATTGGAGGAACTATTGCTTTTGGATTGAGAATGAAGTTGTGAAATGTTTAGTTACATTTGTTGAAGCATCTAGTATTTAAACCTTGTTTGGTATTTGAAATGATTTCATATGCTGCATGGTGATAGAATTGTTAGTGATTTTTAGTTGTTGGAGGTATTTGATTGATAGTCGTAATCGTCATTTACAATAGTCAGAATAATATCTAATAGTTTGCATTAAGATTACAATAGTTACTTTTCTTATAACTTGTCGAGAGGTTGACACCCTCGAGACAAGAAGTATTCATTTTTGTTAAGTTATTGAGATTGAAACAATTACAAAACCCCATATGTTAGTGTGTTTTTAGATATAATTGTGATAGTAGTATAATAAACATCGTTAAATCCGATTCCCATTCTTTGAGAGATCGACCCGAGTTAACTCACCAGTCTACAAGTGACCTCGTTCTCTTGCGGGCGAACTTAAATTCTTTTTAAACGTAGACGCGTATCGATTAACAGGTAATTAATTTTGAAAGGAATACAAAAGTTCGGCTCAAAATTTGGCGCCGTTGCCGGGGAATGGCAAAGGTGATAATGATGTTTATTCGTGTTAATGCTTTCATGTCGATAATTGTATAATATTTTTGGTTTGCCTCTTGATGCGGTGATTTGTTTATTGACGATGCAAGGTCAACAAAGTTTTAGAGGAGAATCTACCCATTTCATCAATAACATCGAGCAAGTGAAAAGATCGAGACAACTATTTCCTTCCACCAAAGGGAATCCAACCACTCGATGGAGTCAAGCGATGCAAGACTATGATCCGGATGAGTTCTACTATGAGCAACTCCCGGTATTTCATGGGCTCCCAAGTTAGGATCCGTTCGACTTCATCCAGGAGTACGACCCCATAACAAGAACCTTTCCACTTTTAGGCCTTACGAGGGATAAAGTGAAAGTGCGACTCTTCCTCTACACGTTGAAGGGTCGGGCAAGGAAATTATTTATACATTCAGAGCCTGACTCCTCGAGAATGTGGGAGGATGTGCACGATTGGTTCATGGAGATGTTTTGCTCATACGCTCCTTCCGAATCACCTTCTTATTACACGGGATATAACTCGTATGCTCCATCCGAATTTAATTCTTCCTATGCAAGCTACGACTCTTATGCCCGTCCCGACTTGATCCCGGACCATTCGAGCTATGAAGAATACATACCCGATGATCAATTTTTGGCACGAAAGCAAGACCTAGAAGCTGAGACCAATTGTCATTGGAATGAACTTGCGCAATCGAATCAAAATTTGGCAAAATCAACTGAGCAAATCATGAAGAATATGGAGACGATGTTGGGTCAAAAGATGGCTTCTTTGGAAGAGAGGGAAAACCAATAAATTTACAATCATACCACTGCTCCACTCGATAATGATTCTTACTCAGTTATCCGTGTTGAGGAAGAGCAGCTTACCTTTGAAGAGCTGCCGATTCTTGATGTGGTGGAGCCCATCCTAGATGTAGGTGATTCTAGTTTGAATGCTTGTTTAGGAGAGGTGTGTGGGGATATGGAGATTGAGGATTTGGTTGGGATCTCCTCTTTTGTGATTGACTATGAAGTTTTGTGTGATACCATAGGGGCGTTGCCGATGGAGATTCCGAGTGAGAATGTTGTCGACTCGGATTTACTTGATCTTTGTGGAGATGTTGGAGTTGTGTTATCGGATTTGGAGGAGGTTGTGATAGTTGAGCCACATTTCGTTCTACCCGATGCTTTGATCAATCTTAATGCTGAGGCGGTAGAAGAAACAATCGAGAAGGAGTTTGGGACGGTCGATGATCATTCCTTATACTCGACCGATTTCCTAGTCATTCAAGTGATCGAGCATTATTCGACACTTCGACTGACTTTTGATCTCTTCTCAGTGACCGATTATTCACGTTTCCGACCTCCAAAGTCGGTTGAAGTCTTTATTTCTCTCATCAAGAAGCTTGCTCATCGTGCCTACCCAAGTGGTTGTCATCGCCCGTTTTTGCTCTTGGAGAACACTAAGGCGTGGCACGATCGTCATTTATTTTTGGATCCCGGATAAAATCACTTTGTAATTCGTCGAGCAAAAGATGTTAAAAATTGCACTTCTTGGGAGGTAACCCAAGGTATCATTTTCTTAGCTTAATTAAAAAAAAAAAAATCATTTTTGTACATATTTATTTTCTTGATTAACTTGAGTTGGATAGGTGTGGTAATGGTTTGTTGAGTTATGCAGGAAAAGTGTGGAAAATGATGCTTTTCCAGGACATATGATCGGACGAGAGGAATTGACCGGTCGGACAAAGCACACTGGATTGCTGACCGACCGGATGAGAGAAGATGACCGGTCGGACGAAACACACTGGACTGTTGTCCGACCGGAGTGGTGCAGTGACCGGTCGGTTGGAGGCAGCGGACTTACTTGAAACCATTGCTCCATTTGTAGAGTTCCATCTTTCCCTCTGGACGGCATGGACATTTAGGCGGGCCCGAGCCCCAGTATTGTATCACTTTCTATCCAAACTCTCGTTTCTCATTTTTAGTGATTTTGTTTGATTTTTTTGTTATGTGTTTTGTGCTTGAGTGTTTGTTTAACCATTCGACCAATAATTCGCATGATAATGTATTCGACATTTTCCTTTTTCCTTGGGTTAATTTGTATAACAGCAATGCAGACATTGCTTACCTTTGTTTGTAGGGGAGGGGGGGAGTCACATTATGCATGCGTAGTCATTTAGGTCGAATGATTATGTGTGAGTCGTTCTTTGAGACGACGTACGTATCAACCATCTATTTTTGTCAACGTTTGTTGAAATCATTCCCATGCTTATTTGTGTTTGTACTGGCTTGCCTATCGAAATCATGTATTATGTGATATGTAGTTGGAGTCTTTTGAGCTTGTTTAGTGCAAAATTTCTCAAAAACTACACACACACACACACACACACACACACACACACACACACACACACACACATATATATATATATATATATATATATATATATATATATATATATATATTATATATATTATATATATATAAAACAACACTTAGTCATTAGCAATTTTGTGAAGCTTTTTAAAACTCGATCACCTTGTTTTCAAAAGTTTGAATAAAACCCTAGTAAGGAGACTTGTGTGTTTATCAACATTTCATGCTTTTATTCGATAAGTGTTTTGAGGAGTCTCTAAAGTTGCATGTGTACATTTGGTGTTGGAAATGACGATAGGCACATATGAAACCTTTTTTTCGGCCTTATTCAGAAATACAAACCACTAAAAATCCCTAATAAGCCCCCTTGAGCCTTTATTCCATTTCTTTGTTAGCCACAAGCATTATTGTAGCTCTTATTTCGTTTAAGTTTGTGAGATGAGCGTTTTATTTATCATTGGTTAATGAGATATGACAATTGCAGGGTGGGGATTAATGGGATACTATTATAAAAATAAAAAAAATAATTAAAAAAAAAAGAGGGAAGGAAAGAAAAGTAAAAAAAAAAAATTAAAAAAAAAGAGAAAAAGAAAAAAAATGGAAATTAAGGGTGCTTAAGTTCAAAATAGCATCTAGATGTTAAAAATAAAGCCTATTTATAAAGGCAAATATTCGGGTTTCGGGGTTAGAAATAGCCTTAGCTATAAAAGGCTAAAAATAATGGCATATGGTTGTTTGGGAAGAATGAGGAGCAAAATTATGCTCTATGCTTAAAATGTTGGATTGAGTGAGTTATTGATTGCGTTTGTTCGCAAGTTAGCCACACATCTTTATATATGACATACCTTACCAAAGAGCCTACATTACAACCCTAGAAAGTCCTCATCCGATTCTTGACTGATGTGCACACATATGCAATGTACAAGACTTTAATTTTCAAGAGTCGTTGAATTCATGTTTATATTGATCCGAGCGTATACACTTACCTTTTTGAAAACACGAGCGAATGAGTGCACTATTATATATATTTCCCTTTTGTGAGAACGCATTCTTTTGATTTCAAGGTGAAAAGGTAACACGAGCTTAGCTTAAGAGTTTTCGACGGACGTGTTTATATTTGAAAATTTATATTGCATGCACAACATGACTCTTTGATCTAGCTACTTTCATGCTTACGTGGTTTTGATTCTTTCGTTTGTTCGAGGACGAACAAACAAATAAAGCATGGGGTGGTTGACTCGCACGTATTTGTCATGATTTTTGTATATTTTGAGTCATGTTTGAGTCTTTTTACCGTCTTCTTAGGTTAAGAATAAGCTATTTTGCATGCTTTTACATTCTTTTGCCCTTTGCTTAACTTCTCGACTTTCCATCCAATAACTAGTCATTTTGGACCATTTTTCTTGTTTTTCTCTTACAGCTGAGTCACTAGGCACAACCGAGAGATGAAGACAAAGGATTCAACGCTCAAAACAGCCAAAAGAACACTGGTCCAATCGGATGTCTTGAATCTCCGATCGGACTGACTAGTGAAGCGCATACCGGCCGGACGAACTGACGCACCGATCGAACCCACGGGCAGACACTTCCGTCCGATCGGATTAGACCTACGTCCGATCGGACAAGTACGTTACGCATGCAGATTTCTGGAAATCGTCAGTTACAAAATGGCCAAACTTGTTTAAAAACTGCAGAGGAGGCTAGAGTTCGGATGCCCATTCGGTCCAAGATCCTGGAGATAGGTTAGAGAGGACACCAATACCCAAAGGTTGAGAGATTTGACACATCTCTCATACCTGTAGTATAAATTCGTGCAACGCCGTATCAAGGTTCGGTTTGCAGCAGCTTCTGCTCGTGGCTAGGGTTCTGGGGTCGTGACAATCCTTGGGATTCTACGCAGCTCTCGGAGTGCTTTCGTTCATCCTCTTCACTCGTTGAAAGTAGTTCAACGATTAGTAATTTCTAAACTCATATTCTTGATGTTTTTGAAGTAGTTTGGTTTGGAATTTGATATGAACAGTTGTTGGTATGGTAGATAATATTTTGTTAGTAGATTGTTAAGGTTTCAGTGATTTGGTTTCATACCATTGAGTTTTTGGATTATTGTTATTGGATGAACTATTGCTTTTGGATTGAGAATGAAGTTATGAAATGTGTAGTTACATTTGTTGAAGCATCTAATATTTAAACCTTGTTTGGTATTTGAAATGATTTCATATGCTGCATGGTGATAGAATTTTTAGTGATTTTTTTGTTGTTGGAGGTATTTGATTGATAGTCGTAATCGTCGTTTACAATAGTTAGAATAATATCTAATAGTATGCATTAAGATTACAATAGTTGCTTTTCTTATAACTTGTCGAGAGGTTGACACCCTCGAGACAAGAAGTATTCATTTTTGTTAAGTTATTGAGATTGAAACAATTACAGAACCCCATATATTCGTGTATTTTTAGATAGAATTATGATAGTAGTATAATAAACATCGTTAAATCCGATTCCCATTCCTCGAGAGATCGACCCAAGTTAACTCACCAGTCTACAAGCGACCCCGTTCTCTTGCTGGCGAACTTAAATCCTTTTCAAACGTAGACGCGTATAGGTTAACTGGTAATTAATTTTGAAAGGAACAAAAAATTTCATCTTAGTAAACCCCGTGCGGTTATAGCGAATCCAACAATATATTAATGTACAAATTTATGCATATATTTGAGATTTTACCTTTGTGGGTTTCTTTAAATTGTTGTTTTAGCTCGAGGTAGTTGTGATTGAGGTGATAATGACAATTAAGACTTAGATGCAATTTGGTGTGTGTGCATTTCTGATACGATACTAAACATCCATGCAAGCTATATGCCAGTATTTATGGTGAGTGACCTCACTCAGAAGGAGCATTCCTTCTATGAGGTGGGTGAGCTGTTTTATAGAGTAGCGATCTGGAGTATAGGAGTGGTTAGCTCTTATATAGGGTAGCGACCTCTTATGGTTTAACCATCTTGGCGCTGGGTGTTGGGCTTTATAATTTTTGGGCCCGAACGAGCTAACATGGATGGTATTGTGGGGTCCCGATGAACTATATTTAAAGAATCACAGGCCCAGGCCTATTCTGATAATTTAAGCGAGAGATCTATTGTTAATAGGAACTTAACATACATAAGAAATTCTAATTCTAAGTCAGTTACGATATTTATGGAATTATAGCAGGAGAAGGTAACCCTAGCTTGGGGAATACTTCTCTTATCTATATAAAGGGGGTTCAGGACCCACTTTTACTTTAAATTGATTATCACGATTTGAGCACTCGAAATATCTCTCGCACTCTCTAGCTTAAGCATCAGAGGACCTTCGCTGGGGTCGTCCACCGCCTTGGCTGAGGTGTTATTTTGAAGGATCGATCAGGTCACTGCGACGCAGTTTGAAGTTATTAAGATTGCTTATCTCTTATTTGAGGTTAGTACCCCATTCTTGGTGACCCAATATTTTTGGTTGCATCAAGTGGAATCGTCTGTGGGAAAGAGGGACAACGAGTCCTTGGGCGAAAGACGTGAGAAAACTTGGAAACACAGTATGAAAAAAAGAAACATGCCACCCAAGACCCTGGATTTTGGTCCAGGATCCACCAAATCAAAGAAAAAGAACAAAGAAATCGATAAAGGAGAGCAGACAAAAGATGGTCTAATGCCCCCACTGGCACCTCCCCCAAGAGGACCAACATTTCAGAATCTGGCTGACACACCAGCACCCTCGCTAGAAAAAATAAAGGAATGTAACCTGAAGAGGAGGAGCAAGTGAAAACTCCGGAGGTATCGCGCAAAAGGCTGTCTGCATAGGGACAAAGGAGTGGAAAGAGTTGCCTAAGGACAAGCCTTGTCAAATCAATAAAGGGTTCTTGGAAGGGCTTACGGAGTTTATACCTCTCGAAAAACAAGAAGATCTAAACAAATACCTAGAAGGCGAGATGGGTACAGCAAAGGAGAAAGCTGGTAAATCGGACGATGGGCACGCGGAAAAATCAATAACAGCAAAAACGAAGTGGAGGATCTCCATCCTGGAGATTGTCTCGCGGGAAGAGGGGGAGCTCGAGCAAGCGCAAATATGTAGATTCCTTAAGCTCCACCTCGTCTTCAAGATCCCGCACTCAGAAGTTTAAGTACAAGAAAGTGAAGAAGTTGAGATTAAGGCGAAAATGTTAGAATAAGGTGACCAACAAGCCAACTTGTGGCTGTGGTCGGACCATTCTCTTGTAACATAATTGGTTTTTATTCGTAATAATATCTTTTATACTTATTGGCATTCCATATCTTTTATCCCATGCTTGTTGCATAGGTATGGTCCTGATGAAGTTACTTTATTACGGTGGATTATTGGCATTCCATATCTTTTATCCCATGCTTGTTGCATAGGTATGGTCCTGATGAAGTTACTTTATTACGGTGGATTGGTCTAGCAGAACCGTGAGATAGTTCAGCACGTAATGTAAC
>BMAC01000925.1:221222-241756 GCA_014905375.1 Phtheirospermum japonicum
TGATTATAGGGTGGTTTTACTTTCTTATTTCAATTTGGATTATGATGGCCCATTCGTGCCTAACCGTTGCGATGGTGCATATGTGTACTCTGTGAAAACGGGTGTCTGGAAACGGCTTAAGACCTCACCTTATGGTAATTTAGTAATTTGCATCCCCTGCAGGAATTTTTTCAACGGGGCTATCCATTGGCTGCAATATAAGATGAGTGAATTTGGAAAGCTGGAGTTTTTAATAATTGCTTTAGATTTGGTTACCAAGGCATATTTCGAAATCACCCCACCTGTTGGTGTCAATTTGATTAGAGAGTTTTCAACAAATGCACTTGTGGTTTTTGGGGGATGTCTTTGTTTGGTGGATAAGGAAACCGGTGACCAAAGAATGGATGTTTGGCTTATGAAAGAGTATGGTGTGGCAGGGTCTTGGACGAAACTCAGTATTTATTGTAATGGAGTTTTGTCTTGGCTCACGCCTTTGTGTTTTGTTGGACATGAGGAGTAGGAGGTTGTTTTGATGGCTGGAGCTCGTTTGGTTGTTTATAATGTGAAAGATAGATCATTGAGGTCCTTGGTCATCGACAATGGGAGTTATTATCAATTTCAAGACAAAGGCTACTTTACAGAGAGCCTCGTTTTGCCCTTTTGCGGTCGCCACGGTAATTTTTATTGGCAATGAAATTAAAAACATAATTACATCTTTGGAAAGACTTGTTTGTTCATTTAACCCTAAATGTTGACTATCACAAAATTAAACTCCCATAAATGGTATGAAATTTATGAATTCTGTAAATTTAGGGCCAAAAACATAAACATCTAAAATTTTAGGGTGCAATCTGAAAATTCCTAAAATTGTTTGTAATAAATATACCACAATTTCAGTCTAAGGGTGCTATTTCGACATTCTGCTTGGAAATGGCCTGGAGGCAAACATATGAGTTCACTGTGGGAAGAGGAAAATGCAATTGTGATGATGATGTCGTTTGTCGGACATCATGGAGACCTCAATCCCGGAAAGAGATATATAAGTTGTCGAAGATTTCGTGTAAGTGTTGAATTTATTTCCTATTTTTAGATATTAGGGCTAATAATTTTTTGGGGGTTTTGTGTAAGTTGTTAACATGGGATCCAATTGTAGTTAAAATGACTATTACTTAAGATTTCTGTGGGTGTGTCGTACTTTTGCTTGATTTTTTTGATAGTCTTAATTTTTCGTAGTTAAAGGGGTTGTTTGCATTAGTTTTGATTGGAGTAAATTATATTGTAGGAGACTGAAGGGTGCAATTTTTTCAAATGGCTTGAGGACCCACTATGCCCAAGAGCTACTCAAATTATTCCCGGGCTTTTATGACAAGCAAATAAATTTGAATCAGAAGTTCAAGTGTTGGAGGCTGACGTAAAGAGACTGGAATTAGATGTGAAGAAGCACGAAACAAACCTGGAAGAATTTGCAGCTGAAAATTGTAAGCTTGAAGAATATGTTAGGAAGAACCGAAATCGGGAACATAGGTTGTGCACGTCGCTTTTGATTACTTGGTTTATTATCTGGATCAAAAACAACTAATGTTTATGGGGTGTATTTAGTTTTAGTGTGTTGTACGTCGTTTATTGTTTGCTAATGTGATTGTTCCGTTGTTCATGTGCTGGGATCGGGAGAGTAATATTTTTTAATCGAAGGATAAATTAATCCAGTTTTAATATTTCTTATTTTCCAGAGAAGTTTGAAAATGGAATCTTAAATTAATTGAGCAACTCTAAATCAATTAATCAATACATGTGATTTGTTAATAAACGCTAGGAGGAGAGAACAAACACAACCAATCTTAAAGGTTATTAAATGCCTGGCACATAAATAAAAAGGCTATAAAGTAATTAATTTTTGGCCTCATAACAACCATTACTGCAAAAGATTATGCATTCACATAGTCCAAACATAAAACAATTCCCCATTACATCTGATTCCATCCCAAACACATCTAAGATTGCAATGACAACAAAAACTAAAGATGGGAGATCCACGATATGAAGGGCGAAGGTTGAGTTGAGTGGCAAACATACGTCTTCAAGCATCTCCTGGCAGCCAGTAAGGACAAGGCGACCATCTGATGCCCAGCTTGATACATCAACAACCCAACGTCGATCAGAAAACCCTAGAATTGTAGCCTTCACCTGATGACCATTACCACCTGGGACCACATGCTCAGTCCAGAAGTCCTTTGGAATGGCCTATAAAAAGCTCGCATGATTAGAAGCTGCTAACGTCAAATCAATAATTGGTGGAAAGTGTAGTAGTTGCAGATAATTTAAAAAATCTTCAACTTACTATTTGTCCACGCTCTAGAACAGTCTTCGATACTGTTACTTTGAAAAAGGGAAAATGAGTGAGCTCAAGGTCAGGATCTTTCACACCTACAAAGCGATTGCTTGTAACGCCTTTCCATCTAAGACTATTACGTAAAAAATATAAGGCTCATTATTTATGAAGAGAATGGAATAGTCCTCTCTAATTTTGTTGTCCTCCACAAAATCGAGCCACTCCCCTTTGAACCGCGCCTACAATAAACAAACAAACAAACGAAAAAACCAGAGTATAAATGCAAACTCTCAGTCGTATCTAGTCTGCGGAAACTTAAACAACACATCAGGAATGACATTATTATATACATACGAATAAATACAATTCATAATCAGTCGTATCACCGTCTTGAACACAAAAGAACATAAATAACACAAATCGAATAAGGGTACTTAAACACGCAAAGTTGTTCATCAACAAACTTGAGTTAGTAATGGAGAGAACAAACCTGGTCACCATCTTCACCAAACAACTCCACTATGACATCCCAAGTCTGCCCGAGCGGATTGCGCAATTGAAAATCCTTGTTCGGAAGCTCTGCAATAAAATTGACAATTCTCTGCGGGATATGCTACAATAGTGTCGGCAATTATTCAGAATTACAAAAAATCATACAACACAAATCAGAAAATATATATCATAACAGAAAAAAGAAAAAAAAAACGGATGAAATAAAATCACATATACCATGAAACGTGATAGCGGCATGAGGATGGTCTTGGTGAATGTCGGAATTAAAGTCATCCTTAATCTGGGATAGAAGATAATTCGGCAAGATGTGTGGACGAATTCTTGAAGGCCGATTTTGTGTTTTTCCGAGAGTTTTAATACTTATTGTTTTGAAACCTAATATATCGTAGGTTTTTGGGTTAAGCATCGGTTGTTTTTGCTAAGAGCCGATGCGTATTCATCGCTAGTTAAAAAAAACGCGGGAAAGAAGGTCAACCAATATATATGCATCGGTTGTATTCATACAAACCGATCCTACTGATATACTTTAAGCATCGGTCCTATTAGTAATAACCGATGCTACTGTTACTATCTTAGGAAAAAAAACCTTGTGACGAGATACGGGCAGGCCCTAGCCAATCCGATTAAAGATCAAAGCCCGGGACCATAAGCAAAGCAGTTCTAGGCCCAGTTGAACCCAATAGTGTATTCCCCGGACCAGGGGTCGATTCTAAATGGTCCAAGGGAGGAGAACATTTTTAACTTTCCATATTTCCTCTTAGGAAGGCCGATGTGGGATAGGTGGGATTATGCAGTAAAGAAAGCAACATTTTCATGTTCAAGAAATAAACAACATCAAAACAACATCAAGAATTAAATGATGAAAACGACAAAGGATAATCAACACAAAACAAAAATTTCATTAAAATAAACAAATTACAATAATGACAAAATAGATAACAACCACAACATCAAGAAATGATGAAAACACAAAATGAAAATTTCATTAAAATAAACCATACGGAAAAAAAAAAAAACAAACAGCCGTTCATTTATCTTCATACTTCTTCAGCTTCTCCTTCAACACCTCATTCTCAGCTGCCAAGCGATCCCTCTCTTGGTCATAGTATTGGCTCTCGAGAAGGATTTCAACAATGTGGAACAGCTGATCCATAAAGTCTTTCTTGAGGCGGACTATCTCCACCTCGAGTTGTTCTACGAGGCCGGATGGACCAGCCTCATCGTCGCTGCTTCCGAACCCTGAGCTCGACATCATATATGATTAAGAAAATCTGAGAAAATATGAAGGGAGAGGATTACAAAAGGGGAGAAAAGTGAGTTGAAACAATTGATGGCAGATTTAAATAGAAAATGAAGAGGTTGGGCAGCTCAAAAGACTGTGAAATTGATCATTTAATTGACATGACCTCAAACCACAAACCACATTGACAATTAATTTCAGCTTGCGTGAAAATGGTATGCTATTGATTATATGAAATGATTACTACCCTTGCAGATATTCACATTGAAGACAAACCCCTATTTTTTTATTGGGAAACATGCAAAATATACGTTTTGTAGTTCCAAATCTACCCTTATATGTTATTTGTATATGTTCCACCCATAAACTCACTCCACATTTATACCAAAAAAATCTTTCACAAGATTTTGAGGCAAATGGAAAATCAATAAAATCATGACTGTTAGTGTATATTAACGAGGGTATTCTTAATTTGTCATAGTTTCGTGCTGGAATGTCTAATTTGCTCTTAAATAAGTCGGTTTAAAAAATTAATGTTTATGCATCCAAACGAAATGAATACTTTAATTTTTTTGATTAGACGAAGTTCCAGCTACAGAGTGAGCCTGGAATAATTTGGTTCCTAAGATTATATGCATCGGTTGTCTGTATATCATCCGATGCAATTGATAATCTTTAAGCATCGGTTTCCTAAGATATTAACAGTAGCATCGGTTATTACTAATAGGACCGATGCTTAAAGTATGTCCATAGGAAACAGCTCACTTCAAATAATTTTGTGCTTATTTTATGTTTAAAACCTTTGATTACAAGATACATTCATTAAAAATAGCATTTCGTTGGTATATATACATATCAATATTTGAGATGCCAGAAATGCAAAATTTTGAAGGAGAAGCTGAAAAAATACGAAGATGAATGAATGTTGTACTTTTTTTAATGAATGAACTGTTGTACTCTTCTTTAATGAATGAACTAATCTGTTTATTTAAATGAAATTTCTGTTTTGTGTGGATATCCTCTACCATTATATGTCGTTTTCATCGTTTAATTCTTGATGTTGTTTGATGTTGTTTAATTCTTGAACATGAAAAGTTTGCTTTTGTCTTTCTTGTTCCCACCAGCAGCTTCCTTTTCATAATCCCACCTATCCCACATCGCCTTTCTTAGAGGAAATATGGCAAGTTAAAAATGTTCTCCTCCCTTAGACCATTCGGAATCGACCCCTGGTCCGGGGATTCACTATTGCGCTCGACTGGGCCTAGAACTATTATGCTTGATGGACATGGCGCGTGGTCCCGACTTTGATCTTTAATCGGATTGGCTAGGACCTGCCCGTAGCCCGTCTAAAGTTATTATTTTTTTAATTTTCCTAAGATCTTAACAGTAGCATCGGATATTACCATTACAACCGATGCTTAAAGTATGTCCATAGGAAACAACTCACTTCAAATAATTCTATGATTATTTCTGTTTCAAACATTTGATTACAAGATACATTTATTAAAAACAGCATTTCATTGGTATATATATCAATATTGATCTTACAAAACTATATTCGTTTAAGGATATATCTGAGATGCCAAAAAATGCAAAACTTTAGACACACTTCAAGCATTGATGCTAATGTTAGAAACCAATGCTACTGACATTCTGGCATGAAAAAAATCAAGAACAAAGCTTATTGTTTAGGCATTGGTTTGAATTTTATGGGTAAATATACATCTACCCAAAAAAAAATTAATATTTACAAAATAAACCCTGTTCAAAACTTATATTTACAATACAAACACTCAAAATTTTATACTTACACAAGAGATCATTACAAAAAACACACTTGGGATGTGGCTTTCAACCATATGTCACATAGGTTAAAACTGAAAATTTATTCTTAAACTGTCTATATGAAATTACATAGTGTCTTTCATAACTTGCTATTTTGGTAAAAGAACCAAATCCACCAGTACAAAGGGAGATCCACCAATAACACCTAGACTGAAACAACAATAAAAGGTGTGTGTGTGTGTGTGTGTGTGTGTGTGTGTGTGTGTCCTAAGCACACACAAAAAAAAATAAAAAAATAAAATAAAATAAAAAACACAATGCAACCAACATGGAGATGAAGACACATTGATGAGTCGATTCTTAACCCCGCATGAAGCTGTTTCCAAGCATAAGGATGTCTGTTTATAATTGAGACAAAAAAATGAGTCAGAAACAACTGGTATAATTTATTATGACCAAGTAAATTTCAGCGTCCCAAAAAATAATCTTATAGGTTTAGTGCATTAATCTTTGTTTTCAATCCACTCTCCTTCTCCATGGTCAGAACGAATATAACCATCACCTAAGGTTATTGGAGGTTCATTAATATCAATAGAAAATGGTGGGGTTTCATCAAAGTGGTCGTAATCGTCTTCATCTACGGCATCGCTAACACCAACAATACTCCTTTTGCTGAGAAGGACAAGAGACCACCTAGAATCGGCAGGATCAGAAACATAAAAGACTTGTTTTGCTTGTGATGCAAGTATAAATGAATCATCCCGATACCCCGACCGACTAAAATCAACCGAAGTGGATCCCAAATCATCAACCCTCATACCCCATCCGTTGTCGACTCAACTACATCGAAAAAGAGGAATCTTGAACAATTTATAGTCAAGTTCTCAAATGTCCTCAATGACTCCATAGAACAATATAGAAGCATCCACTGGTCCTTTACCTTTCGCACTCGAATAATCGCTCGTTAATGCAACTATTGAGACACCACTATTTTACATCACACTTTTGTCATCCTGACGTTTCATGTAAAACGTATACCCATTGATGTCATAACCTTCATAACACCTCACATGTGAAGCAGGGCCATATGCTAACCACTGGACTGTTCCGGTGATGTTATTAAGTGTCCTAGATAACTCTTGCATTACTGTCTCTTTAAACCATTCATAAAATGTACGATTATGTTCTCTGGTCACCCGTATTTCATCCCTCGAAGGGTTCTGCTGATTTGAAATGGACATGTTCCAGTCGAGGTATGGATGGACCTCAGAAATGTGTTGCAAAACGAGTTTGTGTGCCTGGATGCGCAATTAAGAATTTGAAAAGAATGCTTTGAGCCCAATAGTACCTTTTCCTGCAAGCCTTACCTCATGGCGAGATTTAGTAATGCCAATAGTTTTAAAATTCTCCAAGTAATCTGTACAAAACTCAATTACCTCCTCGGCAGCGTAACCTTCAATGATACTCCCTTTAGGCCGAGAATGATTCCTCACAAATCCTTTTATTATACCCATGTACCTCTCGAATGGGTACATGTACCTCAAGAAAACCGGGCCACACAACTTAACCTCTCGAACTAAGTGGACAATTAAATGCACCATAATGTCAAAAAACGATGGAGGAAAAAACATTTCAAACTCGCAATAACGTTTTAACAACGTCGACCTACAAATCATCTAATAATTCAGGATCAATAACTTTACCATAAATTGTGTTGAAAAGACGACAAAGCTTTGTTATTGTACGCCTCACATCTCTTGGTAATGAGCCTCGAATTGGAACCGGTAGTATGTGCTGCATTAAGATATGACAATCATGAGATTTCATACCCACCAATTTCAGGTCCTTCATTGAAACGAGCTTTTTAATACTGATCTTATTCAAACACTCACAAAAACTGATTTTCTCTTTTTTTGACATGGTATAACAAGCTGGAGGTAGGTAATTTCACTTGTCAAATTTTTTCGGAGCTAACTTCTTCTGTAACCCCATTTCCACTAAGTCCTGTATAGAGTTAATACCATCTTTCGTCTTACCCGAAATGTTTAATAATGTTCCAATAACACTGTCACATACATTCTTCTCAACATGCATTACATCTATACAATGTCTAACCAACAAATGTTCCCAGTATGGTAGACCCCAAAATATGGATTTCTTCTTCCAACCACCCGTTGAGACAATTTAGAAAGTTTGCCGAACTCAACATCAATATCTTTAACACGATCGTAAATTGCACGTCCGGATAATGGCGATCTAGCATCTCGGTCCAGAGTTTTCCCATTGAATATCTTCTATTTTTTTCTATAAGGATGCTGACTTGGTAGAAAGGCCCTGGTATCCATGTACACATTTTTTCTACCATTTTTCAGCCAAATACTACTTGTCTCATCTTCATAAATGGGTCATGCCTTAGCTCTTTTATTTGCATAACCTGACAAGTTACCATAGGCTGGAAAATCATTGATCGTGCAAAATATCATGGCTCGTAAGGTGAAATTTGTTTGAGTATAAGCATAAAAGACGGTCACACCCTCGTTCCATAATTTTTTTTAAATCCTCAATAAGAGGTGCCAAGTATACATCTATGTCATTCCCTGGTTGCTTAGGTCCGAATATCAACAAAGACAGCATGATGTACTTACGCTTCATGCATAGCCAAGGAGGAAGATTATAAATTGTTAAAAGAACTGACCAAGTACTATGACGACTGATCATGTTTCCAAATGGGTTCATTCCATCCGTGCACAGTCCTAGCCGAAGATCTCTCTTCTCACTACCAAAATCAGGAAACTTACTATCAATGTTTCTCCATTGCGGAGAATCATCCGGATGTCTTCGTTTTCCATCCTTCTTCCTTCCTTCAGCATGCCACTTCAAATTCTTCGCTTCCTTAGCATTTGAAAACAACCGTTTGAATCTGGGAATAACCGAGAGATAGTACAACACCTTGGCTGGAGGACCTTTTTTTTGTACAAGCCCACCGTCATCACTGCCTTTTTTTTATAGCACGATTCCCTGCATTTTGGGCAGTCCTGCAGATCCTTGAATTCATTCCGATACAATATGCAATCATTTGGACATGCATGTGTTAGAGTGGAGTGCCCGACGTTCCAATTAGATTGGATTTCATTCTACTTGTATAATGATTTTATTGAAATTATATTAATAAAGGCAACTTTCTTTATCTTATGTTTTCGTTTTTATTATGATTGCACGTATGATAAAGTCCTTAGACCAATTTAAACTATGGGATATGGTTGCGCATACGATGGCAATCATGGAACATGTCTCTAAGGTTTCGATCTTAAACTTGTTCCAAGTCAATGGGCTTTTCGAGATAGGACATTGAATAGCCTGGTAAGACTTGCGCATATGATGCATGCTTGTAAGACAAGGATGTTGCATTCCATTAACATCAGCGTTGTGACGCGAGTTCATATATGTGGGTGCTTGTTAGAGAACAAGTTCATTGAACATGACCCGATGGAAATTCTTAACTGGAAGATTTGTCTGTCGAATAAGAATTTTTCATATTGCAATAATACATGATTAATCCTTTGACTTGAGGTACGATGGTAACCTTGTGCACATCATGCAATACTTAGATTTACCTTTTGATTGCTTGACAATCGTAAAAAGGGTATTTTGGGTATTGTATCGATGTGCATGGAGGTTTGTCTGTAGCCAAAATAGAATTCGACACTTGTCTATGGACAAGAGAGTATCCTGTGAATTTTCATAGTTTGTGATTCAATTGGGTTTCGACTTATAAATCCATGCCCAAGATTTAATCGGGAAACTAGTCGTTGAAAGGATCGTACATGTATGGACTTGCAATTGAAATAGGTTTACTCGCTATTTCACCTAACACTGGGTAATCATGCTACTTGCTAGATGTTGTCATGATTTGTAGGTTTTTGAAATTAAAGAGTTAATCTCAAGAGAATTAATTAATTAGATTAATTAATATAATAAGTTGTTATTTATAAACTTACAAAAGTTGTAAGCCTGCTGCTAGTGTTAGTCGTGAACCTAAAAGGGTCACACATAATTTTGGTTGTTGACATTTCAAGATTGATAACTCCAATAGTTGGAATAATTAATTAATTTATATTAATTAAATGAGATTTTAATTTAATCAAATTGTTGGATTAAATATTTAATTACATATTTGATTATGTAATTAAATCTAATTTGATTTGAAATCTCAATTAAATGAATATATTAAATTAGTCAATTGGATTGATTAACTTAAATTCATGGGATTAATTATTTAATTGAATTAACTAATTAGTTGGATTCTAAATCCAAGTCCATGTAATTTTCTAGTAGGCCCTAATTGTAGAAGCCCACTAGAATGATTGAAAGATTTTAAAATATAATTATATATATTTATATATAGATTAATTAGTTAATTAAGGTTAGTTCTAATCTTAACCTAACTAATATATATATATATATATGTATATATATATATATATATATATATATATATATATAGAGAGAGAGAGAGAGAAGAAAGAAAAGTAAGAAGCAGCCGTCCCCTCCCTTTTAAGCTGCAAACATAGAAGAAAAGTCTTCAAAATTTTTCTTTTATATTTTATTTTAAATCTTCAATTTGTGGATGGAAATTAATTAATAATTTTTCATCTATAATAATTAATCTTCAATCAATTGTTGATTGTTGGATTAATTGATATTCCTATCAATTTGAAAACGGAACGATTCTACTAGCGAAGAATTTTTCCGGTGCCGAATCAAAAGGTGGACTCGATTAGAGGGGATACGCTTGGATCTCTACAGCGAGAAGTTTTGGTGTTAGCCACATAGCCGGGAATTGATTCCCCTTCCATCGTCGCTTGAAGATATCGAGAGCGAGGTATAAATTTATTTAATATTATAAGAATCAAAATTTGTATTCGATACATGATAATGAAAAATGACGATCGTTAAAATCGCTAATGAAATCTACGGGGTTTAGTATATATATTTGTTTTATTTCATTAAAATTTTTAAAATCCGCTGCGTAAGCCACGTACGATTATAGCGAACCCAACAGTGGTATTAGAGCTACGGTTTGCATTTTCATTATTAGATTTTGATTCTATTTATGTTTATGAGATAAACATATTTTAATTGTTAAAAGGAATTTATTTTGTGTGTGATAAAATTAGTTTATGTGAATTAATATTGGGATAAATTATTTCAATAAACAGTAATAAGTAATTCAATTTGTTGAATTTACGTAATTACTGTTGTCTGTTTGTATATAAAATTTGAAAACAAAAGGTTTGGTTTTCTATTTAACAAGAGATGCTATTTGAAATCAAAAGGTTTTTGAAACCAAAAGGAACCGTCTGCTTTTGAAAAGGGCCTGACCACTGGCCAGGAGATTAATAATAAAGTCAAGTGTTAATTAGACCTTTTCAAAAGGGATGCACGTGCTTCTTCTTAAAAGGCGGCTGCCCACTTTTTGTTTAAAAGCTGCTACGCAGCAAATTAAAAAAAAAAAATAAAGGGAAAATTTTTGCAGACGTTCTTTTCTGCATGAGTAAGGAAGTCTGCATGAGTAAGGAAGGCAGGCTAATGATTAATAATAAATAAATGAATAAATAAAATAGTTATTTTATTTTATTATTATTATTCTTTTCAAATTAAATGGTTAATTTGAAAAATACTTATTTATATTTATTAATGTTTATCCCAAAATTAAATCAACACACAAAATTAGTAAAACTTTTATGCTTTAAATTCATGTGATGAATGTTAGCATGATTTATTAAGGGATGATCATGAGACTATAACCAATGTGATTGTATGTTTTTATCTTTGGGTTTTTTGGGGCCTGCGAGCCTCCTATTTATTTATTTGTAAAAGTTTTAAATTTTGCATCGAGAGTAGATTAGGTGGTAAGGTTTTCTAATTTCGATTGGAGGACGTTCGATGCCAAAGGCCCACGCCTGAGTGGGTAATTTTACAAGTTGTAATAGAATAGATAATTCAAGGCCCATGCTTGTATGGGTTTTATATACGAAATGTAATAGAAGTAGTTCTATTCGTTTTACCCCTTAAATTAACCTAGACCCATTTTTGGCTCAAATGGATCGCATAGGCTGGCCATGATCATCCTACCGCTTTTTGCATAGGATGCATGTTAGATTTATTTAATGTTTTATGCTTGTGCTTCATATGATGAATAATGAATTAAATAAAAACCCACCTAATAATTAAAATTGATGAGGTCTTACAAAATAAACCCCAAGTTTTTGAAACTTAAAAGATTTTAATTTTGATTAGTTTTATATCAAATTAAATGGACAAGTTATGTTGGACATATCGTTCGATGCCTTCCATCAAAGGTAGAAGACATGACGATGCTACCACACTTGGTCACTGGCCATGAGTCGTGGAGTGATTTTGTGTTGTAAAGCTGTGATCTCTACCAAGCATTGAGATGCTCGTGGGGTGGAATCGTCTTTATGTTGGCCACGAGTCGTGGGACATCTTGATTCTCCATCTACACGAATGTTTGATGGGTTCTATTTGACACTTAGTACCATTTGGGTTCATAATATTGAGGTGTATGAGAAATAGTGAGGCAAAATATTATTGAAGGTTGTATTTGATACAATTGTCAAAGAGTTGACTACCAATATGAATTTTTCATGGGCTCATAATATTGGGGTGTGAAACATTTATATTGGACTTCAAGCCCACTAAGAAAATTAGATTTTCCGAATTTTATTATGGGGTTAATAAAGTTTGAATAAAATAGTGGGAGACATTTAATATTACAGACCTTATGTTAAATGAATGTAATTTCCAATAACTCACACATTTTCTGCTTCGTTTAACTTTGTAGATAACTCTACTAAAATGGCTAAGAATCCAGTTGCATCCATACTTGATCAAAACAAACTGACTGGCCCGAACTTTGTCGATTGGCTGAGAAACCTTAAGCTTGGAGAAAAAGGCCTATGTACTTGACAAAACGCCCCCTCCAGAGCCTGAGGATAAGACATCAGATGAGTATGCAGAATATGTTCGTCATAGTGATGACAATCTGCAAGCTCGATACTACATGCTGGCATCGATGTCAAATGAGTTGCAAAGGCAAAATGAGGCTTTAGATAATGATTCTGAAATCCTTCTCCACCTGCAAGAGTTGTATGGTGAGAGAAAAAGGCAAGAAAGATATCAGATATCTAAGGAGCTTTTCAGGTTTCGTATGACTGAGGGCTCTTCAGTCCAAGACCATGTGCTGAAGGTGATAACTCTTATTGAAAGGCTCGAGTCCCTTGGAGTCATTATGGATAATGAACTCTATGTGGACCTTTTATTGCAGTCTTTGCCTCCCTCATTTGACACACTTGTTGTCAACTTTAACATGCACAACATGGAGAATAGTCTCCCTGAACTGTTGAACATGTTGAAGATGGCTGAATCCACCATCAAAAAGGATAAGCCGGTCATGCTTGTTGGATCCTCTTCCAAATCGAAGGCTGGAAAGCCAAAGAAAAGGAAGTGGACAGGAAAGAGTTCCTCTAAACCAAACAAGAAGACAAAGGACAATGGTAAGAAAAAGGTTAATTCTCAAGTTGATGACAAGTGCTTTCAATGCGGAAAAACAGGGCACTGGAAGAGGAATTGCAAGGAATATCTTGCATGCCTGAAAAGTTCAGGTATATATTTTGTTGAAGTTAACCTATCTGTTAATGATGCTTCTTGGGTATTGGATACCGGTTGTGGCTCACACATTTGCAATAATTTGCAGATAATGTCAAGAAGTAGGCAGTTGGACAGAAAGGAAACGGTCCTTAGAATGGAGAATGGAGCAAGAGTTGCTGCATTAGTGATTTGCATCTTTTTGTACATACTTTCCTTTTCGTTTTTGTTTCACGTTGCGTGTTTTTCGCTTGCTTTTTGTTGATTTAGGAGTCGGGTTGGCCGTTTTTCGTATTTCTAGATTTTCTTAGCTTTTGTACGTTTTTTCTTATTTATTTTTGTAGTTTTTCACGTTTCTGCTTTTCTTGGCCGTAGGACGTCCAAGCGGGGCCCACGCTCGTTGGGATCATTGATACTCGACTCGGGATTGGACAGACAAAGCAAGGAAGCGCAACGGACTAGGTTCGATAAGCCGGCGGACGCGAAAAGAACAAGAAATCGAGCCGGGCGCTGGAATCCAGTCGACCGACTGAACATCCAGTCGATCGACTGACCTTGAAGTCGATCGACTGGCCCACTAAAATCGACTGGATTCCACCGAGTTTTTGAAGTTTTGACAAGGCAGTCGATCGACTGCCTACCTGGACGATCGACTGCCGTCGATCGACTGAGCCTCCATGATCGACTGAATTACAGGGCTTCAGGCCAAATTTGACGGAGCAGTCGATCGACTGCCGACAACATCGATCGACTGCCAGTCGATCGACTGATATGCAGTCGATCGACTGAAAAGCAGAAATTTTGAAGATAATAGCCATCAGACGTCATTTCATGGGGACAACTTGCTGGGTGGCCTTCTTCTCCAAGGAGCTGCTCAAAACCAGAAAAAAAGAAGCACTTTTCATCTTTTTAATTAGTTTTAATTCCTATAAATTCTAGTATTTAGATATAGATTAGTTAAGTTAAGATCTTAGTTGTTTCATCCTCAAGCTTTATTCTAAGTATCATTTGTGAAGAACCATCAACTTCCAAGCTTTTCCTAATTCAAGCTTCTGTGTAATCAAGTACATTTGGTAATCTCTTTCCTTTAATATAGCTTAATTTCCATGTTATTTTCTTTTTATCTTATATTGAAGTTTGGTTCTTGGTTTGTGGTTGTTTAGATCTTTCAAAATTCTCAAATTTTACTTTATAGCTTTCTAGCTTATGGACTTATGCTTTTAAGTTAGTAAGTTGTAATTAATTTCAAAGTTTGTAATAGTTTATTGAATCTTCCTATTTAAAAACCTTTAATTAATGTTAAGTAATTAGTTGACTTATTCAAATAAGTTGACCCTAATTTTCCCTCCATTTTACTAATTTCAAATAATTAAGCTTTAATAAGTTAGCTAGTTTAAATTGATCGTTTTTAATATAAGCTTTAATTTCCTTAAATGTTTCAATGTTTTTAAATCTTAAGTCTCAATTTAAATATTAGCTATAAAACCGAAAAATGCTTATCGCTTTCTAGATTAAATTAGTTTTAGAAAAACCGACGATAAGAACGATGAAGAAAACCGACCGCCGATCACATCCATCCTCGAGAGACACGACTCGGGACAACTCACCGCACCTACAGTCGACTCCGTACTATTGCGGAGACGATTTCTAGAGCGTCGAGAAAATCATCGATCAATTAGCAATAGGGACTGTTTATTTCTCTTTGGATAATGGTTTCAAATAATGTTTGAATAATTGTCTTTATGTTCCGGATATTATCAGAAACATTATCTCTGTACCTGTTTTGGACAGAGAGGGTTTTAGACTTGTTATTGAGAATGGAAGTTGTTCCATTTTCAAAGACTCTTCTTTTATATATTCCAGTTATTTGACGAATTCTTTATACACCATTTCCCCAAGTGAACCCATTCTCAACATTCAACAAAATAAAAGGAAGTTAGATAATCAAAGTTCTTTCACACTTTGGCATGCTAGATTAGGTCACATTTCCGAAAAAAAGGATACACAAGTTGGGACAAAAACTCGACCTTAAGGGAGAGCAAAAGTTTCCAACATGTGAGTCATGCCTTAAAGGAAAGATGACTAAATCACCATTTGTTGGACAAGTGGAACGAGCCAAAGGTCTATTGGATTTGATCCATACAGATGTATGTGGTCCGCTAAGTGTTAGTGCGAGAGGGAACTATCACTACTTCATAACCTTTACCGACGATTATTCTAGGTTTGGTTATGTATACCTTATGAGGCATAAATCTGAGGCCATTGAAAAGTTCAAGGAATTCAGATGTGAAGTAGAGAAACAAAGTGATCGTAGTGTTAAAACTCTTCGATCAGATCGAGGAGGTAAATACTTATCAACTGAGTTTCTTGATTATCTAAGAGAGAATGGTATTCTCTCACAGTGGACTCCTCCCGGAACACCACAATTGAATGGAGTTTCGGAGCGTAGAAATTGAACTTTGTGGGACATGGTTCGATCAATGATGAGTTGCACTTCCTTACCTCTTTCATTCTGGGGCTATGCCTTAGAAACGGCGGCATACCTATTAAATAGGGTTCCAAGTAAAGCCGTATTCGATACACCCTATGAAATATGGTATGGGAAGTCACCTTCCTACAAATACCTAAAAGCATGGGGGTGTGATGCTTACGTGAAGCGTCAAGTGGGAGATAAGTTGGATATGAGATCCATCTTATGTAAGTTTGTGGGGTATCTAAGAGAGTCTATAGGATACTATTTCTATGACCCTTCGGAACAAAAGGTGTTTGTTTCGAGGAATACTACTTTCCTTGAAGAAGGGTTTCTTTCTGAAAGTGGTGGTGGAGTTGTAGAACTTGATGAAGTTCAAGAACCACAAAGTATCCCACAAATTACCGCAAATAGCACACCAGCTGAGGCTGGATCATCTGTAGCACCACCTCTTCAAAGATCCATAAGGGTTTCAAGGGCTCCTAAGAGGATGAACCTTTTTTTAGAGAACAAAGAAGAGGGACTCCTTTTGGATAGTGATCCAAGAAGCTATGATGAGTCAATGTCTGACATTGACTCGAAAAAATGGCAAGAAGCAATGCAGTCCGAAATGGACTCCATGTACTCCAACAAGGTATGGACCTTGGTGGACCCACCACAGGGAATTATTCCCATTGGCTGCAAATGGGTCTACAAGCGGAAGCTTGGAGTAGATGGAGAGGTAAGTACCTTTAAAGCACGTTTGGTTGCAAAAGACTATACTCATAAGTAAGGCATTTACTATGAGGAAACCTTTTCACCAGTAGTAATGCTTAAGTCCATTCGGATCCTGTTAGCCATAGCTGCGTATTATGACTACGAGATATGGCAAATGGATGTGAAGACTGCTTTTCTTAATGGAAACATTAAGGAAGAAATATATATGAAGCAGCCAGAGGGCTTCATATCCAGTTGGAGTGAGCAACAGGTTTGCAAACTCCAGAGATCCATTTATGGTCTCAAACAGGCTTCGAGGAGTTGGACCATCCGATTTGATGAAACAATCAAAATGTTTGATTTTCATTAAAATCCGGATGAACCATGTGTCTATAAGAAGGTTAGTGGGAGGGCAGTTACTTTTGTTGTACTCTATGTTGATGACATTCTACTCATTGGGAATGATGTAGGGATGTTACAATCAACAAGAACTTGGTTGTCTAAGCAGTTCTCCATGAAGGACTTGGGAGAAGCATCTTTCATCCTTGGGATAAAGATCTATCGAGATAGATCACGAAAGATGATCAGACTATCCCAGCCCATGTACATAGACAAAGTGCTAAAAAAGTTTAGCATGGAGGAATCCAAGCGTGGATACCTCCCAATGAGCACTGATCCACTTTCTAGAGCTTTGTCTCCAAAGACACCTGAAGAAAGAGGAAAGATGGCTCGTGTACCTTATGCGTCCGCGATTGGGAGCATTATGTATGCAATGCTATGTACAAGACCTGATGTCACACATGCTGTGAGCGTCACAAATAGATATCAGTCGAATCCAGGTTTTGAACACTGGAAAGCCGTTAAGAAGATCCTTAAGTACTTGAGAAGAACTAAGGATATATTCTTGATATACGGCAATGGAGAATTGAAACTAGAGGGATACACTGACTCTAGTTTTCAATCCGATGTAGATGACTCAAACTCAATGTCTGGATATATATTCACCTTGAATGGAGGAGCAGTCAGTTGGAAAAGTTCCAAACAAGAAACAACTACAGACTCTGTTACAGAGGCTTAATATATTGCTGCATCAGATGCAGCAAAAGAGGCTGTTTGGATGCAGAACTTTATCCAAGAGTTGGATGTAACTCCATCCGCTGTTGATCCAACAATTATTTATTGTGACAACAACGGGGCTATAGCGCAAGAAAAAGAACCAAGATCTCATCCAAGATCCAAACACATCTTGAGACGATACCACCTGGTGAGAGAGATCGTTGGTAGAGGCGACGTCGTTGTGGATCGAGTCGCTTCAGCAGAAAATGTAGCAGACCCTATGATTAAGCCCTTAGCACAAAAAGTATTTGACGGGCATCTTGAGAAGATGGGCCTAAAATACATGGGCAATTGGCACTAGGGCGAGTGGGAGATTGTTAGAGTAGAGTGCCCGACGTTCCAATTAGATTGAATTTCATTCTACTTGTATAATGATTTTATTGGAATTATATTAATAAAGGCAACTTTCTTTATCTTATGTTTTCGCTTTTATTATAATTGCACGTATGATAAAGTCCTTAGACCAATTTAAACTATGGGATATGGTTGCGCATACGATGGCAATCATGGAACATGTCTCTA
The DNA here is from genome assembly GCA_014905375.1 of Phtheirospermum japonicum. NCBI lineage: Eukaryota > Viridiplantae > Streptophyta > Magnoliopsida > Lamiales > Orobanchaceae > Phtheirospermum > Phtheirospermum japonicum. The sequence goes on from BMAC01000925.1 coordinate 239,541, forward strand.
AGGTTTCGGTCTTAAACTTGTTCCAAGTCAATGGGCTTTTCGAGATAGGACATTGAATAGCCTGGTAAGACTTGCGCATATGATGCATGCTTGTAAGATAAGGATGTTTCATTCCATTAACATCAGCGTTGTGACGCGAGTGCATATATGTGGGTGCTTGTTAGAGAACAAGTTCATTGAACATGACCCGATGGAAATTCTTAACTGGAAGATTTGTCTGTCGAATAAGAATTTTCATATTGCAATAATACATGATTAATCCTTTGACTTGAGGTACGATGGTAACCTTGTGCACATCATGCAATACTTAGATTTACATTTTGATTGCTTAACAATCGTAAAAAGGGTATTTTGGGTAGTGTATCGATGTGCATGGAGATTTCTCTGTAGCCAACATAGAATTCGACACTTGTCTATGGACAAGAGAGTATCCTGTGAATTTTCATAGTTTGTGATTCAAAGACCTTGGCCAGGGCACGATGAATATTGATTCATAAATGAATTACTTAAACTTGAAATGAATCACAATCACAGTTATTAAATCAATTGGGTTTCGACTTATAAATCCATGCCCAAGATTTAATCGGGAAACTAGTTGTCGAAAGGATCGTACATGTATGGACTTGCAATTGAAATAGGTTTACTCGCTATTTCACCTAACACTGGGTAATCATGCTACTTGCTAGATGTTGTCATGATTTGTAGGTTCTTGAAATTAAAGAGTTAATTTCAAGAGAATTAATTAATTAGATTAATTAATATAATAAATTATTATTTATAAACTTACAAAAGTTGTAAGCCTACTGCTAGTGTTAGTCGTGAACCTAAAAGGGTCACACATAATTTTGGTTGTTGACATTTCAAGATTGATAACTCCAATGGTTGGAATAATTAATTAATTTAGATTAATTAAATGAGATTTTAATTTAATTCAATTGTTGGATTAAATATTTAATTATATATTTGATTATGTAATTAAATCTAATTTGATTAGAAATCTCAATTAAAGGAATATATTAAATTAGTCAATTGGATTGATTAATTTAAATTCATGGGATTAATTAATTAATTGAATTAATTAATTAGTTGGATTCTAAATCCAAGTCCATGTAATTTTCTAGTAGGCCCTAATTGTAGAAGCCCACTAGAATAATTGAAGACTTTAAAATAAAATAATTTATATTATATATTTGTATATAATATAAATATTTATATATAAGGTAATTGGGACCAAGTCATACTCTTTGTTTTAAAAGGAGTCGGATGACTTGTGGAAGAATTCTTTTTCTTAATTATTTAATTAATTAATTAAGATTAGACCTAATCTTAACCTAATTAATCTAATATATATATATATATATATATTATATATATATATATATATATTATATAAATAGAAAGAAAAGAGAGTCAGCCGTCATTCTCATTTTAACAAAACAAAAACAAAAGGTTTTTTTAACTTTTGAAAAGGAAAGAGGGCAGGCGCCTTTTCAAAAACAGAGAAAAAAAAAAATTATTCTTTTATATATTATTTTAAGTCTTCAATTTGTAGATGAAAATTAATTAATAATTTTTCATCTACAATAATTAATCTTCAATCAATTGTTGATTGTTGGATTAATTGTTATTCCTTTAATCAATTTGAAAACGGAACGATTCTACTAGCGAAGAATTTTTCCGGTGTCGCAATCAAAAGGTGGACTCGATTAGAGGGGATACGCTTGGATCCCTACGGCGAGAAGTTTCGGTGTTAGCCACATAGCCGGGAATTGATTCCCTCTCAATCGTCGCTTGAAGAAATCAATCGAGAGGTATTAATTTATTTATTTTATAAGAATCATAAATTTGTATTCGATACATAATAATGAAAAATGACGATCGTTAAAATCGCTAACGAAATCTACGGGGTTTATCATATATATTTGATATATATATTTATTTTATTTAATTAAAAATTTTAAAATCCTGTAGCCAACATAGAATTCGACACTTGTCTATGGACAAGGGAGTATCCTGTGGATTTTCATAGTTTGTGATTCAAAGACCTTGGCCAGGGCATGATGAATATTGATTCATAAATGAATTACTTAAACTTGAAATGAAATCACAGTTATTAAATCAATTGGGTTTCGACTTATAAATCCATGCCCAAGATTTAATCGGAAAACTAGTTGTCGAAAGGATCGTACATGTAGGACTTGCAATTGAAATAGGTT
>BMAC01000925.1:241781-283071 GCA_014905375.1 Phtheirospermum japonicum
TTCAGCTGCGTAAACTCCGTGCGGTTATAGCGAACCCAACAACATCTTATGTCTCAACGCGTTCACCTTGACAGACTGTGATGATAATGAAGATTTTGGTGCTGCTTATGAAGAACTGTATGAGAACTGGTGGCAAACTAGTTTAGAGGGTCAAAATTCTCTCTAAAGAAAATGAGAGACTAACTCGTGCAGACAAAGAACAACAGTCCGTGGGTCTTACGATTAGAAGCTCTCCTGACCAAAAGAGAATAGGAACTTGACAGAACTAGGGGTGAGATTTCAGCAACCATGATGACACTTAAGAAACTCAAACACTGGATCAACCAAACTTTGATGAGATCCTGTCTATAGGAACAATGATTAGACATGAAATAGGTTTTGAGGCTCTAGTTACTCGCTATTTCACCTAACACTGGGTAATCATGCTACTTGCTAGATGTTGTCATGATTTGTAGGTTCTTGAAATTAAAGAGTTAATTTCAAGAGAATTAATTAATTAGATTAATTAATATAATAAATTATTATTTATAAACTTATAAAAGTTGTAAGCCTACTGCTAGTGTTAGTCGTGAACCTAAAAGGGTCACACATAATTTTGGTTGTTGACATTTCAAGATTGATAACTCCAATGGTTGGAATAATTAATTAATTTAGATTAATTAAATGAGATTTTAATTTAATTCAATTGTTGGATTAAATATTTAATTATATATTTGATTATGTAATTAAATCTAATTTGATTAGAAATCTCAATTAAAGGAATATATTAAATTAGTCAATTGGATTGATTAATTTAAATTCATGGGATTAATTAATTAATTGAATTAATTAATTAGTTGGATTCTAAATCCAAGTCCATGTAATTTTCTAGTAGGCCCTAATTGTAGAAGCCACTAGAATAATTGAAGTAAAACTTTTAATTATATATTTATATATATATATTTATATATATATTAATTAGTTAATTAAGGTTAGTTCTAATCTTAACTCTAATCTAATATATATATATATATATATATATATATATATATATATATATATAAGAAAGAAAAGTAAGAAGCGGCCGTCTTCTCAATCTTTAAAAAAAAGAAAAAAAGGGCTTCTATACCTTTAAAAAATAAAAGGCAGCCGTCCCCTCCCTTTTAAGCTGCAAACATAGAAGAAAAGTCTTCAAAATTTTTCTTTTATATTTTATTTTAAATTTTCAATTTGTAGATGGAAATTAATTACTAATTTTTTATCTATAATAATTAATCTTCAATCAATTGTTGATTGTTGGATTAATTGATATTCCTATCAATTTGAAAACGGAATGATTCTACTAGCGAAGAATTTTTCCGGTGCCGCAATCAAAAGGTGGACTCAATTAGAGGGGATACGCTTGGATCTCTACAGCGAGGAGTTTTGGTGTTAGCCACATAGCCGGGAATTGATTCCCCCTCCATCGTCGCTTGAAGATATCGAGAGCGAGGTATAAATTTATTTAATATTATAAGAATCAAAGTTTGTATTCAATACATGATAATGAAAAATAACGATCGTTAAAATCGCTAATGAAATCTACGGGGTTTAGTATATATATTTGTTTTATTTAATTAAAAATTTTAAAATCCGCTGCGTAAGCCACGTACGATTATAGCGAACCCAACAGCATGTATCCTCTCAATCTCCAGACCCAACGGGCACAACTTTTCTTTTGCCTTGTAGGTTGAAGTGGGAAGCTCGTTATCATCAGGAAACACATCTTTTAGAAGCTCTAGTAACCCCGAGAAACTCGTATCACTCCATCCACTCTTCACCTTCTTGTTATATAGATTAAGCATGAACGATAACTTTGTAAATCTGGTACAGTTAGGGTACAACGGTTTCCCAGCATCAGCAGATAATCTACCAAACACAGCAACATTATTGATATCACCTCCTATGTCATGAAACATCTTATCTAATCGATCATTTTCTAGATCCTCGTCGGTCTCTGTACTATTATCACTAGTACCATACGTAGACGGAGCTGGCGAGTGAGCTGTATTATCAGGCAAAGTTTCACCATTCCATATCCATTTTGAATAACCTTCTTTAAAACCACGACGTATCAAATGGCTCTTCACTTGGTCCGTAGTCCGAAATTGCCTCAGATTTTTGCAATCAACACAAGGACACACAATCGTCTCCAAAGCAGTCTTAGCTTTATTCTCCACAGCAAATCTAAGAAAACTTTCAACCCCTTGAATATATTCAAGTGTATTACGTCTACCATACATCCAGCGTCGATCCATTCTCTACCGCTACACAATTGAATTAAGAACTCAATAAAAATACTAACAAATAAAATATAAATGCATATATCTCTGTTCATAATTTATCTTTCTCATTAATTACTTTTTTTTTTTTGTTGTTGTTTATTATGTTTTCTTGACAAAATTTATGTAGTGTTAGAATTCATATTATATTATAATTAACATTGATATAAAAAATTCAACTAATTATAATTATTATATTTATTATTATGTTAAGCAAACCAAAGTCGACTATCGAAAAACAAGTGTTCCTCCAACAAGTCATCTACTGTCTTATGTGTATCAGAAATTTTGTGATAATTATATTACTCTGTTATTAGGCTACGTACAATTTATTTTACATGTATGAGTCAACTGAACTTGTTTGTAGTCCTTAAAGGTTCAAAACAAACTAAACTTTATTTTATTCCTTACTATTAAGTAGCACAGTTAAAAAAAAAAAAAGCACACAGCAATTTAATATAATGATTTTTATTCCAATTTCCAAAAGTTACAAATGCAAAAATAAAAATAAAAATTACAAATGCATGAAGAAAAATCAAGCGTCGGCAGCCTTTCTCTTCGTTCCTGCCTGAGAATTACCAACATCATCACCATCAGGACCAAGCTTGGTGATGAGAATAGATTCGAGCTTGGAGATGGAGAGCACCACCTCACCCCAATGAGCATTTATACAGCTCAGAATGTTGGTGATTGCTTCTAAGTTGTCGGCTACTTTCTGCATGTCTGCGGAACGTTCTTCCTGCATTTGCTTCATCAGTAGGACAATTTATTTTTGATGAGTTTCCAATAGTTTGCGAAGCGGTCCCGAAATCATGTTTTCAGCCATTATTTTTTTAAGAAGAGTTCGAGCTTTAAATTTCAAGGGACAGAAAGGTGTTGTGAAGATTAATATTTTTCCAGGTATCCTAGGTAATTCAGTCTTAGGGTTATTTATTCAAACAAGTACAGTGCACCTTTTTGAATTCATATATGACTTTTCAATTTTCTCTATGCATCATGCCTTTTTGAATTCATATATGACTTTTCAATTTTCCCGATGCATCATGCCTTTTCAATTTCCAGAAACAAATATTAATGCATCTTCAGGCCTTTTCAGATTAAATGCATATAAATGTAAAACAATAAAATGCAAAAATATAAATACATACCTTGTAATTTGCAAAGAGATGGTGCACAAATCAAATAGCAAAGATGAAAGATATTTGTGTGGATTTTTGAGTTTTTTTTCATCAATTATAAATGTGAAGATTCAATTCAGAATTATGAGTTTTTCTACTAATTTTAAAAATGTCGGCATTTTTAGAGAACTGGGATTTAACAATATGCATCGGGTTTTTCCATAGAGACCGATGCATATCTGATACCAAAATAAACAGATGCTATTATTATCATATACTTTATTTCATATATGCATCGAGTTCACTAATCAACCGATGCTTCATTTTTTGAAAATTTTTGGCCGATTTTAATGTGTGTTTTTTTTCCGCGGCGCGCGCGCATAATTAAATTTGAATAAGCATCGGGCCTTCAACAGAACCGATGCTCTAACTTGGTTCTAAGCATCGGTTTGTATATAACAACCGATGCTATTTATTTTACAGAATTTCTTAGAATTATCTATTATTATTAGCGTCGGTTAATGTCATAAAAAACGATGCTTAATGTTTTGAAATTTTCGCTCAGCCACTTATGATCTGCTTATTCCCGCGAATGGGCGCGTAAATAAATTTAAATAAGCATCGGTTCTAATAGGAACCGATGCCCGTATTTAGTTATAGGCATCGGTTGCTATATACGAACCGATGCTTTTATATTTTTTGAATTTATATTCTACTATGGTCATCGGTTGATGTTCAACAACCGATGCATATTGATTTTCCGGATATAATAGGCATCGGTTGTTTGACCAAGACCGATGTCTATTTATTTGGATGAGATTTTTCAGTAATCTTATTATTATATGCATTGGTTATTGACAAACAACCGATACTATTAATATATACGCATTGGTTGTCAGAATACAACTGATGCATATAACTTTTATTTATTACAAAAAAAAACCCGCGCGACTATAGGCATCGGTTTTTGATGACAACCGACGCATATAACCCTGTTCTGATGACGTTTTTTGTAGTAGTGAGACATCATAAACGAAAAGAAAAGAAAGAGAGAAAAAAGTATTTGTACCTTAACAGATGGTTAGGCTTGATACTACGTAAAGAGGTGTACGTATATCTTCGATGCAAGCTATATGCCAGTATTAGTGAAGATGGAACAGATGGCACGAGCACAGATGGCGAGTCTAGGGAAAGATATAAAAAAAGTCGAGGTCGGTATCATGAAGAGAAGGGAGAGAATGAGGTCGGGCCAGTTAATAAGTCATTCAGAGATATGCAAGAAGCATTGCTAACTCTGCAAAGACAAATTCCAGGTAATACGTTTTCTTTTAGCACCAATGATTCATTAATTATTGTACCAATGTGCATTAAATAGAGGCACATAAGTAGATAAATTGAACAAATATGGAATGTGTGCTATAATTTGAGACAAAAAAGAGGAAAGTTTACCATAATTATGGGATTGCGAGAGTAATACATTATCATCCATTTTTAAGATATGATCCGACATCTACAGTTAAAAGTAAAAGATTATGAGTCTTATAACAAACAAGAATTTTTCTTATTAATTGAATTCTAAATACCCCAAAATTCTAAATATTATGATTTAAAATTTCAATGAATACTAGTCCAACAAAGCCCTTAAAACATTCATAGTCACACAAGGATAAAATGAAAAATGCAAAAAAAGCTCTAATCTCTCTCCTCGCTTTTTTTTTTTTGACCTAGTCGACCCATCAGGATCACATCTCCACATCACCAGCCATCCGTTGCACTGCTGTCTCTACGAATCACATCGTCTCTCCCTTGTCAACAAGCATTCGTTGCCTCACCTTTGTCCGCGTAGCAGCAGCTGCTCTGGCCATTGCCGAGTTCGGCTTCACTCGCTCCCGGCGCCGTAGGCACTCTTCCATCCCCTTCAATGGATGTCGTGTCGTAGCTCCAATTCCAACCCTACTGGTCTATGATCTCGACAGTCGGTGCTCCTTCTCCGTCGTTGTACATGGTGTCGCATCCCTCTCACGCTCCACAGCATGCCGTCCAGTCCACGATGAATGCTTTCATGGTGATGCACAGACTTGGGTTTTCGACGGCTGCGGATCATCCGGCTTCATTCTCATATCCTTTGGTGGATGTAGCGCCGCCGCGTCTCACACTCCCGTCTTCAGCGCTTACCTTTCTGATAGTTGGTAATCCTTTTCTCAACCCTAGCGCTACCCTCTTTACCTCTCCCATCTCGTTCGGATCTCTGTCGGCGTCTAGGGTTTTCCTGCCCTCATTTTCAGCATAATTCCATCCTTATTGTGTTCTCGGTAGCCTTGCTGAATCTCCGTCGGCGACTTTGGTTGCCGATTGTGATCTAGCTGAAGCCATTACACCCATACCTACGCCACCTCTGCTTTTCAGTGAATACTACAGTCCCAACTAGAGTTCTACTCGGAACCTTTTCTGCTTGGAACCCCTAACCAGTCTCCTCCTTGATGCTTACGTTGCAAGATTCTTCTCGTCGTCCTTCCTCAGATTTTTCAGAGGCTGTTGGTCTGTCTCTTTCGGTCGCATCTGTGTCTACGTAGCATGTGATTCATTCTAGGGTTTATCATGCCTTGAGGCCCACGTTTCAACGTCCTGCCCCTTCTACAATGGGTTCCCATCCTAAAAACCCTTCGACATTGCACCAGATGATGGGTGGAGCCCCTACGGCCTCCCAACACCTGTTTTACTCTGGCAGTGGTGGCCCTCTATTGGATTGACCTTTGAATGACTTGGGCCCATCTGCCCAGCCCGGTCCCTTCCCTACCCAACCGTCTCCGATGGGAATTTCATCGGGTGTTCCTCCAATCAAGAAAGGTGGCTACTTCTCGGTCACCATATACGAAGATCGCTACCAAAGTCACGTTTCAATGTTACGTGACTCACTCATAGGCTGTCTCCGTCAACCCCTATCGCTCGATGAATACAAGGACACTTTGAAAAATACTTGGAGAACCACTGGACCGTGGAGTTTTGTTCCCCTTGGCAAAGGATTCTTCAGCATCTCATTTTCTTCAGCCGACGATTGGACGCGCGTGTTTGTCAAAATCACTTGGATGTTCGGCTCAAATTCTATTCGGCTTTTCCCTTGGACTTCGAACTTCAACCCCTACAAAATCCCTTCGGCTTCGTCACAAGTTTAGGTCCGTATGTATGAATCTTCAATTAAGTACTAGGATCATTCTTTTATTTTAAATATTACTAGAGTCGTTGGCACTCCTTTGCAAATTGACGAGCGTTATATTAATACTTCGGTTGGCCATTTTGTTAGTGTTTTGGTTGAGATAAACCTTCAATACCCTACATGAGACGGTTATGGCTGTATGTGAAGGTTTTTACGGCTACATTTTCATTGGGTATGAGAACCTGCCGTATTTCTTTTCTTTTTGCAAAACGGTTAGGCATCTTGTTGGTTCTTGCCCATCTTATAAACCTCGTGTCGCTCAGAACGTAAATAGATACGATTGGCATACGATTAACACCAGATGCTCTCGTCGACATTCTAACTCTAGGAGTATAAGGTCCGTAGCTGTACGGACTCCCGCCCAATCTACAACCCTAATAATCATTCTTTGCCGACCTCTAATGCTTTTAGTGCGTTACAGTCCGACGTTGACATGGGGTCTCCGACCCACCCTTCCCCGGTTCCCCCTTCTGGTCCCAAACCCTCCTTTGCTCTCAAAAACCCCAATCCTAAACCCATTGTTGTTCCTATTTTCTCATCTACATTAGATGGGAAGGGTCAGCTCATCTCTCTCCCTTCGTCTTCGATACCGCCAGCTGTTGGCAGCTTTCTCTCCAAAGGTGCCGTGCATGGCACTCCAGCTACAGACTTATGCCCTGGTCTCATTCTTGGATCTAACTCCTTGAATACTCCGGCCCCTCATGATCGTACGCTTGCTATTTATGACCCTAACATTGTGTCCAAATAACTTTTTGCAAAGTGCTAAGAACAAGGTCAAAGTGAGTAACCCCTCTCAAAAGTTTACACTCAATGAGACGGGGTCCTCTATTCCTCATCAACTTATATCTACGACTACCATTTTACGTTGGTCCGATATTGGCGACTCTGAAGCTAGTTTAGTGACCTTCGAAAACGAGCTTTCTCATTTGATCAAATAGATAAGAGGAATCACCACCCCTCCCTCTCCAAGTATGATTAATGCTTTGCCTCTTTTAGAACATTCGAGGGACTAGTAACTCTGACTCTCGTTTAGTACTTAAAGAACTCTGTCGGGTTTACCATATCGATTTTTTTGCTATTGCAGAACTGATGGTTTCTTTCTCTAGCATTCGTGCTTCGTTCTGGCAGTCCCTCAATCTCACTCTTGGTGCCAAGAGTTTTCCTAGCAATGGTATCCTGGATATCTGGGTCTTCACGAGATGTACTGTTACCTCTACATCTATTCTTTTCTCCTCGGATCAGGTTATCCTCCTTCGAGCCAACTTCGGGGATCTCGATTTCCACTTTGGTTTCAATCATGCTCACAATGTGGCATCGGAGCAACGCTCTCTCTTGAGAGACGTTTTGAGTCATTCGCTTCCTCGTCAATTGATTATCGGGACCTTTAGCGCTATTCTGGTTGGCCATGAGCATCGTGGGGCCTCCTGATACCTCTTGGAGGTTCTTGGATGCGGGTGGGTTTTTCCAGGTTACCACTAACGGAGGATTTCACTAGGGTTAGCCGTTGCCACTCCAAGTTCTACTTTGCCTATTTGGATTGCGAGATTCACTCTACTGACCTACCCCTCGCGTGTGGGCAGATCTCCGGTCTTCTTCTTCCCCTTAATTGCTCTGATCATCACCCCATCCTCATCGAGTCTTCTAGGGATATGAACACCACCTCGGGTCCTCAAATTTTTTGTTTCCAGAACTTCTGGACCTCACAATCTGGCTTTCAATCCCTCGTCACCACTGCTTGTACTCTCCCCCTCTAAATATGTAACTCTATTCTTTCCCTCATGTCCAAGTTGCGTTACCTTTGTGGAGTTCTCCAAGAATGGAATGCCCAGACGGTTGGTAATGTTCATCGTCAGGTCCAGTCGATGCTTGCCGAGCTTATGAACTTACAGTCTCGTTGCCTCGACACGTGGTATTCTGAAGCTGACTTCGAGGCTAAGATTACCCTTCAGGTCCAGTTTTCTTCTATGATCGACACTCACTAGCGTCTTGGGTAGAAGAGCCGGGTTGAGTAGCTCATGGATGGCGATCATAATTCAGCCTTTTTCCACCATAGTATTAAGGCTCGGGTCATGAAATCCTCCATCGGGTCTCTCTTGATTGATGGGGTGGTCAGTCATTCCCCTGATGCAATTCATGGTAAGATTATTTCCTTCTTCTTGGATCTTTTCTCTACCAGCCACCCTCTTCCGCCCCCTGATTGGATTAATGAATTCCTGTATCTGACCGTTGACACTCATTCTAACCTCTTTCTTTCTACTATTCTAAGCAATGAGGAGATTCGTGCGGCTATTTCTTCTCTCGCCCCTAGTAGCGCACCTGGTCTGGACATTTTTAACGACCATTGCTTTCAAGAGTGTTGGGATATTATCGGACAAGATGTTTGTTCGACAGTCTGACACTTCTTCGATTCTTCCTCCCTTACTATTGGTTTCAATTCCAGTTTCATGATTCTCATCCCGAAGGTTAAAGGGGCGATTCGTGTGGAAGATTTTCACCCAATCGCCCTTAGTAGCTTCTCCTTCAAGATCATTACTAAGATAAAGGCTACCCGTCTTGGTGTTGTCATTGGTAAGGTGATATCAGATTCCCAATTTGGTTTTATTCTAGGAAAATAGATTCATGACTGTATTATTGTTGCCTCTGAGGCTTTTAATTGCCTCACCTCCCACACCTTCGGTAAGAACATGGTCATGAAGATTAACATCTGTAATGCCTTTATTACCTTGGGTTAGGGTTTTTTAACTTTAGTCTTACGTTGTTTCGATTTTCCTACTATCTTTATTGGGTGGGATGGCACCATTCCTCACTTAGCTCGTATCTCGGTGCTCCTAAATGATAGTCTTACAGGCTATTTTAGTTGCACCACGGGTGTTTTCCAGGAGGATCCCCTCTCCCCTCTTCTGTTTTGCATCGTGGAGGACGTTCTTGCATGTGCCCTATGTTTCGTTGCGGCTTGCAGCACAATCTCTTTATTTCATGCCGGTCACTCGCTTTGCTTTCCGACCTCACTTCTTTACGCTGATGATATCTTCATTATGAGTCATGCTTCGACCCCTAATGTTACAACCATCTTGGATATCTTCCATCGCTATGGGGATTTCTCTGGACAGATCCTCAGTCCGTAGAAACCTAAGATTTACTTTGGTTCCTTGGTGACCCCTACCGTTATTCATCGTATTTATTAGGTCTTTGATTTCTCCATAGGCTCTTTCCCTGCCTCTTATCTCGGTGTTCCGATGTTTCGTGGTAGCCTTCATGCTACTCATCTTCGCCTAATCTTTGATAAGACACTCAATGAGTTTAGGACTTAGAAAGGTTCCTCTCTTTCTCTTGCTGGTCTCATCTGCCTTGTTAACTCAGTCATTACCAGCACTACGGTGCATTCATGCTATTTCTCAAATGTCCGACCTCACTTACCCGCAGACTTGAGACTTCTATAAAAAATTTCATCTGGTCTGGCGATATTCCTAAGCGTAAGCGTTGTACCATTAACTGGGCCTGCTGTTGTGCCCCTCGCAAGGAAGGTGACCTTGATATACGCTCTGTCACCACAGCCAATTCCTCGATCCTCTTCAAATTTTCTAATAACTTGATTAATAAGGACTCCATGGACTTTCGTCTTCTCCGTGACCGCTTCTTTAAGACGAATGGTTGGTTCCCCCCATGCTCATGTCTCCTCGTCCATTTGGGGAGGCATCTGGGGTCACGTTACTAGCATTTTGGAGAACTCCTGTTGGATTCATGGCAGTGACTCCAGGGTTAGATTTTGGTGGTATAACTGGCTCGGGTACTCCATCGCCTCCCTAATCGGTATTCTGGAGATCTTTAAGCCTCTCTTCTCTCAGACTATCGCTGATTGCTTCTTCTCAAAGGTCTGGCATCTCATGGAGAGCTTCCTCATCGCTTATAATAACATTGTCATTAACATCCTTCAATTTCCCAATGTCCCCAAATCGAGGATAAGCGTGTTCGGTTTCCTATTTCCAAGATTATGTACAACCATTTCAACAGAAGTTTCTCAAGGTTTAGTGGGGCAGATAGGTTTGGTCTTATCATATTCCCGCTCGGCATTCTATCATTGTTTGGAAGGCGATCTTTAATCGGATCTTTGTCTTCGATGTGATCCATAGGCAGGGGTTCATGGGTTCTTCCTTTTGCTATTTTTGCTTCGCGAGTTCTGAGATGGTCGACCATATTCTCACGGAATGCCAGTTTGCACAACACCTTTGGAGCTGGATTGAGAACTCATTGGACATCCAGCTCCCCCTCTCAGGTGGTTTTGCTAATCTTTGTGCTTTCATCTATGCGATTTGGACGATCCGGCACCTTCGGTGTAATTTCCATCCATAATGGAGGTCGACCTTCTACCACGGAGGCTCTTATTCTCGCTCGTTAGTTCATTTAGGAATCTTCTGCTCTTGATCATGGCATGATGGCTAACACTGTCTCTGGCCTGATTTTTTGCACAAATTGGGTGTGCGTGGTTGGCTCCCCTGTGACCTGTTTGCCCCCTCACCTGGTTGGATTAAAGTGAATATGGATGGTAGTGCTAAGGGCTGTCCTGGAGATTGCATCGTGGTGGGCATTTCCTGCACAAGTTGGGGCTTTGTAAAAGGCAATTTTCGAGATCACTTGTCCAGGGTTTTACCTTCGAGGCAGAGCTGGAGGCCGCGATTATTGCGATTCAAGAGGCTAGAGACGGATTTGGCAGGAATCCGACTCTACTTATGTGGTGGAGCTTTTTGTGAAGCGTATTTTGGATGTCACTTGGCGCTTCTTGGATCGTTAGCGTCGGGTTCTTTTCCTCACTACATCGATTGAGTTCATGGTTTTGCATATTTATCGAGAACACAATTGTGCTGCTGATGCGCTTTCTATATCCGATTCTCTTCGTTACGACTGGTTTACGTCGCCTCCATCATTCCTTTTAGATCCAATGAATGATGATATTTTGGGTAAAATGGTGTTCCATTCATCACGATAATGGTCTCAGCCCCTCGGATGGAAGTTTAATCTTTGTTGAGCAGAGGAACTTGGTATTGCGGCTTTATAGATCACGACTTGCTTGTTGTAGCGAGATTTCTTTTAGACAGCTTGTGGATATTAGCGTTTTTATCGTTGTGATCCACTCTCTCAAGTACCGGTGTGGGTAGGATACTCTTTCCTCTACAGGGGTTTCTCCCACAAGGGTGGGTTCACCTCGGGAGGTTTTAATGAGGCCCGAACAGATTCCTTTCGTAAAGAAATGGACGTCGTGATCTGCATTTGTATGAACGATTTTCTTCTTTTTAATATATGTTTTGCATTAAAAAAAAGCCCTTAAAACATTTATATATATGTATGCGCATATGTATGTTTGGAGTTCATCATAACATGTATGTGATTTCAATGAATTCTAGTCCAAACAAGTCCTTAAAACATTCACATTTCCATGTAAACAAGGATACTAAAGACTAAAGTAAAAAAGAAATGAACCAATGAAATGTTAGAAAAAACCCTATTTTCTCTCTCAAAAACTGCCTCTAGCATCGGACCACTTCTCGGCCATATTTCCGGCCTCCTCACAGCTATCATAACCTGCATGGTTTCACCAGACCACCGTGCCGACACCCACTCCATCTGTCAAGGAACTGGGCACCCCATTTTCACAATTTTGTTCTTCTAGGAGTTCCCTAGTCATTTGCACCGCTAAATAGGCCGCTTCTCTTCCCTGACACGATGGCTACCACGCATATCACATCTGAAAGTATAAATGTCCTAGAGACAATAAGATATAAAGACATTATACTTGATAAAAGTTATTATATATATATTTATATATATGACAATGCATTTATTGAATTATTGTTTTGATTGTTTGTGATTATTCATATAAATGCTCCCATAGAGTTAATGTTGTTATTGATATGGTGAAATGTCAGCAATAGAACATTACTCTTAAAATAGCCCCGACTAATGATTATCAAGATTGTGATATTGATAATATAATATATGTCGGCATGTGGTCTGCATCACATTTTTAGAGAATTCAGTTAGTCTCACGAATGCGAATAATATTTATTCGTGATAGACACATGGGTATTTTGGAGAGTATTGGTAAACCATACTGATAAGTGATTTATTGTATGTCTATAAACTTATCAGTGTATAAAGTGTATGATAATCTTTGACTTGAGGTCAATACTCACCTTGTTTACTGAGTGATGTACTTTGGCCATGACCAATGCTTGCACTCCTTTTCGGGGTAGATATGGCTTGTATTGCATCATGATGTAAATGAAGTTGGTAGTTGAGCCAAGAAAGAATTAATTCCTCGATTGAAATTTCGAGAGAGATTACTCATAATCTCTATATTAGGTCAACTAAAGTCATTGGCCATTGCAAGAGACATATTCAATATAGTAGTTGAGTATGGTCTAGTTGTCGACTAATAAAGATGAGAAGAATTGACTAAGCATTGAGATATACACTTGGATAAGTCTTAAGCTTAATCGAGTGATTCGTAATGAAAGGAATTTCACCAAAGCTTTGTATAAAGATTATAATTCGCTGAGTTCAAGTTAATGTTCTTTATATATTGAGTTCGTCCAACTAAGCCGTTAAGAAGTTTCATTTGGATCATCATTAGATTTATTTCATATATAAAGGCATATAGGGTCACACTATATGCATTTAGTTTTTCGACTAAATAGTGTATCAAGAAAGTAATAAATATTCAATTTGGAATTGTAATATTTAATTGTTAATAATTAGGATGTTAATTTCAATTTGATAGAAATTATTTAATTAAATTATGTTGGATTTCTATTTAATTATATATGTTATATTAATAAAGGTACTTGCGCCAAAAATTATTTTGGGCCCATGTCTTGGACAGTCCAACCCTTTTTAGGATTAGGGTTCTCTTATGCACCTAGTATAAATATAACATAAAGTCATAAGTTGACTAGAGAGAATTTTATAAAATATCATAATAAATCCTCTTGATTTTGAGATCGAGAGTTCTTGAGCTTTCGTGATATTACCTAACTTTCTTCACGATAGAAATACAATGAAGTCAGGTCTTGCAGTCGGAGAAATAATTGCGTGGATAACTTATGGACAATGTGAATCTTGTCTCAAAGGAAAAATGACCAACAAGCCATTTTCTGGGAAAGGCACGAGCAAAAGAGGTGTTGGAGCTGGTTGATACTGACGTGTGCGGACCTTTCCCTACTCAAGCTAGAGGCAGTTATTCATACTTCATTACTTTTACTCATGACTTCCCTAGGTTTAGACATGTGTATCTTTTGAAGCAAATGTTAGAGGCTTTTGATAAGTTTAAGGGGTCTAAGTTAGAAGTAGAGAAACAAATTGAAAAGAGTATTAAGAATCTTCGATCGGATTGAGGAGAAGAATACTTGAGTAAAGAGTTTCTCGATTACTTAAAACTTCATGGAGCCCAATCGCAATGGATACCTCCTGGAACACCACAAATGAATGGTGTTTCTAAAAGGAGAAATCAAACCTTATTAGATATGGTTAGATCCATGATGAGTTTCTGAGATCTTCCGAAATGCCTATGGGGGTATGCTCTATTAAACTAAATCTATGTTCTAAATAGAGTTCCATCGAAGTCAGTAGATAAAACTCCATATGAGTTATGGCACGGCAAGAAGCCAGCACTTACACACATGCGAGCCTGGAGTTGCCCCGCATATGTAAAGAAGATGTTTACTGACAAATTGGAATCTAAAAGTGAGAAATGTTATTTTGTGGGGTATCCTAATGAAATACGAGGATACTATTTCTATCTTCCTGTAGAACATAAGGTCATTGTTTCCAGGCAAGCGACTTTCCTTGAGGAAGACTATGTCTAGAAGGAAACGAATCGAAATAAGGTAGAACTTGAAGAAATTCAAGAACCACAAAGCAACATGGATGTTAAAAAAGTGTCTAATGACCTAAACAAGAATTCCGTGGGAGCTTCTTGTCATTATTATGATGAAGATTTGTCACTAAGAGGATAATCTTTAGCCAGTGAGAGCATTGATAGCATTGATGCAGTAATGCAAAATTTATCATCGCAACTGATGGAAGACCAAGCAATGGTTGAAAAACTCCCTCCTTAGGAAGTTCATGTTGATGACACTTCTGAGGGATCCCGAAATGCTGGACAACCCAGCACAAAAGAACTTTATCATGACCGGAACACCCAAATCACTCAAACACATGATAACCTACTTCGTAAGTCTACTAGGATTCATCGATGACCGAAAAGACTAAAACTCCTTGTAGAGGGTCAAGGTGACGTGGAAATTCCGGATGATGATGAACTAGAACTTACATTGAGTCTATGTTAGACATTGACTCAAAGAGGTGGCTTGAAGCCATGAAATCAGAAATGGACTCGATGTGCACAAATCAAGTTTGGAAATTGGTTGAATTGCCAGTTGAGGTTAGAGTCATTGTATGCAAATGGGTCTACAAGAAGAAGATTGATGCAAATGGAAAGAAAGAAACCTAAAAGGCTAGGTTTGTAGCAAAAGGTTATAGTTAACGAGAAGGAATTAACTATGATGAACCCTTTTCTCCAGTTGTAAAAATCAAGTCCATTAGAATTTTACTTGCTATAGCTACATACTATGATTACCATATTTGGAAGATGGATGTTAGAACTGCTTTCCTCAATGGTGACTTAACCGAGGAAGTGTATATGATACAACCAGAGTGTTTTACATCTAAATCGAAATCCAAAGTGGTATGCAAACTACAAAAGTCCATTTATGGACTTAAACAAGCCTCTAGAAGTTGGAACATTTATTTTAAAAAAGTAATTAAATCATTTGAGTTTGTGAGAAATAAAGAAGATCCATGCGTTTATAGTAAACACACTGGAGGGAGAATTATTTTTATTATTATATATGTTGATGACATATTGATAATTGGAAATGATACCCTTATCATGCAATCAGTAAATGATTGGTTGTCCAGCACCTTCATGATGAAGGACTTGGGTGAAGACTGTTATATTATTGGAATTAGGATCTACCGAGATAGACCTAATAGAATATTGGGGCTTTCACAATCCATGTACATAGATAAAGTTTTAAGATGATTCTCTATGAAAAATTCCAACAGGGGATATATTCAAATGAGTCATGGTATCAAGTTATCAAAGAAGGATGGTCCTTCTATTGATAAGGAACTTGAGCACATGAAAAGGATCCCATACGCTTCAGCAATAGGATCTATCATGTATGTCATGATTTTCACAATGCCAGTTGTGGCTTATGCACTTAGCATGATTCGAAGATTTCAGCAGAATAATGGGGAAGAACACTGCAAATAAGTCAAGAGTATTCTTAAGTATCTTAGAAGAACTAAAGAATATCTCTTATTCTATGGTGGACAAAAGGAACTGGCAGTTACTGCGTACACTAATGCTAGTTCCCAAATAGACCATGATGACTATGAGTCATAATCTAATATGCCTTCATTTTCAATGATATGGTAGTGAGTTGGTATAGTTCCAAGCAAACTACTATCGCTGATTCAGTAAATCAAAACTAAGTACATTGCTGCATAAGAGGCAGCTAAAAAAGTTATCTCAATAAACAAATTCTTAAGAAATTAGGGGTAGTTCCTAGCATCAATACCGTTGTATTGTGACAACATTGGTGCTATTGTGCGAGCAAAGGAACTGAGATCCACGAAAAGTAACAAGCATGTACTAAGACGCTACCACTTGATTAAGGCGATAGTGGAGATACGATAAATTAAAATAGAGTGTGCTTAAAGCCATAATGTTCTTGGTAACATGAAGAGCATTTCGTAAACCTGAATAGTGGGTATATAGATGCTTGACTCTAGGCCAAGTGGGAGATTGAAAGTATAAATGTTCTATAGACAATCAGATTTAAAGAAATTATACTTGATCACAATTATTATATATATATATATATATATATATATATATATATATATATATATATATATATATGTGTGTGTGTGTGTGTGTGTGTGTATGGCAATGCATTTATTGAATTATTATTTTGATTGTTTGTGATTATTCATATAAATGTTCCCGCAGAGTTAACATTGTCATTGATATGGTGAGATGTCAGTGATAGAACATTACTCTTAAAATAGCCCCGACTAATGATTATCAAGATTGGGATATTGATAATATAATATATATTGGCATGTGGCCTAAATCACATTAGTCTCACGACTGCGAATAATAGTCATTCATGATGGACACATGGATACTTTAGAGAGTATTGTAAACCCTACTGATAAGTTATTTATTGTATGTCTATAAATTTATCAGTGTATAAAGCGTGAGATAATCCTTTGACTTGAGGCCAATACAAACCTTGTTTACTGAGTGATGCACTTTGACCATGACCAATGCTTGCACTCCTTTTAAGGGTAGATATGGCTTGTGTGGCATACATCATGATGTAAATGAATGTGGTAGTTGATCCAAGAAAGAATTAATTCCTCGATTGGAATTCCAAGAGAGATCACTGATAATCTCTATATTAGGTCGACTAAAGTCATTGGCCAATGCAAGAGACATATTCAATACAGTAGTTGAGTATGGTCTAGCTGTCGAATAATAAAGATGAGATAAATTGATTAATCCATTGATATAGACACTTGGATAAATCCTAAGTTTAATGGAGTGATTCGTAATGAAAGGAATTTTACCTAAGCTTTGTATAAAGGTTATACACCAGTGCAGAAACTGCATATCCAGAAGGGTAATTCTGCCTATCCAGAACGCCTTTCTGTACCTTCTGTAGTGACATAGTTCTGGATTGGCAGATAGTCCAGAACGCCATTTTTTACCCTTCTGGATTGGCAGACTTTCTAGAAAGGTAAAAAAAAACTGTTCTAGAAAAAAAAAATTCTGTTCTAGAATGGTACCTTCCTATACTTTATCCGCCACTTTCCAGATCGGTTTTTACAATTACCGTTCTGGAAAGTTGTACATTCCAGAACGGTATTTGAAAAAACTGTTCTGGACAATTGTCCATTCCAGATCGGTATTTTAAAATACCGTTCTGGACTGTTCAACTTTCCAGATCGGTATTTGAGAAAACCGATCTGGAATGTACACCTGTCCAGAACGGTATTTTAAAATACCGTTCTGGAATGTTCAACTTTCCAGAACGGTTTTTAAAATACCGATCTGGAAAGTTGTCCACTTTCCAGAACGGTATTTTAAAATACCGTTCTGGACTGTACAACTTTCCAGAACGGTATTTTAAACAACCGATCTGGAATGTTCAACTTTCAGATCGTTTTTTTGCAAATTACCGTTCTGGAAAGTTGAACATTCCAGAACGGTATTTTAAAATACCGTTCTGGAATTGTACAACTTCCAGATCGGTATTTTAAAATACCGTTCTGGAATGTTCAACTTTCCAGAACGGTAATTTGCAAAAAAAACGATCTGAAAGTTGAACGTTCCAGATCGGTTTTTTAAAAATACCGATCTGGAAAGTTGTACAGTCCAGAACGGTATTATAAAATACTGATCTGGAATGAACAATTTTCCAGAACAGTTTTTTAAAATACCGTACTGGATTGTACAACTTTCAGATCGGTTTTTTGCAAATACCGTTCTGGAATGTACAACTTACCAGAACGGTAATTTTAAAAAACCTATCTGGAATGGTTTTTTTGTAATCAGCCCTGTTTTACGACTCGTCTTTCCCAAATGTAAAAAATTATAATAGAATATTAAAAACACCAAATCTCAATTGAAAATACACTAAACTATTCATCATTCCATTTAAAGCACCCCAAAATACCAACTACAATATTCATCAATCCAGTCAAAGGAAACACCAACTACAATATGTCAATCCTTTCAAAGCACCCCAAAACAACAAAAGAAACCACACTATTCATAAAGTGTCCAAGACAACAATCACCACAATTCACATACAAAAAAAGGTTTCATCAGAGATATTTGTTCTTCAAACCAAAATAAAATGCAGTCGCACCCTCAAGTAATGACCTCTAGAAAACACTCGGCCCAACGTCTACGAACTACGTCAATGCCATCTTCCGAATAAGGTACCTCCATATTGAATACCTACACGCAATACACATAATTCAGGAAATATGTACAACTCACGCAATATGCACAACTCATCACAAGATATCAATTGACAAGTTTTGAATTAATGTAAATTGACCGGGATACAATTTGACTTCTACACCAAAAATGATAATAATTTTAATTTATTAAAATTACCTTTACGAATGAGTCAACAATATCTAGTTTGATGATCTCAAGAATATGTCGCATAACAAAGAGCCCGCATTCATCAGCATCACCTTGTTTGCAACACTGGAAATAAGTAAATAAATCAATTAATCTGAAACGCTTTCGGCTGTATTTCAAAAAAAATTTCGAATCTTAAAATTTTCTATACATCAACATAAATTACCTTTGGATAAACCCAATCAAGCTTCTTGAAATATCGTGAGTGCGTCCCTTTCATTAATTGGTATGCATTGAATGCTCTGTATCAAAATAAATTACAAAAGCATCAAATAATGATAAATAAAATTAATGCAAAGAAAATTCTAAAGAAAACATACGTCTCAATCTTAGATGAAATATTTTTATTTGGTTTTCTTTGAAAACAGCAAAACCAGGCCACATAATTGTACTTGGGGCAAAGAACCATCAATTGCCAATGAGTCCTACAAAATGTGAAGCAAGACATAATTTATTAGATCAAGAAATAAACAATTATTAACTAAAGAAACTTCTTACTCATAGATAGGTGCGAGGAAGCACTCAAAATCCCTTTCRCCAATTCTTTCTTGTATCGTTTCTTCGATATTGCCATGCTGAAGATTCAATGGACTTATCAATCCAAATCTATCATTTCTCTGTGATGATCTTAATTCGTTATACAGATACCTACAACATTGTAAATGTTTAAAAAGTTTGTATGGAGTTTGATATTGTTTTTAGGTTCCAAATAATTAATTGTAATTATTAGAGGCAAAAGAATACTTGTTGTAAAATTGCATGACCGAAATCGAAATCTTCCGAGTTACTAACATCCCCATGATGTCCTCTTGATTTATGTACACTTCGTCTGTCTTCAGACTCACAACCCCGGCTTCAATACATACATACTTCGGTTCATTAATATCGGCTGCCGCAAACCACAAAGTTTTCAGCACATCACTTTGAGTCTTGGATGCAGACTGGGGGTTTGGAAATAGTTCCCTTTGAGAAATTCCCTACAAAAATAATTATAATATGTAAGTTCTAAACAATTAGTAGAATTATAATAACTATATTTGCTAATAAGAAGAATTATAATTATTACTATTGTTAATAATAAGAATTATAATTATTACTTTTGTTAATAACTACTATTTTTAAATATTACTAGTATTGGGTTTGATTAGCAAATATTGTAGAAATTGGGGCTGAATTATAATTAAGAAAATTTTAAGTGACTGAATTATAAAATTGGGGCTGAATTATAATTAAGAAAATTTTAAGTGACTGAATTATAAAATTGGGGCTGGATTATAAACTTTAAGAAAACTTTAAAACTGGGGCTGAATTATAATTAAGAAAACTTTAAGTGACTGAATTATAAAATTGGGGCTGAATTATAAAATTGTGGCTGAACTGGGGCTGGATTATAAACTTTAAGAAAACTTTAAAACTGGGGCTGAATTATAATTAAGAAAACTTTAAGTGACTGAATTATAAAATTGGGGCTGAATTGCAATTTAAAAAAACTTTAAGTGACTCCACAAATATTGTACTTACTAATAATGTTTAAAAATATAAATTTTGTTAATAATAAGAATTATAATTGTTATTATAATTAATAATTACTYTTGTTAATAATCAAAATTATAATTATTTACATCACAAACTATATTTTATATATTACDTATAYTATTTATGTAGATCAAATTAAGAGGTAAGTACCTTTCGACCAACACGCTCGACCAACCTTCTTGGCCAAACAATGAAATTATTTGGTGCTTCTCCAACCTTAGTGACCTCTTCTGTCGGGAATGGAACTTGAGCATCTTCTACTAKAACTCGTACTACTGTCACTCTCACCTCATAAACTTTCATTTTCTTGTGGTGAACAATTGACCCCAAGTCGACAAGACGGCCATATGCAACCAATCTCCTTTGCGGATCCTCAACATATAACTCATGTTCATCATTGTGTTCATCGTGAGGGGCCAAAAGATCTGGATCCTGATCCGCAAAAGTATTACTCCCTTTTGCACTATCGACTACTGGAGTGATGGGCTGTCCGGCGGATGTGGCTTGAGAGCTCAAAATCATTTGTATCTTCTTCTCCATTTTAGCAATGGTGTTATTGAATTCCGCTCGTGACACCATTCCACTATGTTGGCGTTGGATTCCGAAGTAGGTACTCACTGTATATCCTTTCTCAACTCCTCTTACACGGCAAGGATGATCGGGCTTGCTTACTGAAACAGCAAGTAAATCCTTTGTGCCACATTCTTTGAAACTGCCGGAAGATTGTTGTTCCTCTAAAGACTCCTGCAACAAATGTAATAAGGTTAATTCTAGTACAGAAGTTAGTTTTGATAATCATGTCCAAAAATTAATACATTTTTCTATTTGATACACGAAAGACAACTTACAATTTTTTCAGCAATAATTCTCGCTTCTGGAGTGGTATATTGTCCATGAGAATTCATGCGCGCTCTCTTCCATTTCTCATGCCGAGTTGGGGGAGATGGAGGAGGGATAATCTCCGAAGGATCCTGTGAGGCTTTTTGTCTCTCCTTGACCTTCTCTTCCATCATTTTTTGTTCCAAAAGTTTGTAACCTCCACGAGATGTCTTCTGTGGACACTTATTATGAGATTGCACTTCTTGGGCCTTCTTCCTCTTTTCCTGCCATCAAAATTTCAAMTAAATGTTAGTATATCAGAAGTTGGGAATCATTAAGTATTTTACAAAATTATAAATATACTATATTATAAAACACCACTTCAAATAATATTATATGTAAAAATGTATGTTACAATATTGTTAAAAATGTATGTTACAATAAAATTTATTAGTCCTCAAAATTATAACATATTATATCACACACACAGTGCCCTACAATATGATTAATTGGAAAGAGGAGAAGAAAATACTCATATTGTTATAATAAGAGGAACATAAATAGTTCGAGCAAGTTAAAATGAAAATACCATGAAATTACTCAACTTCTAATATAACTTTATATTAGTCCTCAAAATTACTAAAATTTAAAAATACCATGAAATTATATATTAGTCCTCAAACTATTAAAATTTGCATTTTTTACCACAAACCAATCAAAGCCCACCAAAGCTTACAATAACAAAGCTTACAATAACAGTCCCAAAAAAATGAACACACAAGCTCACATACGCAGAAAAATATTACCTTCCCCTCTGAAGTGAGTCGTAACGCAACGAAAGCATCCCAAGTAACTTTATCGAGGAACTTGTAATCCTTTACATACGGGGGCTGTCTTATATCACCATATATGTAATCATTCGTGAGGTTAGTCTTGAAAACAGCCCAATGCCCCCCAACATAACTTATCATCTTCTTCTTTAACTTCAATTGCAATTTCACATCACATTGAGAAAACTCGATTTCATTCTCGCCATCAACAATAAAAATATCGAATCTCTCCTACATTGTAGAATAAAATTTATTAGTTGATAATGAAACAATATTTTGATTGAAAAACACATAAAGAGAAATGATAAAACCTTCGTACCAATATCCCTTGCCAAACCAACTCCTTAGTAGTGGCTGGCACTTGCTTCCACGAACCGATTAGTATACTTGGCTCTTTTATTCCCAAGAAGCCCAAATAACTACTCCAGTTGTCGATAGTCGTCTTATTGGGTCCAATAACCTGAAATCGATGATTGTCGATTAAAACCTTCCATTTACCCTGATTTCTTGAAATCATCCTTGCCATGCGTGTCGGTCTGCGAGGTTGGCGAGTATTGGTCGGCTGAACTGAAGTGCCCGACTGATCGGAAGATGGAAGCCGACAATCATCATCAATGTGACCCTCCATGCCTGTTAACGCAGCCTGTTTACACAATAAAATTAAAAGATATCAAGAAGGGTGATTCATGAATAACATTAACCAGCTTGTTGAAATTAGTACAAATATTTGATATATTAAAAAAATGTACAAAGAGAAATGAATAAAAGAAATATCAACGCATAAATAGACAATAATGTTATAAAAAAAAATTCAAACTTAATACCTAATTAGTTGGTATGTTTTCCCAAATCCCTTCACAATGATTGACCCTAATGGCACGAAAATCATCAGTTTCATGTTCTGAATCCATGTCGGGAAGCGACGAGAAGGCAGGAAACTCGTTGATATGTAAAGATAACTCGTCATTACCATCAGTAGATATTATTCTTTTGCCGTTGCAGACTACTGCCAAGTTTTTGTTACTCGGATCGGTGACATAAAATACTTGTTTAGCTTGGCATGCCATGATAAATTGCTCATTTTTAGATCCTACTTTACTAAAATCAACCAATGTAACTCCAAACTCGTCTACCTTCACGCCATTATTACCAACCCATTTACACTTGAAAACAGGAATCCTGAATTTAATGTAGTCAGTCTCCCATATTTCCTCAATAATTCCAAAATATGAGCTTGTTGCACGTAGAGGGTTTTTATCTTTCGAACTTGAGAAATCCATACACTCAGCTTCAAGTGTAACGCCACTATTTTGCATAGTACTTTTATCATCTTGATCCTTCGTGTAGAAAGAATACCCATTGATGTCGTACCCTTGCCATGACAAGACGTCAAAATTGGGACCACTAGCTAACCATCTAACTAAATCAGATGTACAAACCTCATTCGTAACATGGCCCTTCAACCAAGACAAGAAAATATTGTTGTTCTCATTCACCAACCACATTTCAGTTTTCCGAGGGTTTTGTTCCTTTATCAATGCTTTTGTCCATCTAAATAAGGCTGGATTTCAGGAGTATTATTCATAATGTTCAAATGTGCTTGTAGCACTTCTTCACGATCAACATTCTTCAATTTTCCCCCAAGCGTTCCCTTACCAAGACTTCTACCTTCATGGCGAGATTTTGGATGACCAACAGATTTTCTTTCGGACAAATATTGACTACAAAACTCAATGGCCTCTTCTGCGATGTAACGTTCAACTATAGAAGCTTCAGGTCGATAAGGGTTCTTGACGTACCCATTTGGTATTTTCATATATCGCTCAAACGGATACATCCACCATAAATGCACCGGGCCACATTCTCTTATCTCACTCACTAGATGAATGATCAAATGCACCATTATGTCAAAAAAAGCGGGTGAAAAATACATTTCAAGTTGACACAAGATAATTGCAGCGTCCTTCTCCAAATCATCCAAAATTTAAGGATCGATGACTTTACTACATATCGCAGTAAAGAAGAAACACAATCTGCTTATGGTGTTTTTCACTTTTTTCGGCAAAATACCTCGAATAGCAATCGGTAAGAGTTGTTGCATCAACACATGATGGTCATGAGACTTCAAGTCTAGCAACTTCAAATCTTTCATCGACACCAGTCTCTTCACGTTCGAACAAAATCCCTGAGGCACTTTAACACCACGCAAACATTCACATAAACTCTTTTTTTCACTTCTCGATAATGTGTAACAAGCTGGTGGTAAATAAGTCCTCTTCCCATGAGACACTGGATCTAAATCCCTTCGTATTCCCATGGAAACCATGTCCTTTCGTGTATTCACACTATCTTTACTCTTACCTTTTATATTGAGAAGCGTTCCGAGAAGACTATCTGACACATTCTTCTCCAAATGCATCACATCAATACAATGCTTCACCTCAAGACTCTTCCAATATGGAAGCTCGAAAAAAATCGATCTCTTTTTCCATAAGCATTTCTCGACTGGATTTTTCTTTTGTGTCTTACCACATATCACGTTAATGTCTTTCACCTGGTCATAGACTTGCTCAGGAGTTAATGTCTCTGGAGCTTTTTCTTCCTCTTTTTTACCATTGAAAGATTTCCTCAATTGACGATATAGATGGGCTGATTCAAGCCATTTTCGATGCCCGAGGTACACTGTCTTCTTGCCATGCTCAAGCTGATGAAAATCAGTGTGCTCTCCACATTTGGGACATGCTTTATGGACCTTATTACAATACCCGGACAAGTTGCCATATGCTGGGAAATCATTAATCGTACAGAAGATCATTGCCCGCATCTTGAAGGTTTCTGTTTTGTATGCATCGTACACATCAACGCCTTCCACGAACAACTTTTTCAAGTCCTCCAACAACGGCTGAAAATAGACATGTATGTCATTTCCAGGTTGTTTTGGTCCCGAAATCATCATAGACAGCATAATGTATTTGCGTTTCATGCACATTAACGGAGAAAGATTGTAAATTACAAGTAGAACTGGCCATGAACTATGTTGGCTACTCAAATTACCGTACGGATTCATACCATCCGTACACAGTCCCAGCCTTAGGTTTCTTGGCTCGTTGCCGAAACAAGGATATAATTGGTCCATCTTCTTCCATTGAGGCGAATCACTCAGGTGTCGAAGTTTGCCATCATCGATTTTCTCATTGGCATGCCATCTTAAGTTCTTAGCCTCAGTTGGACTCGCAAACAAGCGTTTGAATCTTGGTATTATTGGMAGATACCATAAAACCTTCGATGGGGATTTTTTTTTACCACCATCACAAATAGCATCATCATCATTATTCTTCTTGTAACGGGAAGTTCCACATTTTGGACACTCGTGCAAATTTTTGTAATTTTTTCTGTAGAGAATGCAATCGTTAGGACATGCATGAATCTTCTTATATCCTAGGCCTAGAGGACATAAAATCTTCTTCGCTTCGTAGTTAGATTCTGGCAATTCATTATCCTCTGGAAGCATCCCCTTTAACAAGCCAAGCAACTCTGTAAAACACTTATCGCTCAACCCATGCGTCGCCTTCAACTTAATAAGTTTCAATATCCCAGACAATAGGGAATAGGTTTTACAGCTCGGGTAAAGAGGTTTCTCGGCATCGGCTGACAAGGAAACGTAACTCTTATTTGCATGTGCTTGCTCAAATGCCTCTGCTCCAACATCATTAATCATCTCTTCTATTCTATCATACATCTCTTCATCAACGTCTTCATTGAGGGCATCTTTAGTCTGGGTTGCATCTGGCATGTCAAATTCACCGTGCCATATCCATCGTGTGTAGTTCTTGTTGAAACCATCACAAATCACATGTTCTCTAATTTCTCTAACACTTAATCGCTGACTATTCAAGCACTTCACACATGGACAATAGTACCTCCCATTATTGTTAGGAGCATGAGTCTTAGCAAACTCTATAAACTCATTAACCCCACTCTCATATTCCTCTGTTGATTGTATACCATTTATCCAACTACGGTCCATACCTACATAAAGTTAATTAAAACCTTCAACACTCGTTTCTACCAGATCATAAAATCTTATTGATTAAAAAAAATCTGATAATTCAAACTAACAAATCTTAGTCGTTATCTTCGAGTTTACAATAGTTTACAATTTCAGTGTAACTTTATGTTAATAGTGATTGTAATTTTAGTATTCTGAACAAGTTATGTAAATTATAATACTATATTGTTTTTCCAAATTTAAGCACAAATGGGTTGCACCCTCTTATATACAATTTTGAGCTTCCAAAAGTAATCTCAATTGCTTAATTAAGAAGAAACTTTTAATTGGTGGATAACGCATTTGTAAAAGTCTTATCCATGGGTTCGAATCTTACCGCACACCGGTCCCCTACCATAATTTTATTTAATAAGAGAGCGTGAAAATCTGAGTGACTTGACAATTTCTCTCTCTATAACCACCAAATTACCACCAAAATTAGATTCCCCAATGTATTAAGAATTATCATATATTATGCTTAATTTATTTCTTATTTGTCCCCATTCCGAAGCATTTTTCTTATTTTCTCTCTCTTTCTCTCTTTAATATTTTATTTTATTTTTGGAGAAACGGAATTCCACTTCTTTCCTCGGAAAAATCAATTCACATGCCATTAAAGTATCATGCCATTAAAATATAATTCCAAAAAAGCGCTGAATCACAACTCCAATCCAAAACACTTGACATAATAAGGAAAATTGAAACCGAGATACATAGGGCTATTTGAAATTCTCCACTACCACCAAGTTTATCGAGCATACATAATGTCTTCCACGTATCGATGCTAAAGAAGTATGTTTACGATGCACATCACATCGTGAGATATGAGGAGTTGGATATTAACAAAGATTTAACTTATGAGGAAGCTCCGAAAAACAATTTTGGATCGAAAGGTACATTAACTAAGAAATAATTAAGTTGCATTGATCAAAGTGCAGTGGAGACATCATGGAATAAATAAAGTTACTTGGGAGCAAGAGGAAGAGTTCAAGACAAAGTACCCTAATTTCGGCCGTTGGGTAAGAGTTTAAATTTGAGGACAAAATATTTTAAGGGGGTAGGTTGTAATACCCATGCATCATGAATACATATTTTTCATTTTAATTTTAATTGTATTACATTAAATTATTGTTTTTGTCCCAATCTCGTCACTTATATACGATTATCTATTAATACATTAAATTTTCACAAAACTAGTTACTAAGAATTCTATTTTTATTATAATTACTAGTTTGATTGTCAAATAATAATATATTTCAACTTTCAAACTATTCTAAATGATTTGTATTTTTATTATTATTTTGTTTATTGTAAGTTATTAGTATTTTTAATCATATTTTGTTTATTAATTTTTTGGTCCATTAGAAGTATAACTCATCTAGTTTTCCAATTCTACTTTTAAAACTCCAAAAACCCAATAACATATGGCTCAATTTTACCAGCTTTAACCCAATTATCCCAAAGTGTTCCAATTACATAAATACGCATGATTTCTCCTCTAAAACTGCCCAAATCTCCGTATTTCCTTGTTAAATTATTAAGGACCCACTGCACTTCTCCAAACTTCACAAGAAAAAAAAAACTGCACTTCATCTAATTTCGTTTCTGTAAGTGAGCAAACAAAGAAGCAGCAACAGGTAAAATCAATCGTCTTTCTTACATAATCTGTCAACCATTAACAAAGAATTATTGAGATCCCATCCAGTACTATCGACCAAACCATAGCCTTGAACAACAAACTCCATGCCCGAATTGCAACGTCAAAATCCCCGACATCACATTTTCCATCCAGTTTTCTGGCCGATACACCACCTTCTAGCCACCAATTTCCTGGTCAAACCACAATTCCCAACTATTTTCATGACCCTAAATCACCAACAAGCAAAGTCGAGTCCCCCACCTATCATGCACCCACCATCGCCATGATTTTCCTCAACCCAGCACCATCACAAACCATTCGCCTCATCATCATCGCTTAGCTACCTGAAGAAATAGTGATGGGGCCATCCTTCACGAAATTGTAGACATTTCCTTAATTTTATTTGGTGACTAGCAATTCGAGACCTAGGGTTTTTCGACCACATACATTTGACTTGAGATTTCATGACATGTACAAGGTAGGGTCCACCGACTTATCTTATGTAAATTAAAATTCTCAATTATTGTGCTATGTATATCCTGTATTTTCGAGGAGTCATTATACTTTGGACCTTGGTGCACTTTTCAAGGTGCATCAAATAATTTAATTTATTATCGCATATAGCAGACATATATCATCACATATAACTGTTACATATCATCACAAATAATTACAATTTTAAATCTAAAATCAAAACCTTCAAATGAAAAAAATAAATAAATCTAAACGAAAAACTAAACCTCAAAATGGAATACTAAACCCTAAAATTGAAAACTAAACCTTCAAATTGAATATTAAACTATACACCCTAAATTTCTATCATATATAATCACATATAACTGACACATATCGTCATATATAACTAACACATATCATCACATATAACTGGTAGAATGATAGATTTTTGCCGGGACTCTAAAATGGAAATCTAAATAAAAAAAATAAAAAACTAAATCAATTCTTTCCGCTAAAAAAAATGAAAAATGCAAGAAATCCTCTATTCTCTCTCCTCACTTTTTCCTTCGACCTAGTTGACTACCCACCGTGATCACGGAATCTTCGACAAGCCACAAGATTCAAGTCGCCATGCCACCAATTTTTTAGTAGTTTCGGCCTTCTCCCGGTCAGATCTCTCAGCAGCTCCCCGGCCACCCGTAATTCATGGCTCTCTCAACTCAAAACCGCATGCACAATAGCTTTTCCCGGCCACATTGATGGGCCAATTCTTGGCGCCACCTTCGTCTCCCGTCCGGTCATTCCTAGGTTTGGTAGAAGGCACCCGTAGTATGCCGTCACAATACCCTCCTCTATCCACACGACTGTTTTTTCCCGCCGCACACCCAACAGGTTTTTCCGGCCCCGATCTTGCAGTCTCAGGACATTCTTTTGACAGTATTTGCATCTATCGCCACGATTTTCCTCAACCCAGCACCATCACAGAACCATTCGCCATGTCACCATCGCTTAGCTACCCGAAGAAATAGGGATGGGGCCATCCTTCACGAAATTGTAGACATTTCCTTAATTTTATTTGGTGACTAGCAATTCGAGACCTAGGGTTTTTCGACCACATACATTTGACTTGAGATTTCATGACATGTACAAGGTAGGGTCCACTGACTTATCTTATGTAAATTCAAATTTTCAATTATTGTGTTATGTATATCCTGTATTTTTGAGGAGTCATTATACTTTGGACCTTGGTGCACTTTTCAAGGTGCATCAAATAATTTAATTTATTATCGTATATAGCAGACATATATCATCACATATAGCTGTTACATATCATCACAAACAATTAGAATTTTAAATCTAAAATCTAAACCTTCAAATGAAAAAAAAAATCTAAACGAAAAACTAAACCTCAAAAGCGCAGAACGCAAGAATCGTACTTTGAAAGAAATGATGAATGCGTTGTTGATTAGTTCTGGGTTACCTCAGAACATGTGGGGGGAAGCTGTTTTAACATCTAACTATATCCTCAAAACATTCCACTTAAAGGAAGGTACGAAACTCCCTATGAGTTGTGGAAAGGAAGGAAACCTTCTTACAAATACCTCAAAGTGTGGGGGTGTTTAGCGAAGTTAGAAGTGCCTCTACCAAAGTAGGTGACAATCGGACCCAAAACGGTTAATTGTATTTTTATTGGTTATGCACTGAATAGTAGCGCCTATAGATTTATAATTCCTAGGTCAGATGTTCCGGTTATGAATGTCGGAACTACCATTGAGTCAAGGAATGCGATATTCTTTAGAGAAATCTATCCTTGTAAGGATAAAGCTGCGTCCAGTTCAAACACTGGTAATGCTGAAGGAACTACAAGTCACGAACTTGTGGGGGTTGAACCTAAGTCTCGTAAATGACCTGGTTCAAAACTTGAAGCTCTAACTCCTAGACGGAGCACTCGAGCTAAAGTTGCTAAGGATTTCGGTCCTGACTATGTGGTTTTTCTCTTGGATGAAGAACCAATTTCACTGAAAGAAGCTTTCTCACGGACTGATAGTTCATTTTGGGAGGAATCTGTACAAAGCGAGATCGATTCAATCATGCAGAACCATATGTGGATTCTGACTGAATTACCTGAAAGTTGTAAACCTTTAGGCAGTAAATGGATTCTGAAATGAAATTTCAGAGCTGATGGATCAATCGATAAGTATAAAGCTCGTTTGGTTGTGAAAGGATTTCTCCAGAAGGAGGGTTATGATTTCTTTGACACATACTCTCCTGTGACGAGAATTACCTCTATTCGGGTGCTTCTAGCGATTGCTGCTTTGCACAATCTTGAGATTCACCAAATGGATGTGAAAAAAACTTTTCCAAATGGCGATATAGAAGAGGAAATTTATATAGAACAACCAGAAGGTTTTGTAAAACCTGGACAAGAAAGAAAGGTGTGCAAACTTGTTAAGTCTTTGTATGGCTTGAAACAATCACCTTTACAATGGCACTTGAAATTTGACGAAGTGATGATGTCAAATGGTTTCAAGATAAACTAGTGCGACAAATGTGTATACATTAAGAATACTAATGATAGATTTGTTATAGTATGTCTTTATGTAGATGTATGTTAATCATGGGTAGCAACCTACAAGTGATTAACGAGATGAAACTCATGCTAAAAATAAATTTTGACATGAAGGATCTAGGAGTGGCTGACACTATTCTTAGCATAAGAATCGTAAGAACTCCAAATGTAATTGTCTTATCACAATCTCATTACATTGAGAAAGTGATCAAGAAATTCAATGCACATGATAGTCTTCCAGCAAAGACACCTATGGAACTCGAAGTTCACCTAAGTAAGAACAGGGGTGACACTGTTGTTCAGAAGGACTATGCTAGGATCATTGGATGTTTGATGTACATCTCTAATTGTATAAGACCTGATCTAGCTTGCTCGGTAAACAAACTGATTCGATATACAAGCAATCCGAGTAGAGAACACTGGAAAGTGCTTGTGAGAGTTTTGAGATACTTAAAGTATACTCTGAACTTTGGGATACACTATGGTAGACACCCCAGGGTACTTGAAGGATACTGATGCAAATTGGATATCCGACACAAAGGACTCACTGTCAACAAGTGGATATATGTTTGTAACTGGGGGAGGAGCTGTTTCTTGGAGATCCACTAAACAGACATGTATAGCCCGATCCACCATGGAATCTGAGTTTATCACTTTGGACAAAGCAGGTGAAGAAGCAGAATGGCTTCGTAACTTTTTAGAAGATATTCCATGTTGGGAGAAACCCGTGCCGCCGATCATGCTTCACTGCGATAGTCAAGCTGCTATTGGAAGGGCAAGAAGTAGTTTGTATAACGGCAAGTCTCGACATATCCATTGGAGACATAACACCGTGAGACATCTGTTATCGAGGGTATTATCTCTGTTGAATACGTAAGGTCGATAGATAATCTAGCGGATCCATTCACTAAGAACATAGCTCGAGATCAGATGTACATGTTGCTTGAAGGAATGGGAGTGAAATCCACATCTTAAAGATGATTGCAGTGGAAACCCAACCATGATGAGTGGAGATCCCACAAACTTGGTTCAATGGGAAAACTAAACTATAAAAGTCTGGGTAAGTAAATCTCTACAACCCTATTCCATAACGGCAAAAGTAGAGTTTATAATCTGTCATGTGGTGAGGATAAATCTCTGATTTTTAATGATTCTTTTGCAGGTCATTGACTTGAGTATGACAGATTGCTGATTAGAAGAATCACCTATGTAAGCGAGAAGTGAGGGCCGCTTCTACTGTATGCTTAAGAATCCAAAGAAGTTCTCCATGGCCAGAAACGGACACAAACGTGAGAACGGAAAAATTCTGAGACCTTAGTGGGTTGGTACTATTGTCTAGTATACACAAAGGGGAATAGTTCAAGAACTATGTTCACTAATCCGCCGGTATGCTCGGTAGTATTAACTAAGGAGGGTTCAAGGCCACAAGCCACCTATCCCTATTCTCTATTGTCTCTTAAGGACTGAGCTATGTATTTGCATTCATGTTTTCGTTTTTTGGAGTTTCTCACTCATATGGGGGATTGTTGTAAAATTGGATTTATTCTAATTAAATTGTGCAGCAAAAATTCGTTGTAACGAATTGTGTAGGGTTAATCTACATGTTGTGTAGATAATCTTAGCATTTTGAATTTCTCAAATCCATTTATTGGTGAGTGAGAAATGATGTTTGGAAGTTGAACGGTTGCTTTAGTGCAATCTCGTTCATCCCACATTGAATTTTGGTCAATGTGGAAGGGATTTTAAAATTGATTACATTTCTTTAGTGTACATCAAGTGGGCCAGAGAGTATTGTGGGCTTTGTGTAAACAAAGCTCACGCGGGATCTTGGACTTGGGTTCGCCCGTCCGCCTTCGGCGAAGCTGATGGCGGATCCGAGCGGATCCGAGCCCGAGATCGAGCCCGGTCCCGGACCTCGGACCTCGGACCTGGGTTCTGGGCTCTGGGCCTGGGCCTGGGACTTGGGACTTGGGACTTGGGACTTGGGTCTTGGGTCTTGGGCAATTGGTCCGAATTGGCTGGTCCGATTGTGGTGGTCCGTGTGTGGGGTACTGGTTCTACCCAGGCTTTCTTTTTTGAACCTACACGCACCTGAGAAGCTGAGAAGCTTTTGACTCACTCTTGACCATTACAAAAATGGCTACCTGATCGTTCAGACGTTTCCAAAACGTACAAATTCAAACATGCAATGCATCTGCACGCTAAACTTGTCCAGGTTCATGCTGCCAGATGACTGCCTGTTTGAATGACTTAATGACGCCTTTAAGGATGTCATTAAGAGGGCTGTAACCTCCCACTGGCAACCCTATATAAGGGTGAAGACTCCTTCACTTTCCTTACACGAGAATATATCTGAAGCACCTGAAAAACATACGAACACCTGAACTCTCAGGCATACAGCATACATAGTTTTTTGCATTTTCTTTTGTACGTAGCTCGGTCCACTTTTATCCAGTTCGTCAGAGCTCTGGTATTTACGGTGCTATAATACCAGAGATGAAGTTGTTTCATCTTTGGAGACGAATAGCCAAAACTGAAGGGCACTACCGAGGCTATTTCGTCTTGCGGACAGAGATTAATTCTCCACTCGACTTGACTTACTTTTTACAGTTTCTGTTTTTTGTTTACTTTTCTAGTTTTGAGATATTTTGTTACTTTCCTGTTTGTGCTCGACTCAGAGTTGTAATAGTTTCTAACAGATTTCTTGGCATTTGAGAAGGAGATGTATCAGCTTTGTGAATTACATAGGAAGAACACCCCCCCCCCCCCCCCCTCCCCCACTCCAACTTTATACGGTTTTGCCTCTATTGAAAATCTGGGAAATTGGTAACTCTTCTTCTTAAAGAGCTATGTAGGGTGCATAAAATTGATTTCCTTGCAATCTCGGATCCTGTGACTTCCATTTCTAGTATCCATGCCTTGTTATATCATTCCTTGGGCCTTTCTATAGTTAATGAGAACTTCCAAAATAATGGGTTTCTGATATTTGGGTTTTTAAGAGTACTACTGTGACTTCTGCGATGACTCTTCGTGAGATTTTACTATGAGGTACTATTGGGGAATTGGGCTTGAACCTCTAGTTTGTGCATGCTCATAATGCGGTTTTTGATCATCATGACTTGTGGATTGATATTTTGGGCCACTCCCTCGCCCGTCTTTTTATTATTAGGGATTTTAATGTGATAATGCCCACGAGCGTCCTGGGGGTATTCCTGCAAATGCTTTGTCTTTTGCGGACTTTAGGCGTTTCTTAGATGATGCTAGATTTTTGAAGGCTTCCACTCGCGGGGATTTTTTCACAACAGTCAGCCGATGCCAGATTGGAAATCATTTTGCTCGTCGAGATCGTGCAATTCATTTATCAAATTTACCCCTTTTATGTTGTCATATTTCAAGTCCTCTCCTTTCCCGTACCGGTTCGCATCATCACTCGATCCTTATTTATTGTGTTAAGGATATGGCCCTCACCTCGGGTTCTGGACTTCTCATGACGGTTTTCATGATCTCATTTCTACTTCTTGGGCACATCTTGTCCATGAAAGTAATCTTATCATCCACCTCATGGCTAATATAAGGTTTCTTTGCGGGGCTCTACGAGAGTGCAATGTTCTGACGGTTAGAAAAATTCACTATCAGGTTAGGGCAATTTAGGCGGATGTTTTAGCTTTATATTCTAGATATTTGGATACTCAAAAGCCGACATAGATGCTGAAATTAACCTTCAGGTCAAATCTTCTTCGTTGCGCGATACTTAAGTAACTGTTCATCGGCAAAAAAGCCGAGCGGATTGGTTTACACATAGACATCATAACTCAACTTTTTCCCATTGCACTATTAAGGCCCGGGTCACAAAATCCTCTATATGATCCTTTTTCATTGATGAGACCATCATCCATAGCCCTGATGTGATCAAGAGTGAGATTATCTTATTTTTCTCGGGACTTTTCTCTGCTAACCAGCCGTTGGCAGACACAGGTTGGATCGATGAGTTTTTGCAGCACGCCATCAGTCCTCATTTAAATATGCTCCTCTTGGCTTATCACTGGAGCAATGGAGATTTGTGATACTGCCTTTGCGCATACTTCAAGAAGTGCCCCTATTCCTGACGGTTTTAAGGAGCAATTTATTGGTAAGTGCTGGGAGATTATTGTTTTGTAATTTTTAGTGGTATAAAAGGTTCATTGGCTTAGTATTATTGGAATTCGACTTGATTATATGGATCAATTTGTTTTTAGACTAAAACATGAACTAAAACAAAAATAAATGGAAACTATGAAACTAAACTAACTAGGAAATGTAAAATGCAAGTTGGTAGGATGCCTTAAGCGTGTGCCGAAATGGAAATGGCAAGCAAGAATGAAAATAAGCAACAAAAAGCAATGTTTCACCAAGTACGACTAAAACAACGTAAAGTACAATCATGCATGCATGATCATAATATTGAAAATAATGCAAATTAGCAAAAATTGAAAACACCAATGTAAAGAGCAACAAAATTTGACGTTAAAGTTTAAATATTCACGAGAAATCACAAGACACAAAGAGTAGATCTAGGATTCAACTTAGAATTATGCATGAAAACAAAATCCAAAATAAAGCATATGAAATACTCAAAATAAAAATAATCAAGGACTCGATATATGATCTAGATGTGTCACTCATCTAGATTCCATGGACAAATCAAAAGATCTAACAAAAGATATAAGTGCTAATGCAAAAAGTATAAATCGAAGAACATGCATGAAATTGAAGAACAAGGAAGAAAATAAAGGAAAACTTACTTGAGTTGAAAGAAAATCCAAATACTTGAATGAAATTACAAAGCAAAATAAAAATCCAAGGGAGTACTTGAATTCTTCTTATGATTACAAACCCAAGAAAATGCTTGAAATTTAAATCTTAAAACCTAAGAGAGGGAAAGTAAATCTAAAAACTAGAGTGTGAATTCATCCCAAACACATGCAAGAGTTGGGAGAAGAGTGGATGCCTTTGTTGGTGAGAGATGTGGGCTTATATAGTTGTTTGTAGGGGCAAAATCATCAAAACGCCACAATTTTCGGACGTGCAGTTGATTGACTACGGGCCAGTCGATCGGTCGGCTGTTGATCAACTGGTGGTCAATCGATCGACTGATATGCTTAACCCAAGATAGCTACTATCAAGAAGTCGATTACGGAGCTTCCGGTCGATCTGTTTAGTCGATCGACTAACAGTCAATCCTCAATCAAGCAGTCGATCGACTGCCCTGCTTCCAAGTGGTTTAACTACTACCGAGCTGTCGATTTGCAAGTTTTCAATCAATCCGTGGTCATTATATCGATGAGCAGTCGATTAGTAGCTTTCCAGTCGATCCGGGCTGCTTTCGGCTCGGTTTTCTCACTTCGGCACAGATTTTGGGCCTCAATGCCTTGACTCTAACCTAGGCGTATGCCGGCACTTCTTGGGGTAAATCCAATTCATTGAGCCACCTAAAACATAAGAATTTTGAGCTCAAAAATCCAAGAATCGCACAAACATCACCAACATCGGATAAATAAAGCTCAAAACATAAAAAACAAGAAAACAACCTCAAACTCTAACAAAACTCGACTCAAAACTACTAAAAACGACACTAAACCCTAACTAAAAACATTGGGAAAACACCACAATTACATGCAAAACAACCACCCTACACTTATCGATTTTTTCGTCCTCGAACAACGAAAAGAATCGAGAATGTACATGCAATGAACATTATGTAAAAAAAAATCCTTGTGCTTATCCTTATTAATATGATGAATGTATCAACATAAACTCGTTATCGCCAAGCATGGCTCGTATTACTCTTTCTCAAAAGAAAACCAAATCAATGACTTCCTCTCAAACGGAATTTTGAGGGTGTTCGCTCAATTCGCTTAAGTGTTTATTATATGGGACATGTATACACTCAAGTCGGACAATGCATACACCTTATCATGATTTCACAAATCGGAAACTCAAAATCACCCATTGTACATGACCAAACAAGAATTGAAAGAGGTCTTTATTTTGGGTGTAATGTTAGCTTTTTGGTAAAGTATGGAATATTTGGATATAGTGGCTAACTTACGATCAAACGTGATCAATAACACACGAGACCTTAATTTCTAAAACCCGAAGCTTATGATCGCTTCACCCTTCCCAAATTACCAAACATTCAATCGAAACCCTTTCGTACACTTACATACTTTTCCGACATTATATCACAATACTTGGAAGCTTTTTGAATTTGATTCTTTTTTACTAATCATATCCTTTAAATTAGGCTTATCACTTGAACGCACAATTTATCACTTTTCGTGATTTGTGTTAGAGTATTATTCTTCTCTTTTTCTTTTTTGTATAAGCAACTTCAAAACCCAAAACCCACAATTGATTTGCCTCACATTTCAAGTCAACTAACAACATAATCTCTCACCTCACAGTTTATGAAGATATAAGAGCTAAAAAAGAGCTCGGCTAACAAGAAACGGGGCATAGGCTCAGGGGGGCTCATTTGGAATTCTTAAGTAGCTTATATATTTGGATATGGATGGAATGAGGGTGATATATGTGCTTTGAGTTCATTTCCAAATTCAATCATGTACGAGCAGAATCAAGCCACCTCAATGCAATGTCCATAAAAACGCAAGCAAAACTAATAATTCACACAAGGCTACTCACTATTTTGCACCGGGTTTTGGAAACAAGATCAAAAGAGCTTTTAGAACTTTGCAATCTTTTCAAGAGTATATGTTGATTATATATATATGTAGGCGGGTTATGGACGAAGCACAAAAATTCAACTCCTCACACAAGAGGGCATATACATGCAAAAACCCGACAAGTAAACTATTCAAACTTCCAAGCATATGGTGATTGCTACACAATGTAATAAAGACACAGAAGACACAAAAAAATGACTAAACCATATGAATGCTCAATTAGTAAGCGTCACTTCGCCAAGAATGCATCACTTCGCCAAGTCTCGAGTTAAGAAAGACAAATCATGCTTTGTGACACCCAGACCCTAACCACCTACCCACCCCACACTTAAACCATGCAATACCCTCATTGCATTTTAATGACAATCAAGTAAATAAAATGGGGGGTGGGGGTGAAATAGAAACTTCCTTAACCGAGGGAGTTTGGGTCGAGCTCGGTGGGGTCTACTTAAGCATCGAAGCAATCCAATCAAAAATTGAGCATGGTTTGTTTCTCTCGACTCCATGAACGCTACTAGCTTATCAAATCGACCAAGGTTAGAGTCAGAAAACAACATCTATAAAAGAAAATCACACAAAGATCAACAACACAAGAAAATATGTACATAAATCAAAACCAAAGGTTCAAAAGAACCAAAGGACAACACAAATTTTTTTTATTTTTCAGTTTTTCAATTTTTTTTGGATTTTTATATTATAAGAAAGAAATAAATAAAAAAAGAAAAGAAATAAAT
Organism: Phtheirospermum japonicum; assembly: GCA_014905375.1. NCBI lineage: Eukaryota > Viridiplantae > Streptophyta > Magnoliopsida > Lamiales > Orobanchaceae > Phtheirospermum > Phtheirospermum japonicum. The sequence goes on from BMAC01000925.1 coordinate 280,050, forward strand.
GAAAAGAACTTGGGTTGCCTCCCAAGAAGCGCTTGTTTTACGTCACTAGCTTGACGAACTCCCTTCTTGGTTATGTGGAGGTTGAGATGGGAGGGTCCACTAAAGCTAGCACTTCCTTGTCGGGCGTCAAGAGAAATCCGTGATGATAGGGCTTGACCCGATGGCCATTCACTTGGAAACATTCTTGAGTCTTGGGGTCGATCAAAGTTACTTCCCCACTCGGATTTACCTCCCCAATAGTATAGGGCCCCATCCATTTGGACTTCAACTTACCTGGATGTAGGGCCAAACGGGAATTGTAGAGCAATACGGGCATACCAACTTCAAGCTCTTTGGGCACTAACCTCTCGTCATGTATTCTCTTCATTCCCTCCTTATAGATGCGAGCATTTTCATATTGATCATTCCGAAGCTCATCCAACTCCTCTACTTGCAACATCCTTTCATTCCCGGCCTATTTTAAACCCATATTCGCTGCCTTCATTGCCCAAAATGCTGTTAGAATAAGGTGACCAACAAGCCAACTTGTGGCTGTGGTCTGACCATTCTCTTGTAATACAATCGGTTTTTGTTCGTAATAATATCTTTTATACTTATTGGCATTCCATATCTTTTATCCCATGCTTGTTGCATAGGTATGGTCCTGATGAAGTTACTTTATTACGGTGGATTATTGGCATTCCATATCTTTTATCCCATGCTTGTTGCATAGGTATGGTACTGATGAAGTTACTTTATTACGGTGGATTGGTCTAGCAGAACCGTGAGATAATCCAGCACGTAATGTAACTCGTCGAACTTGTTCCTAGTCAAAGGGTTACGCCGTAATGAGGATACAGGCCTTTCCCATTAAGACTAGTACTTAGTGTATGTGGACCGCATCTCATCGGTCACGGTGTGTGGACATCGACATACATAAGTAGGTGCTCATAAGATGAGTTCACTGAACTCCCTCACCTAGAAATCTCTTTAAGTAAAATGAGTTTTATTTAATCAGGGACTCTAAGGGACGAGTTCATATAAGAACAATATGTTGTTCGAATCACAATGTGTTGTGAACCCACGTCTAGCTTACACCTGAACCATTGAGGGTCACACCACGTGTTTCCTGATTATTGAAAACGATAGCTAGAAATTAATTGTTAATTTTAGCATAGTTAGATGTCAATATGATTGAATCTAAATTGAGAAAAATACGAGAAAAATTATTTTGGACGCGAAAATATAATTATTATATTTTTTGGAATTATCGTTTGTGAGAAATAATTTAATTCCAATGGGTTTTTAATTTCTTATTGGGTCGACCCAATAAGCCCTTTAAGTTGTTGGGATGGTTTTGTTTTTTTTTTAATTAAAAGGGTTGGTTTTATTTAGATTGGGCCAGCCCACTTGGTTTTAATTTTTAAATGGCCCATCCACCATTCATAAGCCCATTGGTTTTGGGCTCTTGTTTTTTAAATAAAATTAAAGCCCATCCGCCCTTTAAGCTTTGGGCTTGGGTTTTGTTTAATAAAAAAAATTAAAATAAAAACAAAACTATAATAACAAAACAGACGGGTTTAAAAAGGATTGAACACAACTCCAAAATGTGAGACGGAAAAAACCCTAGCTGCCTAAAGCTCTCAGCCGTCCACCTCCGGGCCGCCGCCGCTTGCCGCCGGCCGCCGCCAAACCGAATCGTTCGGTTCTCATTTCTCCGTCGTTCTCAATCTCTCGACGGATCTAGCGCTACGTCGCGAGTACGTCGGGCAATACGGTGTGTGTGACACCGATTCGCCGGAGCCGTCCGAACGCTCGTCGGACCCGTCCACTACCACCTCCGTCGTCACAGCCGCACCGGAGACGTATTGCCGCTGCCCCTGCTGCCAACGCATCGGAACGGCCGAAAGTAACAGCCCTGTTGTCCTCCGCCGTGAGCAACATCGCAGCCGTCGGACGTTGCCGTGAAAGGAACCGCCAATTCGCACCGACTGCTGCTATTTTCAGCCCCTGTCCGCGACGGAGTTCTTCGTCGCCACAAAGACGCACCCGTTTGCTACCGTTCCGTACACTGTCGGGCCGTCGCCTGATCAGGCCGCTTCCGATAGCGCCGTTGCCAAGCCGGACGTCCCTGTCGTCCCCAAATGTTGCTCATCCGTCGTGCCGTTGCGAGCGCACCGCCGTCGAGCCTTGAGGTACTGTGGCTATTCATATGTATATGTGCTGTATATTACATATATATATGGTATATATATATAGATGTACTGTGTGTGTGCTACAGTATGTGATGCTAAATACATATATATTATATGTGTGTATATGATGCAGCATGTGTAATATGTATGTGTGTAATTAGTGTGGTGTTTTCTGTTATATATATATGTATATATATATATATATATATGCATGTGCATGGTACATGTATTACATATATATATTTTTATAATTGATATATGCATGCAGAGTACATGTATACAAATATTATATATGTGTGTATGTTGTTTGATTATATAATATTTAATTATATATATATGATTAATATATTAATATATATATAATTGTTATATACATGTTTAATATATTAATATATATATATATATATATATATATATTATTATATATATATGATTAATATGCTAATATATATATATAATTCTTATATATATTATTTGTATATTAATTAGTAACCGATCATGCTCGTTTGATTTTTGGAAATCAAATTGTTTTATTTGAAATGCAATTAAAACATTGTTTGAATTAATTGATTGTAAAATTGGGTCGTCGTCAATTTGAATTCGATTCAAATTACCTTTATTTAAAAACTTTTGTTTTCCGCTGCGCGACGTTACCAACGATTCCCAACAAATGCTTTATGCCTCAATTTTAACTAGTAAGTGGCAAGATTTGCCAACAACCAAACGATAAGGGCTCGGTGCCTAGAACCGTTTTGTAGGCCGTCCGAAGGCCCACAAGGGCATCGCTCAAACTTCCTAGACCCATCCTTTTGATTAGTTGCACCGTCTTCTCCAAGCATGCTCTTCAC
>BMAC01000925.1:283096-302243 GCA_014905375.1 Phtheirospermum japonicum
AAGTGGTTCCCACTCATCGAGTAGATGATTTCTATGGTAAGCGTACAACATTAATCCTTAAGACCCGGACCTCACCGTTACTTCACTAGAGGACAGGCTATGTTGTGACCTGTCTCTGTGTCTCTTTAGAGGCCGATCAAAAGGGGCAACGTTCACATAGTCGGGAATCTAGTGGGAAGTCTGTGCATGGTAAATTAAAAGGGTTGGTTTTATTTAGATTGGGCCAGCCCACTTGGTTTTAATTTTTAAATGGCCCATCCACCATTCATAAGCCCATTGGTTTTGGGCTCTTGTTTTTTAAATAAAATTAAAGCCCATCCGCCCTTTAAGCTTTGGGCTTGGGTTTTGTTTAATAAAAAAAAATTAAAATAAAAACAAAACTATAATAACAAAACAGACGGGTTTAAAAAGGATTGAACACAACTCCAAAATGTGAGACGGAAAAAACCCTAGCTGCCTAAAGCTCTCAGCCGTCCACCTCCGGGCCGCCGCCGCTTGCCGCCGGCCGCCGCCAAACCGAATCGTTCGGTTCTCATTTCTCCGTCGTTCTCAATCTCTCGACGGATCTAGCGCTACGTCGCGAGTACGTCGGGCAATACGGTGTGTGACACCGATTCGCCGGAGCCGTCCGAACGCTCGTCGGACCCGTCACTACCACCTCCGTCGTCACAGCCGCACCGGAGACGTATTGCCGCTGCCCCTGCTGCCAACGCATCGGAACGGCCGAAAGTAACAGCCCTGTTGTCTCCGCCGTGAGCAACATCGCAGCCGTCGGACGTTGCCGTGAAAGGAACCGCCAATTCGCACCGACTGCTGCTATTTTCAGCCCCTGTCCGCGACGGAGTTCTTCGTCGCCACAAGACGCACCCGTTTGCTACCGTTCCGTACACTGTCGGGCCGTCGCCTGATCAGGCCGCTTCCGATAGCGCCGTTGCCAAGCCGGACGTCCCTGTCGTCCCCAAATGTTGCTCATCCGTCGTGCCGTTGCGAGCGCACCGCCGTCGAGCCTTGAGGTACTGTGGCTATTCATATGTATATGTGCTGTATATTACATATATATATGGTATATATATATAGATGTACTGTGTGTGTGCTACAGTATGTGATGCTAAATACATATATATTATATGTGTGTATATGATGCAGCATGTGTAATATGTATGTGTGTAATTAGTGTGGTGTTTCTGTTATATATATATGTATATATATATATATATATATGCATGTGCATGGTACATGTATTACATATATATATTTTATAATTGATATATGCATGCAGAGTACATGTATACAAATATTATATATGTGTGTATGTTGTTTTGATTATATAATATTTAATTATATATATATGATTAATATATTAATATATATATAATTGTTATATACATGTTTAATATATTAATATATATATATATATATATATATATATTTATTATATATATATGATTAATATGCTAATATATATATATAATTCTTATATATATTATTTGTATATTAATTAGTAACCGATCATGCTCGTTTGATTTTTGGAAATCAAATTGTTTTATTTGAAATGCAATTAAAACATTGTTTGAATTAATTGATTGTAAAATTGGGRCGTCGTCAATTTGAATTCGATTCAAATTACCTTTATTTAAAAACTTTTGTTTTCCGCTGCGCGACGTTACCAACGATTCCCAACAAATGCTTTATGCTCAATTTTAACTAGTAAGTGGCAAGATTTGCCAACAACCAAACGATAAGGGCTCGTGCCTAGAACCGTTTTGTAGGCCGTCCGAAGGGCCCACAAGGGCATCGCTCAACTTCCTAGACCCATCCTTTTGATTAGTTGCACCGTCTTCTCAAGCATGCTCTTCACTTGCTTGTTACTCGTCTCAACTTGACTTGATGTTTGGGGGTGATATGGTGTAGCAATCTTGTGCTTGATTCCATAGATTTTCATGAGCTTCTTGAATAGCCTATTGCAAAAATGGCTACCTCCATCACTTATACTCACTCTCGGGAAACTGAAACGAGCACAAGTATTCTCTCTTACGAACCTAACCACTACTTCGGCATTATTCTTGGTTGTGGGGATAGCTTCAACCCATTTCGACACATAATTGACCCCCAAAAGAATATACTCGTGTCCATCCACATACTTGGTAAATGTACCCATAAAATCAATCCCCCAAACGTCAAATACCTCGACCACTAAGTATCCCACCAAGGGCATTTCATTACTCTTCGAGAAACTCCCCGTCCGTTGGCATTTGTCGCATGTTTGAACATGAACTTGCGTGTCGTAATGTAGCGACGGCCAATAAAAGCCCGCACTCAAAATATTAAGGGTTGTTTTTCTTCCTCCAAAGTGGCCCCCGGTCTGGTGATCGTGACAAAAATTTAAGAGATCTTGTATTTCTTCCTCGGGGACACACCTAATCATCCCGTCCTTCCCTCTTTATACATGAAAAGATCATCCCAATAAAAGCTTTAGCACTTAGCAAGGAAATTCTTCTTCTCTTACAAACTCATATCCGGCCGGAGTTCACCATTCGCCAAGTAGTTCGCAAAATCGACGTACCACGGTGATTGAGCCACTTTAAACAAGTTTTCATGAGGCAAGTTTTCTGTTATGGTTATCCCGTCTCCACCATGCGTGACCATCCTTGAAAGGTGATCGGCTACCGCGTTATCATAACACTTACGATCCTTAATTTCAATATCGAACTCTTGGAGCAATAGGATCTAACAGATGAGGTGAGATTTGGCTTGGGGCTTGGAGAACAAATAGCGCAAGGCGGCATAATCAGTATGGATAATGACTCATGATCCCATAATATAAGAACGAAACTTCTCAAGAGCAAAGACTACAGCCAAGAGCTCTCTTTCGGTCATCGTATAATTCTTTTGTGCATGATTGAGCATCAAACTCGCATAGTACACCACCGTCAACAACTTTTCAACTCTTTTTCTAATGACGGCCCCCACCGCTTCATTCAAGGCATCGCACATAATTTCGAAGGGCAGACTCTAATCGGGAGCTACTACGATGAAGGCGGACACAAGACTCTTCTTAATTTCCAAAAACGCGTCTTCATAAGCTTCGTTAAATTCAAAAGGGACATCATTACTTAATAATCGGCACAAAGGGCAAGCAATTTTTGAGAAGTCTTTTATGAACTGACGATAAAATCCGACATGCCTAAGGAAACTCCTCACGTCTTTCACATTGAGGGAAGAGGGTAGCTTTTCGATAACTTCAACTTTGGCATTGTCCAACTCAATCCCTCGTTCCGAGATTACATGCCCAAGAACCAGGCCACTCCGAACCATGAAATGGCTCTTTTCCCAACTCAAGGTCAAACTTGTCTCTTCACATCGGGCTAGCATCTCTTCAAGACTCTTCAAGCATTAGTCAAATGAGTACCCATAAATGGAGAAGTCATCCATGAAGACTTCAAGGAATTAATCAATCATGTCCGAGAATATTGAGAGCATACATCTTTGGAACGTCCCGGGGCATTGCATAGCCCAAATGGCATTCGTCGAAAAAAAAGTCCTAAATGGGCAAGTGAAAGTTGTCTTGGCTTGATCTTCGGGTGCGATTGTAATTTGGTAGTAACCCGACAATCCATCTAAGAAGAAATAGGAATGATGGTTGGCTAGCTTGTCCAACATTTGGTCGATAAAAGGGAGAGGGAAATGATCTTTCTTGGTGGCCGTGTTTAATTTCCTAAAGTCGATACACATTCTCCATCCCGTCGTAGCCCTTGTGGCCAACAATTCTCCTTTCTCATTTTCAACCACGGTTATGCCGCTCTTTTTAAGCACCATGTGAATGGGATTAACCCACTCACTCTCGCCATTTGCGAAGATCAATCCCTCCTCCAAAAACTTTAATATCTCGGCCTTCACAATCTCTTTGAGATCCAGATTCAACCGCCTTTGGGATTTCGAGAGGGTTTGGCGTCATCCTCCAAGATAATTTTATGCATGCACGTCAAAGGGATAATTCCCTTGATATCTCCAATACTCCACCAAATAGCTCCTTTATGAGATTTAAGCACTTCGATCAACCTCTCCTCTTCTTCTTAATTTAAATTAGCAAAGATAATGACCGGTTTGCTTTCCCCTTCTTCTAAATAAACATACTTGAGGTGAGATGGGAGAGGCTTAAGATCGGGCTTGTGCATCCTCTCAACCTCGTTGGGGGCTAATTCAAATAATTCGCCGATCCCTTCAAAACAATCTTCAAGCTTTTCAACGGCAATTTTCACCTCCCCCGCTAAAATCTTGTTGTTGCCCTCAATGACACGTACACAATCGTTCGCACTAAAATCTTCGGCACATTGAAACACCATTGAATCGGTGACTTGCGTATCATCCTTACAACAATTGTTACTATATTCGCACACGGTCTCCTCCATATGCTTTAGTTGGACTAACTCTTGGATCTCATCAACAAGTAAACAATCCGCATGATAAACGCTTGATGGAATCGATGGCAAGTTGGACATAGAGAATGTGACCGATTCACCCACCACGGAAAGGGTGAAATTCGTTTTTCCAACATCTATTAAGCATTAAGTTGTAGCCATAAATGGGTGGCCTATCAAAATTGTGTGTTCGGCGCTATCATTCGTCACCATGACCACATCTAAGACCACAAAATCAACCAGAACTACAATCTTCCCAACTTGGACAAGAACGTCCTTAATCACCCCCTTTGGGTATCGAATTGACCGAATAACCAATTGTAGGCAAGTACGTATCTCTTGTTAAGGAGAAAGTTCCAATTATTCATAGATCAAAGACGACATCAAAGTAATACCCACCTCGGAATCTATCATGCCCATCGTGACCTTCCCATTCCCGAGTGTAATGTCAATACAAAAGGAGCTGGGGTCCGCTTTCTCAAGAGTCAAGAGAGAAGGATTAAAAATCACACTTGCTTATTTAGATAGATAAAATCTCTCATTCAAAGTGCTCTCAAGATTTTTATAGGAAAGATCTTTGAAGAACTTGGAGTAAGCGGGTATATCCCGGATGGCATCTAACAAAGGAAGAGTGATGTTCACATTTGATAAAAGAACTTGGAGCTATTGAAAATATTCATCCTTCTTGGTATTTTGAAGTCGGGAGGGATAAGGCATAAGGGGGCCTAGAACTTGGAAACTTGAGCCTCCAAAGCCGCGATACTCTTGTCCTTCTCAAGCACCGTAGGGGAAGACAATTCTATTACTTCATTATCACTCGAATATAACGCTCGGGAAGATTTTTGTTGAGAATTTCCATCTAAAGTGGTGAAAATCTTGAGAAGCACTTGAGGAGGATGGATCTTCATATTACCTCTCGCCGTCATGTCCACCATGTATTGAAATTATCGGGCCAACGCTTCATAGAAAGTTTGAATTAAAAGCTCCTTCGGAAAGCGATGATGTGGACAACTTGTGAGAAGATCTTAGAAATGATCCCAAGTAGAGTGGAACGGCTCGTTCTTTAATTGCTTGAACGAAACAATCTTAACCCTAAATTCAGCCGTCTTTTCCATGGAATAGCAATGATCCAAGAATGTCGCCGAGAGGTCGTCCCATGTATGAATGTAACTAGAGGGGATACCCATAAACCACGACAATGATTTAACTTTAAGAGCATATGAGAAACAACGGAGTTGAATATGCTATAAGCTCATCATATTTGGGCGGTGGAAACTCGAGACATGCCATAGAAATTGCTGGATGAATTGGAGAGGATCCTCTTTAGCAAACCCGTGAAATATCAGAATCCGAGCAAAATTAAGCTAACGAATATCAATAGCCATAACCTCAGTGGGAACGGATACCCATGATGAAATAGTCGCCCCCATAAAGGCTCTACTAACCTCTTTCGTAGCAAGGACGGGAGGGGTGTATTGGGCATTAGGGTTCATACAACCAAACAAGGAATACGGATCAGGAGTGTCATCATGAACATTAATATCGGCACCACCATAACCTGGACCACCACCATTACCATTCAAATTCACGTTCGGAGTATAATTAAATTTGTAGACGAGAGAAACCCCATACGGGCTGGGAATCGGGCCTTGCATGTTCAGAAATTGAGGAGGAGCACCATAGCCCCCATACGGAACTTTCGGATTCGTAGAGCCACTATACCCAACATGGTTTTCACCATGCCCTCCCATGTTGGGTTGACCGTTGACATTCCCTCCATTGGCAACATAGTTTGCACCATGCCCTCCCATGTTTCCAAAACCGGTACCAAACATCCCAATCCCAACATGGTTTGCACCATGCCCTACCATGTTAGGAATATAACCCATATTTTCATGAGTATTGGAAATGAAAACATTAGAAGGGTTAGGAAAGGGTGCGGTACCTTGTTGTAGGCACATGGCTTGCCCATTAGTGGTAAGACCACTCCCTTGAATTCCTATAGCATGATCGGGAGGAGTCGTGGGAACGGGAGTTGAAAGCCCGGGTTTGGTGTTCGGAGGGGATGGCTCAATATGAACAACGGATTCGGGAATAGTAGAGACTTGAGGATCAACCCGTGGAGATTTCCCGGTGGAACTGGAAAATGGGCCGGTATTTGGAAGATTATTTGCCATTCCGAAATGATTAGCAATGGGACATTGTAAATGCCTTAAATGCTCAGGATTCGAAATATAAGGAGCCAACTCATTTTCAAGTGAACGAAGACCTTGCATGCACTCAAATAAAGCGTCAAATACGAAAGAAATCTAAAAACTCAAAGAAATTACAAGCAAATCAAAACCCTTAACCAAGCTGAGTCGCAACAGTGCCATTTTCTTTTTTAATTTTTAGTGGTATAAAAGGTTCATTGGCTTGGTATTATCGGAATTCGATTCGATTATATGGATCAATGTGTTTGTAGCTTGAAACATAAATGAAAACAATGATAAATGGAAATTATGAAACTAAACTAATTAGGAAATGTAAAATGCAATTTGGTATGATGCCTCGGGCGTGTGCCGAAATGGAAATAGCAAACAAAAATGAAAACAAGCAACAAAAAGCAATGTCTCACCAATTACAACTAAAAAAACCTAAAGTACAACCATGCATGCATGATCATAAAATTGAAAATAAAAAAATTGAAAACACCAATGTAAATAGCAACAAAAGTTGACGTGAAAGTTTAAAGCTTTACGAGAAATCACAAGAAAAAAAGAGTAGATCTAAGATTCAACTTAGAACTATGCATGCTAACAAAATCCAAAATAAAGCATGTGAAATACTCAAAATAAAAATGATCAAGGACTTGATCTATGATTTAGATGTGTCACTCATCTAGATTCCATGGATAAATTACAAGATCTAACAAGATAAAGTATAAATTGAAGAACATGCATGAAATTGAAGAACAAGGAAGAAAATAAAGGAAAACTTACTTGAATTGAAAAGAGAATCCAAATACTTGAATGAATTTACAAATCAAAATAATAATTTAAGGGAGTACTTTAACTCTTCTTAGGCTTACAAACCCAAGGAAATGCATGAAATCTAAATCTAAGAACCTAGAAGAGATAAAGAAAATCTAAAAACTAGAGAGTGAATTCATCCCAAACACATGCAAGAGTTAAGAGGAGAGTGGATGCCTTTGTTGGTAAGAGATGTGGGCTTATATATTTGCTTGTAGTTGCAAAATCGTCAAAATGACACAATTCCTGGACGTGCAGTCGATCGACTGCACGTCAGTCGATCGGTTGGCTATCGATCGACTGGTGGTCAGTCGATCGACTGATATGATTAATCCAAGCCATCTATTGTCGAGAAGTAGATTACGGAGCTTCCGGTCGATCTGTGGTCAGTCGATCGACTAGTAGTCAATCCTCAGTCAAGCAGTCGATCGACTGCCCTGCTTCCAAGTGGTTTGGCTTCTACCGAGCAGTCAATTTGTGAGCTATCATTCGATCCGTGGTCAGTCGATCGATGACCAGTCGATCGGCCAGTCGATTGGTATCTTTCCAGTCGATTTGGGTTGTTTTCAGCTCGTATTCTCGTTTTGGCACGGATTTTAGGATTCAATGCCTTGACTCGAATAACATCGGATAAATAAAGCTCAAAATTTAAAAAACAAGAAAACAGCCTAAAATCCTAATGAAACTCGACTCAAACTACTAAAAACGACACTAAACCCTAACTAATAATACGAGAAAAACACCACAATTACATGCAAAACAATTATCGATCATGATGTTTGTGCGGCAATCAATTAGTTTTTTAAGTCCTCATTGCTTCGTGATGGATTTATTTCCTGTTTCTTGGTTTTCATCCCGAAGGTTTAGGGGCTATCTGCGTGGAGGACTTCAGCCTATCGCGCTTAGTAACTTTTCTTTCAACATTATTACTAAGATCGTGGCAACCCGTCTCGCCACAGTAATTAGTGGTTGATTCGTACATTTTTGTTACGCTTTTGTACATATTATGAGTCATGTTTGAGTCTTTTTATCGTATTTTTCAAGTCATGAATAAGCTATTTTGCATGATTCTGAATTCTTAGGTCTTTTGCTTAACTATTCAACTTTTTAATAAATAAATGGTCCTTTTTGACCATTTTTCCTATTTTTTCTCTTTCAGCTAAATCACTTGACAAATCCGGGAGATGAAGACAAAGGAATCAGCACTCGAAATAGCCAAAATAACACATATCCGATCAGATGATCTCCATAACCGATCGGATTGACCTTCAAAACACGCACCGGTCGGATAAGCACTATGTCCGATCAGAAAAGAAGACAGAAATTTTCCTCCGACCTGACTCATAAATAATCCGACCGGACATATACGTTACAAATGTAGGTTTTTGGGATTCTTCAGTTACGAAATGACTTTTGAGCCTGTAAAACTCATAAATTCTCATAGAAGACCCATCGTTTCATACTTCGACTGGATCATATACCATTGGAAGAGAGAATTGACAACTTTCTCAACCTTCAACTCATAGCCCTTACGACAAATTCATTTAGAAGTTCGATTGGTTCGTGATAACCACTGGAGATGGAGGTTCGTGACAAGCTTCCAGGATTCAGCGAGGCACATTTCATCCCCGGAATAGCTGGATTTAGCAAGGAACCATCGTAGTATCATGATAGAGTTTTCTCACGATTTAGTGAACTCGAAACCTTTATCTCATGTTAGATAGTAATCTTGTGATTTTATGTTTGGATATTTCTTTTGAATCATTTATGATTAAGTTCTAGTGAATAATTTGGTATCGAATTGCTTATTGTTAATTAGTTGATTTGTATTATCGTGATTTGGACATTTTAGAATGGTTTATTCTAGTTAGAATTACTTTTTGATACGTTTGGTGAATGCATATCTATTGTTTGATGAATTGTGTGAATGATATTTGGTGGAACGGTCTTTAGATAAAGTAAGAATAGTTAATTGTTGAGTTCGTGAAACGATTAAATCACTTCTGCGAAGAGGTTGACACCCTCAAATCTAGATAGGTCTTAAATCGAGATTTCTTAAATTAGGTTCTTTCAAAAATTTTGGAACAAAAACCCCCTTTGATCGTGTGTTTAGAATTAGAACTTGTGTTAATTATAAACATCGTTGACTCCGTATTTCCACTCCTTGAGAGAATCGACTCGGTTTAACTTGCCAATCTACGAGTGACCCCATTCTCTTGCGGGCGAACTAACTTGTTTTCAAACATAGATGCGCATGGTTTAACTTAGATTTAATTTTGAAACACAAAAGTTCGGATCAAAATTTGGCGCCATTGCCGGGGAGTGGCAAAGGTGTTAACGAAGCTTGTTCGTGTTAAATTTATGTTTGTTACATTTTCTTTTGTTTACCACTCGATGCGTTGATATTATTTGTTGTTTATGCAAGGTAGTAGAGGCCTAAGAGGTGAACTTACGGCATTCATAGTTAATATCGAAAGAGTGGGAAGACCAAGGCAAATTTTTCCTTCCCCCGACGGGAATCAATCTAAAGCAACTCAAGCCATCATGTCGACCAATCCACCTAATGGAGGCCGAGGAAATGGAGGGAGAGGAGGAAGAAAAAATAGTCGAGGAAGAGGGCAAGACAATCGTAACCCTCCTCACGATCAACCATATTGCATGCCACCCAAATATGACATGCAAAATCAAGATCAAAATCCGTAGAATAATATCAAGAATGAAGATGCACGAACATTTGCTCAAATTGAAAAGCAAGAGCATGATCGTGATGAAGAACCAAGAGGACACGAAGCCCTTGAACATGTTAATCCTCCGGCGCACAATGGGGTACCACAACCCCATGATGATCGCCGAGTTATGTGGCCAGAACAACCAGTCGATCGAACGCTACAACATTTCTGAAACTGAGAGGAAGCCTGAGCCTTCAACGCATGGGCAAATCAGAGATTCAAAGACAGTCATGTTGGAAATGGTGGGCCCCAGCCCCAAAACAACCAACAAAATCATTTTGAATTCGAGAACCAAGCACGAGGACTGAATCATTTCAGAAACAAAAGAAACGAACAAATGTACCGTGTTTGGCAAAATGACGAGTACGACAAATCTTATGAAGATGAGCAACACAATTTGAACAATGGCCATGGTGGAGGAAGAAACTTTCGTGGAAGCCGAGGGCAACGATATCCAAACGAATGCCGACAAGGAGACCTCGTGTGCCCAACCATTAACCCATATAGTTCAACAATCGTCTTAGGCCGCGCAGCATGAGACTATGAGTTGAAGTAAAACATTGTCAACCAATTTCCAACCTTCTATAGCATGGCAAATGAGGACCCGTTAATTTTATTTGAGATTTTTATGCGACGGTGTCCGGAATTCCAGCATTTGGATTAACGAGAATCAACTCAGGATGAGGTGTTTTTCGATTAGCTTGAAGGACAAAGCCAGACAGTGGCTTCTGTCATTGCAACCCAATTCCCTAACTAATTAGGATATGGTGTTTAAGAAGTTCGTTGGCAGATTTTATTCGGCTCAATAAGAAGATAATTTGAGCAAATGGATGGCGAGTCATTCCACGAAGTATGGGAATGATACAAAGGACTTCTAAAAGCATGCCTGCATCACAAAAACAGTCCCGATATGGTCAACAACTATTTCCATGAAGGATTGTTGCCAAACTTTAAGCAACAAGTTGAGAAAGGCCGATGACTTTGGAGACTTAACCGCGATGGAGGCATGGGATTTGTTCGAACTTTTAGGTGAAAAATCAAGGCAAATGAGTTCCAGACAAGGAAAATTAGAGTGAACAAAGTATCGGCATCTAAAGGGGGACTAGCCAACTTTAGGAGCTTACGAAACAAGTTAAATTATTGGCAGGAATGATGACGCGCGAGAAGGAAACGACGCAACCATCACACAAAACATGTGGAATTTGTGGAGCATTTGGACATGGAGCAAACGCATGTGGCGCAACATTTGACGAAGACGAGGACGAAGAGGTGAACGTCGTGAAGGAATTCCAATCCAACAGCAAATTTGTTCAAAAGTTCACTAAAACTCACAACTCGTACAATCAGACTACCCGAGACCATCCGAACCTCAGGTACAAACCGGGGAGTCCCAATTACGTACCACCGCCCAAACAAATGGATCTTCAATATTTGGCGCCACCACCACCAAAAAAAGTGAAGGAGGACCGAGCAATTACAACTCCTATCAGAACAAGGGCCAAGGTAGTTATCAATAATGTTTTCAGCAGAGGCAAGGTCAACCACAACAACAACAATATCAAACCTCGCCACAACAACAACAAGCTCCAATACCCCAAGATTTAGACGAAGAGTTGCGACTTTGGAGACCAAGGCAAGAGATGGAAACGCTACGCAATCAAGAAGAAACCCGTTGAACCATCGAGGAGAATAATAGAACGAATAAACAAATGGGTAAGTTGGAGATGATGATAGGGCAACTTTCTGCGTCAGTGGCAAAACTCGGAGGCAACCCCACAAAGATCCTTAGTTAACACGAGCAGTAAATGGCCATACATGTGCTACGGTGAGGCAAGAAAGTCAATAGGAATCGGAGTGACGGAAAGGGGAGGATCATGATAACGAACATACACTAGTGTAGAAAATATATTCTAGGAACGCCAAAGAAAAAGAGGTTCTGGAATAAAAGCCGGTGGCATTTCGTAATAAAAGTGTCATACCAAAATGCCTTCTTTAATGGCATTCTGGTATATCAATATACCAGAACGCCGTTAAAAAAGGCATTCTGGTATATTCGATATACCAGAACGCCGTTAAAAGGGCGTTCTGGTATATTCGATATACCAGAACGCCTCTTTTTAAGACGTTCTAATAATTCCAATATCTAGAACGCCTTTAAAAAAGACGATCTGGTATATCGTATTAGTTAAGATTAAAATTTAAGATATTATAGATTAAAATTTATTCTACCACGAAAATAAACCTTACCCTCCTCTCTCTCTAAAACTTTTCTCCTCCTTCTCTCTACCCCACACCTCCGGAGACTCCATGTATGGAATCCTATAAACCCCTAAAAATCTGATCAATCAACTTCATCCATCAACAACGAAATCACATATCCCAAGCAAGCCCAGCTTGCATCCCGTAATTCTTAAAAACCCTCAGAAATTTCTGTTTTTTCTGGGTCCTCGTCAACATTTCCCGGCAATCGGAAAATCGAAGCCTCACCCTCTGGTGGCCTCAACCTACCTATCCTCACTTCCAATTTCATAAACCCCTCCCCAATCCTTTTCAATCGAAGACTATCCGAAAAAAGGGGTCCCGATCCCCTTTTGCATAAAAATGGCTTCTCGCCGGCCGCTGACTCTCCGGCCGAGTCGGAGGTACTCCAGCCTTCCCCACATTAAGTCGACACCAACCCAGGTCTCAATTTCAAGAATCGCATTCCAATTCTGGCCAATTTGACTATTTCCGCTGCCGATCCCCTTTGTCTTGTACAAGGCATTTCCGACCAAATAAACGCAAGTCTCTCGAAATCAAGTGCCCAGACCACTTATGCTGATGTTAATAATGTTGTTCCTTCCTCGAACTTGGTCGCTGCTTATAACCCAAATTTCTCCCATTTTTTGCTCGAAGAGAGAGAAATTTCGGCTGCCGCCGCCGCTGCAAGGATGGCCAGAAAATGTCCTTCCCTGACCCCAAACCTGGTGTTTCCCACGCTCTCCAAAGTCCAAGCCCAACCTCCTGTCAGTGCTCAACAGTCTCCGGAAGCGGTTTCGGAAGGCGATTCAGGTAAAACTCGTGGTGATTATGCTCGTTTAGTGGGCGTTTTCTTAAAATCAGACGGACCGACCTCAAGTAAAACTCGTGGTGACTATGCTCGTGTTTATGTTGGAATTAATTTGGAAAAAACCTTATCCCAAAAAATCGCCATTCGTTGTGGTGCTTCTCGTGTCGAGCTCAATGTCGAGTTTGTAAAAATTGTCGCCGTTCTGCTCATTTTGTCGCCACCTTGGCCACTCCGATGATATTTGTTATGTTAAGAATGTAGAGTTACCTCCTGAACTTTTTGTCAAGTCTGCTCCTATTATTCCTACTTCTGCTGCTGTTCAATTTTTTGTCAAGAATGTTGTTCAAGTCTACCTCTTAGTATACCTCATGCAGTGATGATTCATGTATTGTGTTTTTTTGTTCTTAGTATACCTCATGCAGTGATGATTCATGTATTGTGTTTTGTTTTTCTTAGTATACCTCATGTAGTGATGATTCATGTATACCTTTTAATTTTGATGGATTCTAACTAAGTGCTTCGTAGCATATGTCTTACTATTCAGGAAATTGTATAGTTTGACTAGTCAGCATTGTCTTTTGAATATAACTTTGTAATTACTCATATGTTTTCTAACACTTGTCTTTCAATTTAGTTTACTATTTTTCCATTGAATTTCAAAGTCAACTTAGTTATGAAGGGTCCTCGTACATGCTTGGAAGAGCTTTAACATCTGTATTTTGGGGAGCCATTGCAGATAAATGTGGTCAAAAACCCGTACTTATTATGGGCTCTATTACAGTGTTAGTGATATCATATTTTTATTTGTGTTAAGCTTATCATATATTGCATTCATTTCTCAAATCATAATGATTGAATTGTTGTTATTTTTCATTGACAATGTTGTATTCAATACCCTCTTTGGATTTAGTGTCAACTTTTGGATGGCCATAACGACTAGGTTTCTCCTTGGAAGTTTAAATGGTTTACTCGGACCAATAATGATGTTTGTGTTCTCAGATTTTGTGCTACATTTTTCATTTTTTCTCCTTATATTTTGCTTTTTTTGAATTATTTTTTCTTACAATAGTTCATGTTTACTCTGTGGTCAGGCATATACATGTGAAACGGTTCGTGAGGAGCATCAGTCTTTAGGATTGTCGGCGGTAAGTAGTTCTTAATTATCTTTTTTCCTTTTTCTACTTTATTGTGTATTAAAAAAAATGATGTTGGCAAGGGTTAAAATAAGGATATGGACTAAAGGAATAAACCTTTGAAAATGACATTTAAAATTGTGCATTAATAAGATTATTTCTCACTAGTCAAAAACTTCTGAACTAAGTTTACAGGAAATACAAACACTAGATAATGAAGCTTCAATTACTTTTTTGTCATTGGTGTCATTTTTATACAATATTTGGTGTTTAGCATTGACCTGATAATTGATTTGTGATCAATTAAAGCATTGTGATATGGAAAGCTCCAGTAAATTGGTGGATTTTTTCATTTTATTTATTTATTCGTTATTTATTATGGATTTCGTTTGGCTTAATTATTCACTAGTGAAGATTTTGAGTTCCTATATGAAGCTTGTGGTGGTGGTGTGAGTTTTGGGTTTACTTAGAGTAAAAAAAATGAATTTTCTTAAATTTGTATCAATAATGTGAGGTTTATCTTAAATTAGAATATCGGATATTGTAGAACGCCTCAGAAAGCTATTTTGGAAAATCAGATATTCTAAAACAGCTCTAGTCAGAACGCCTTGGCAGGGCGTGTAATACTCCAAACTTTCACATTACTATTTGGCCAATAAGATTCATGCATGGTATATTATTTAGATAATTTATATAATTTTGAAATTTAATTTGATTTTATTATGTGTTTTAGTTAGTAATTTTTTTAAAGAGTTATTAAATTATAGCTAATAAGAGTTATAACAAAGTAATTAATATTTTTTTGGGACAAAATAATAAGATACCAATTTACAACTAATGTTAAATGAAATAGTAGTCGAATATAAGTAAATCCTAAGTTTCAAGTTATAAATGTACTAACTAAAATATTTGTTTAAAAATAAATAAATTTGTAGACTCTTATATGTATATAGACACGTGTGTGTGTGTTGTGCTAATAATTTGCATGCATTATATATATATATATATATATATATATATATATATATATATATATGTGTGTGTGTGTGTGTGTGTGTGTGTGTGTGTGTGATGTGCAATACAAAAGAGGGGGTGTTGTTTGCCACCTCAGAATCATGCATGCATGCATATCTACTTAAGCTACAAAGGTGTAGATATGTCTAAGTAATAATATACGTAGATAGGTTTTGATATATATTTGGTGTCTTTGAGATGTGGACTTCTAGAAATCAAATAAATATAGGAAAAGAGGTAAACAAGAAACCATAAAGTGAGTTGAGGTGAAAGAGAGAGTAATATGTAAAGCCCTTAGTCCCACATCGAAAGAAGAGTATAACATGCTTGCCTTCTTTTTCTATAAATAGCGCCCAACATATTGATTTTAAATATAATTAGAAATAGTATTATCAAAAGTCATTTAAGAAATTAGGGGTTACTTTAATTAGGAAACCCTGTTTTAATATATTTTCTTGAGTTGTCGAGGTTCTACCAAAAGATTATCGTGGGATATTACGTGGTGCTATTTTAAGGTAAATTTTCTATTAGTCTTTCTTTAGTCTTTATTTTTTTATTAATTTAGTATTTTATTTATGGGTAGTTAAAATTAGTATATTATTTTATTTAGCCTCTAGTGTTAATTAGAATTAGTATTTTGTTTATGAGTTTTTAAATAATATATTTTGTAATGATAAAGTATTATAGTAATAATATTTATTTTTTTCCGCAATAGTAGTATATGTGATTTCGATTAATTTAATAGTACTTAGACTAACCAACTCTTTATTTCTAAAAAAAATACGAGCATAAGATTTATCTGAAAAGGAATCGTAATTTGTAAAATTAAAGTATTAAATTGAAGTCTAACCAATATTTTATCCTGATTAGATTATATTGAAGAAGTTGATCTGTGTTTTGAGATAGTGTAAGCTTTGAACCTGAGGTAAGTAGAAATTCATCTGCAACTACAATGCATAAACATAGTATTATTTGGTTTGTTTATATGACTGTGATATGGTCTGTGTTATCTGAATATGATTTATGAGTTGTTTGATGGATTATAATGATGTTTGCTTATTGAGTGTATGTACTGGCATGTGCACGTGCATACATGAGCCATGATCATATAAGAAAGTTTATTAAAATATAAAAGATAGTTTGACCACTGTTAGTGCATCGAGGCATGTGAGACATTACCTTGGGTATGTGCGACATGCTTTTATGTTATATTGAGCCCGTGCCATGTGAGACATTACTTCGGGTATGTGAGACATTCGAACTGGCTCCGATCCCAGTGCCATGTGAGACATTACTTCGGGTATGTGAGATATTCGGACTGGGTATCGTAATGATTGATTATATGCTGAGCTCTTTCCCATGCACTACAGATAGGTCAAGGGCCCAATAAGAAGAAGAATTTTAGAAATGATTTACACCATAAGCATGATAATGAATTGCATTGATTTATGATATTCAATGAACATGCATGATTTCTGCTTACTGAGCTTTAGCTCATGTAGTTTATGCATTGTAGGTGAGCCTGAGTATTAGCTGACTGAGTTGTTGGAGTTCCATGAAAGTTTTGAGAATCCTTGTACATGGATGACGACCTGTTAGGCAGGATGAAGGGGCACATTTTTCTTTCTTTTGGGGAGTTTTGTTATACCTTGTTTGGGTACTTTTAGTGTGTTTGAACTTTCAATAAGTATTGTAAATATGGTGTGGAGCTTGTAAATAAGTTTTATAACTCTTTATCTTTATATAAATAAATAATTTTTATTTAAATCATTAGCAGTAATATTTTATTCCTATGTAAATAGAAGAAAAAAAAAGTATTTACGCTTTCAAGTAAGTAAGTTTTCACACTCAAATCAATAAGTTCTTTCTTTCTTACGTCTGAAGGGTGGGGGTGTGACAAGGCATTCTACAATAACTGAAACAGAGCGTTCTAAAAAACTGTTTCTGCACTAGTGATATTTTGAAGGAAAAATCAGCCAAAGAATCCGATCGGATAAGGCAAAAATCCGATCGGACTGGAGGAATAAAATTTTTGTTCGACCAAACAGAGCAAAATTCTGATTGAACTGGAGGACAGAAAGTTTTGTCCGATCGGACAGAGCAAAATTCCGATCGGACTGGAGAACAGAAAGTTTTGTCCGATCGGACGAAGAATATTGCCACTCAAATCGGAGGACATAAAGTTTTATCCAATCGGACTGGAGAAGATATCCGGTCGGATACTATTCATACGCAAGAGAATTTGAGCAGTATTAAATAACGAGTCATCCGAGACTCTGTACCGTTTCCAAAATGACTCAAGCCAGCAACAGAGTGCTAGGAATTCATGGAGCTCTACAACATGTTAAAGAACATAAATGTAAACTTACCGATGTTTGACGTAATCAAAGCAATGCCGGGATACGTGAAAATTCTCAAGGAACTAGCATTAAAGAAGAGGAAGCTAGAGGCAAATGAGAGAATAGTGTTGTCAAAAGAAATGAGTGCAATTTTCCATCAACCACTACCACCGAAAGCGGGCGATCCAGGGAGTTTTTGTTAGAATAAGGTGACCAACAAGCCAACTTGTGGCTATGGTTTGACCATTCTCTTGTAACACAATCGGTTTTTATTCGTAATAATATCTTTTATACTTATTGGCATTCCATATCTTTTATCTCATGATAGTTGCATAGGTATGGTCCTGATTAAGTTATTTTATTACGGTGGATTGGTCTAGCAAGACCGTGAGATAATCCAGCACGTAATGTAACTCGTCAAACTTGTTCCTAGTCAAAGGGTTACGCCATAATGAGGATACAAGCCTTTCCCATTAAGACTAGTACTTAATGTATGTGGACCGCGTCTCATCGGTCACGGTGTCTGGACATCGACATACATAAGTAGGTGCTCATAAGATGAGTTCACTGAAATCCCTCACCTAGTCCCTGATGATGCCACTGATGCTCAACGTGCCGAACTTGAGAGATGGAAGAAAGATGACGTCCATGCGAAGTGCTATATGATAGCATCCATGGTCCCTGAACTTGCAAGGAAGTATGAGCTTTTTGCTCATGCAGCCGACATCAAGGAGAACCTTGAGTCGATGTATAGTGAGAATACTCGGGCGTCTAGGTACGCAGCGACGAAGGAGTTAGTCGCCTTGAGATTGCGTGAAGGGGCTTCGGTCCACGAGCACGTTCTCAAGATGATAACACTCATTGAGAAGCTGGTGAACTTAGACGTGGTACTTCCTTCTGAGTTGCAGGTGGATTTGATCCTACTGTCTCTTCCAAGTTCCTATGAACAGTTCATAGTGAACTTTAACATGAACAAACTCGATCCTACCTTGGATGTGATGTTGAACATGTTAGTCAGCTATGAGGCAACCATCAAGAAGGAGAAATCTGTTCTCCTTACTGCTCCTTCTGGAAAGAAGAGTTCTTTCTCGAAGAAACGGAAAAGTTCCGTTCCGAGCAAACATTTTGCGAAGGGTGGCTCAAGTGGGTCAAAGAGTGGCAAAGTCAGCAAGCAAGCTGATGACGTTTGTCACCATTGTGGAAAACCGGGCCACTGGCGCCGCAACTGCAAAGATTATCTTGACCAGAAGCGTTCTGAGAAAGGTATGTATTTCATTGAAGTAAACTTGTCCGTTGATTCTTCGTCTTGGGTATTGGATACCGGTTGTGGCTCACATCTTTGTAATGATTTGCAGCTAATGGCAAGAAGCCGAAGACTTGATGTAGGAGAGACCTACCTAAGGATGGGCAACGGAGCAAGAGTTGCTGCCGAAGCCATTGGGACTGTTTACCTT
>BMAC01000925.1:305460-328585 GCA_014905375.1 Phtheirospermum japonicum
ACCGGGCCACTGGCGCCGCAACTGCAAAGATTATCTTGACCAGAAGCGTTCTGAGAAAGGTATGTATTTCATTGAAGTAAACTTGTCCGTTGATTCTTCGTCTTGGGTATTGGATACCGGTTGTGGCTCACATCTTTGTAATGATTTGCAGCTAATGGCAAGAAGCCGAAGACTTGATGTAGGAGAGACCTACCTAAGGATGGGCAACGGAGCAAGAGTTGCTGCCGAAGCCATTGGGACTGTTTATCTTTCTATTTTGAATTCTGATTATCAAGTTGTTTTGAACAATTGTCTTTATGTACCGACTCTTATTCGAAACCTTATTTCTATTCCTGTTTTGGATTCTGAAGGTTTTTCTTTTGTATTTGGAAGTTCTGTTTGCTTGATACAGAAGGATAATAAGGTAATATGTAAAGGACAACTAGTTAACAACTTATATGAATTGAATCTTAATGAAATATCGATTAACACTATTTCAGCAAAATGTAAAACTGATAGTCTAAACCCAGCACAACTTTGGCACGCTAGATTGGGCCATATTTCTCTAAGAAGGATGAACGAGTTCGGTCGTGATGGATTGTTCTCCTTGGAGGATGTGAAGTCACTTGAGACTTGCGAGTCTTGTCTTAAAGGAAAGATGACCAAGTCGCCTTATAAGGGACAGATGGAACGTGCTGAAAGTCTATTGGATTTGATCCATACAGACGTTTGTGGCCCACTAAGTGTTAGTGCTAGGGGTGGTTACAGCTACTTCGTCACCTTTACCGACGATTATTCAACGTACGGGTTTGTGTACTTAATGAAGTACAAGTCTAAAACTTTTGAAAGGTTCAAAAATTTTAGACACGAAGTAGAAAACCAACTCGGGCGACGTATTAAGAAACTACGATCTGATCGTGGTGGAGAGTACTTGAGCGCCGAGTTTATAGACTACTTAAAAGAGAATGGGATTCTCTCTCAGTGGACTCCTACTGGAACTCCTCAATTGAATGGAGTTTCCGAGCGTCGGAATCGAACTTTGTTGGACATGGATCGATCTATGATGGGATTCACTGAACTACCGGCATATTTATGGGGTCATGCACTCCTGACTGCCGTATATTTGCTGAATAAGGTTAACACCAAAGCAGTTAACTCCACTCCATATGAACTTTGGCATTCCCGAAAACCCAGTTTCAAACATATTAAGATATGGGGTTGCCCCGCTTATGTGAAGCGGTTGATGGGAGATAAATTGGATAGTCGATCCGATTTGTGCTATTTTGTGGGATATCCCCAAGATTCAATGGGATACGAATTCTACTTTGTTTCTGAAGCAAAAGTGTTTGTTTCAAGAAATGCCACTTTCCTTGAGAAGGAATTTCTATTGGATAGAAAAGGCAGCATGGTAGAACTCGAAGAAGTTCGAGAACCACAAAACGAAGTTCAAGCACATGAGAATGAACAAATTCAACAAACCACTAATATACCTCCTGAACCATCGGTGCGACGATCCGAAAGAGTTCGGAAAGTACCCGATAGATTATTCCTAGTAGATGAGGTTGATCAAGGATCCGATCCTAGAACCTACATCGAAGCTGTATCTGATACAGACCAGGGACATTGGCTGGAAGCCATGAAATCCGAAATGGGCTCCATGTACTCCAACAAGGTATGGACCTTGGTAGATCCACCCGAGGGAATCGTTCCCATAGGCTGCAAGTGGATCTATAAAAGAAAAATTGGAGTTGATGGAAAGGTAGCGACCTATAAAGCTAGACTGGTTGCAAAAGGGTATACTCAGAAGCAAGGCGTTGATTATGAGGAAACTTTTTCACCAGTCGCGATGCTTAAGTCCATTAGGATTTTGCTGGCCATTTCTGCGTATTATGACTACGAGATATGGCAAATGGATGTGAAGACCGCCTTCCTTAATGGTAACATTGAGGAAGAAATCTATATGGCGCAGCCGGAAGGCTTCATATCCACTGGAGAGGAGCAAAAGGTTTGCAAGCTCCAGCGATCCATTTATGGATTGAAACAAGCATCCCGAAGTTGGAATATCCGGTTCGACACAGTTATCAAAGAGTTTGATTTTGTAAAGAACCCGGAGGAACCTTGTGTTTACAAGAAGGTTAGTGGGAGCGCAGTGACTTTTCTATTGCTTTACATTGATGACAAACTACTCATTTGGAATGATGTAGGGATGTTGCAATCAACCAAAGCATGGTTATCCACACGTTTCTCAATGAAGGATTTGGGCGAAGCATCCTACGTATTGGGAATACGGATCTATAGAGATAGGTCGAGGAAATTGCTTGGTTTGTCCCAACCCTTGTACATAGACACCGTGTTGAAACGTTTTCACATGGAAGAATCCAAGAGAGGTTCCTTGCCAATGTCCCAAGGGATTCGTCTATCGAAATCTATGTGTCCTCAGACGCAAGCGGAAATCGATGAGATGAATAGGACACCATATGCATCTGCTATTGGTAGCATAATGTATGGCATGCTATGTACGAGACCTGATATTGCGTTTGCGGTGAGTGTCACAAGCAGATATCAGTCTAACCCTGGACCTGCCCATTAGAAGGCAGTGAAGGACATTCTTAAGTACTTACGAAGAACTAGAGATCTGTTCTTAGTCTACGGGGATACCGAGCTGAAAATAGAAGGCTTCACAGATTCTAGTTTCCAGTCGGATGTGGATGACTCAAGGTCAAATTCAGGATTTATATTTAAGCTGAACGGTGGCGCCGTGTGTTGGAAGAGTTCCAAGCAGGGCATGATGGCTGATTCTATCACCGAAGCTGAGTATATTGCAGCATGTGATGCAGCAAAGGAGGCTTCTTGGATAAGGAAGTTCATCCAAGAGTTGGGTGTATTTCCAAGTGCGGACGATGCAGTACAGGTATACTGCGACAACACCGGTGCCGTGGCGCAGGCCAAGGAACCGAGATCTCATCCGAAGTCCAGGCACGTATTGAGGAAGTATCACCTTGTTCGTGAGATTGTAGAGAGGGGTGAAGTCGTTGTTGAACGTGTCACCTCTGAAGACAACYTTGCAGATCCCTTCACCAAGCTATTATCGATATCAGTCCATGAGAAACATCGAGAGTCGATGGGACTTAGATACATGAATAGTTMGCTTTAGGTCAWYTYGGAGATTGTTAGAATAAGGTGACCAACAAGCCAACTTGTGGCTGTGGTTTGACCATTCTCTTGTAACACAATCGGTTTTTATTCGTAATAATATCTTTTATACTTATTGGCATTCCATATCTTTTATCCCATGCTAGTTGTATAGGTATGATCCTGATGAAGTTATTTTATTACAGTGGATTGGTCTAGAAGAACCGTGAGATAATCGAGCACGTAATGTAACTCGTCAAACTTGTTTCTAGTCAAAGGGTTACGCCATAATGAGGATACAGGCCTTTCCCATTAAGAATAGTACTTAAAGTATGTGGACCGCTTCTCATCGGTCACGGTGTCTGGACATCGACATACATAGTAGGTGCTCATAAGATGAGTTCACTGAAATCCCTCACCTAGAAATCTCTAAGTGGTTCCCACTCATCGAGTAGATGATTTCTATGGTATAGCGTACAACATTAATTCTTAAGACCCAGACCTCACCGTGACTTCACTAGAGGACAGGCTATGTTGTGACCTGTCTTTGTGTCTCTTTAGAGGCCAATCAAAAGGGGCAATGTTCACATCGTCGGGAATCTAGTGGGAAGTCTGTGCATGGTAGTAGGGGATTCGGACGCATGATAAGTCATGGATGTCCTGTGTGTTCTGATGGTTGATAAATCCTCGGAGTCTCTGGCTAGAGCTGATAGTGGGGTGTTTAGAGAAATGTGTTTCTCTAAGTCACACACGAATGGATTATCTTGAACCTAGAATGTACACACAGTTATTGAACTAGAAAGAGGTCTCGATGAACCAATARCTCTTGTTCAATCGGGACATAGATCGCGAAGGGATCGTACTGTACATATAAGCTATATCACAAGGTTCTTGCAGGCACTTCATTTGTATCTAGGGAATTATGATGCGTTGTTGCTAGGCGCCTCTTATAATTCGTTGGGRTCTGGTTTGACCAGTGATTAAGTAAAATGAGTTTTATTTAATCAGGGACTCTAAGGGACGAGTTCATATAAGAATAATATATTTTTCGAATCACAGTGTGTTGTGAACCCACGGCTAGCTTACACCTGAACCATTGAGGGTCACACCACGTGTTTCCTGATTATTGAAAACGATAGCTAGAAATTAATTGTTAATTTTAGCAAAGTTAGATGTCAATATGATTGAATCTAAGGTTCGTAATTGTGATTATGAATTGAGAAAAATACGAGAAAGTTAWTCWGGACGCAAAAATATAATTYTTATATTTTTCGYAATTATCGTTTYTGAGAAATGATTTAATTCCAATGGGCTTTTTGTTTTAAAAT
Organism: Phtheirospermum japonicum; assembly: GCA_014905375.1. Lineage (NCBI taxonomy): Eukaryota > Viridiplantae > Streptophyta > Magnoliopsida > Lamiales > Orobanchaceae > Phtheirospermum > Phtheirospermum japonicum. The sequence goes on from BMAC01000925.1 coordinate 309,900, forward strand.
TGGGTRGGCCSAATAAGCCCCTTTTAAAGTTATTGGGCCGATGCTATTTAAAATTAAAAGGTTGGTTTTGTTTTTTTTTTTAATTGGGCCAGCCCTTGAAGAGCCCATTTAGAATTGGGCTTGAGCCCTTTAAATAAAAAAAAAAATTATGTAGAAGGAAGAAGAGGTTTTTGAATAGACAGGCGAAAATTTTTTTCGGAAAAAGGTTTTGAAGAACCCTAGATTCGAAAACCCAGCCGTCCACCTCCGGCCGTCGTCGCTTGCCGACGGCCGCCGCCGCACCGAAATGTTTGGTCCTCTTATTTTCTCCGTCGTTCTCGAGCTCTCGACGTATCTAGTGCTTCGTCGCGAGAAGATCGGGTAATCCGGTGTGTGACACCAATTCTTCGTAGACGCGTCGCAGCCGCCGGACCTCCGCCTTCATAGACGCATCGCAGCCACCGGACTGCCGCCTTCGTGGACGCAGCCACTGCCGCGTCACAGCCGTCCCCGCGCCGGAGTCCACCTCTCTGCCGTCCCCGAGCAATCGTCGCAGCCATCCCCGAGCAGTCACCGCAGCCAAGCCGCCTGCTGCTGCCGTTGCTGTCTCGCCGGAGTTCCAGCCAGGACGATAGCCTGCCAACGTGCCGCACCGAACACCTCGCCGTCGCTTCCAGCACGCTGCACTGCTGCCTAGCAGCCGTCACCAAAGCCGATGTTTACCGCTCCCCGAATGCATCTCGTCGTCTCGTCGCCGGAGTTCCGTCCGTGCTCCTCGACAGCGCCGCTGCCGTGTCTTTGCACGGTTGCTGTTAAGCCGGTTTCGTCGCTTCCGACAGCACCCTCCTGCAGCCTGCTTCATCGCCGGAGCTCCAGCCGCGTCGCTCTTCCGCCGTTCCGTGAGGTACAATGGCTGTTTGAGTATAGATACATATGATACATATAAGTGTGCAGTATATTATATATATATGTGTGCTGTGTTTGATATGATATATATATATATATATATATATGTAAAATGCATGCTGTATGATATATATATATAGATAACTTAAATGCATGCATGCAGAATATATATAAATGTATGTATGTGTATTATATTATATATATATGTATGTTGTTCATGTATGCATATATGCTAAGTATTATAATATATAATTTTGAATATATGATTAATATATTAATATATATATATATAATTGTTATATATATGTTTAATATATTAAATGATTAATTATCATGCTCGTTTGATTTTGTGGAAATCAAAATGTTTCATTTGTAAAGTAATTAAAAACAATGTTTGAATTAATTGAAATTAAAATTGGACCGTCGTCAATTGAATTCGATTCAAATTCCTTTTATTTAAAAAAAAAATTTTATTTTCCGCTGCGCGACGGTACCATCAAATCCCAACAGTTTTTGCATCACGATAACTCTAGGGGATGGACAAAAGGCTCGAGGAATGCTCGGTTTAGGGGCAGGGATCAACTTGATGCCCTACGCCCTTTACAAACAGTTCAACCTTGGAGAGATGAGACCAACGAGCTTAATACTTCAGTTAGCCAAACGATCCGTGCTACATCCTCTGGAAGTAGTCAAGGACGTTTTGGTAGAAGTTGGTTCCTTAGTAGTTCCCATTGACTTCGTGATATTAGATGTCGAAGAAGTTGCAAAATCGAGCAAGGAGCACACAATTCTTCTGGTTAGACATTTCATGACAACATCACATACCTTGATTGACGTGGGCCGAGGAAAAATGACACTTTCAGTGTTTGATGAATCGGTCACGTTTTCACTTAAAAACATTTAATGCGTTCCTTCACATTCAACAAAACCCAATTGATCTTTTCTCGATTCAGTGGACCAATGCGTGAAAGAATTGTTCGGCATCATACCTTTCGAGGAATGGAATGTCGAGGACGACAATTTTAATACGGATTGTGTGGTCGACCTATTTGAGATGGACGAGGAGCACGTGAGCAAAACGTCTATTCAACCCGTGTTAGAACCTAAAATGGACTTGAAACCACTTCCGAGCCACCTCATGTATGTTTTTCTCGAAGCCAACGAGAGAAAACCCATGGTAATTTTCATAAAACTAGCCGAGCATGAAGAAAAGGAATTAATCGAGGTACTTAAAGAGTACAAACAATCAATTGGTTGGAGAATCGGAGACATTAAAGGAATAAGTCCGGTGACGTGCATGCATCAGATTGAGTTAGAAGAAGAAGCCAAACCAATAAGGGATGGACAAAGACGCTTGCACCCGACACTTCAGAAGGTAGTCAAAAAGGAAATTTTCAAACTCATTGAAGAAGAAATTATCTACCCTGTATCAGATAGTGAGTGGGTCATCCCGGTGCACGTCGTTCCGAAGAAAGGTGGCATAACGATTGTGGAAAATGAGAAGGGAGAGGTTGTTCGAACGCGCTTACCCATAAATGCAAGCAAAACACATGCAAACGCGACACAAAAAGTTAACAAAAACACGTACAGAAATGTGCAAATCAACCACCCCACACTTAGAATGATTGCTTGTCCTGAAACAAATTTAGTCAAGAATTACAAAACTACCCGCGGATGATCCTAAACTAATGCACAAAAACCTAATTCGAGACGTCGCATGCTACAATACTCGTTAGCTTGATCAAAAGTGATGACAAAGGTGCATTGACAAGGAAAGTCTATATCGACTCCCAAAACCTAAAATTACTAGGTAATCCTCCAAGTTGGTCCCCTCGTCCTTGCTCCGGCTAAGGTCTATCCACGCTCGAACCGTTAATCGGCTTTCTACTAGCCCCAATCATCTACACCTCTCTTTGACAAACACAATCTAAAAAGGGAAAAGAGAGAAATGTGCAAGGGTTGCACGTTTATTACGTAATAACTTCAAGGATTTAAAACGTATCCTTGTTTATTCATCATCATTTTTTATTATTATTATTTTTCTTTTTTCTTTTTCTTTGGTACCCAAGGAGATGAGGTACTTAAGTTACAAGATATATACAAAGAGCAATCAACAACTCCAATCACTCGTTGCTACTAGCAACTTCCAATATTTTCGATCGAGCACATGGAGCAATTGACAACTCCAAAATACAAAACAAAAATCCTATAGAGAGTGTTCGATGATGAGGCTAGTTGAGGCACTAGTTCTAAATTGAGCTCAAGGATAGCACGAAGACAAAGCCGAACAAAGTTTCCAACAAGTTAAGCTACCTAAGTCCACTAGATCCGATCGACAATCTAAACTCCCTAACCAAATCATCAAAACCGCGTCACTTCGCCAAGGTTCTAAGGAAATATAATACACTCACTACTCAAATTATCACAAGCAAGCATACAACCAATCTTAAAAGCCAAAGGCGAACTCTAACCACCCCACACTTTAAACCTAGAAATCTCCTCACTGCAAATTAATCTAAAAAGCGGTAAAAAGTGTAAGGGAAAAGAAAATGCCCGTATTTTTAAGTTTGTGATGATGCGGTCGTGCATATGTCCTCTCTGGGAGTCGAGGCAAGCTATCTACAAGAAATGAACAAATGGGGATTTCAAAAACAAGTTATGTACAAAAAGTGAAAATCTTTTTGGGGTTTTCAAAATTTTATTTTGTTTGGATTTTTTTTTTATTGTTATACTTATTTTTTATGAAGACTATTTTTTTTTTTTAGAAAGGGGAAGGGAATTAAAAGAGAAAAATAAATCCAAAGGCACACTATATACAAAAGCACTATATATTTTTATTTTTAGATATTATATTTTTTTTTTTTTGGATTTTTCAATAGATAAGATGAGAAATAAAAGAAAATAATCGAACAATAAACAAAAGTTTTTTTTGAATTTTTTTAATTTTTCAAGAATTGAGATGGGAAATAAAAGAACTTAATCGAAAAACAAAAGTAACGATAAAACAAACGAAAATAAAGAGCGAGTCTTAAAAAATAATTAAAAAGGATAATAGGAGAATTAATGACGTCTCCTACGTCGGGGGTTTAGGTTGGCATCCTCGTCTTCTTCCTCCTCGTCGTCTCCTTCCTCGTCGGGGTTGAGGTTTGACTCCTCGTCCTCTTCCTCCGCCTCTCGACGAAACCGACTCTCCATCAAGATGAGACGACTTTGGATGGCGCGATGGGCACGGTCATTCCTTGCTTGCCCCGCCCTCAACTCCTCAAAAATTTTGTCGAGCTGGTCGAAACGCGCAAAAACTTGCCATTGGAACTCGTGCCAACTCATGTAGTGACCCGAGCTAGTTCTCGGGCCTCCCTCGTGATGCGGGATTGCCACTTGGCTCGTGCTTGCTCTGAAAGGCACACCCGAACCGGTGTTCGAGTATTCATCAGCCTCGATGTTTTCGTTGTGCCACCATTCGTATTCTTCTTCTTCTTCTTCATGGCTATGGCGGCGGGGGCAACGTGGGTTTGTCGGGATCTTTGGCATCTTCCAAGCCAATTCCATCAGCTCGATCCTTTCAAAGTTGTCCGCCTCGGGGTTGAAACCAAAATGACGGGCAAGCAAAGTGATCATGGGCCCCATTTCAACCCGAGTGACATATTCGACATTCGTTCTCCGAATCCCAATAATCTCGCACGGAGAAAGGGATAAATGGGGACTTGATGCCCGCGGTGCAAACACCAAAGCACATATACCTCGTCCTGGGTGAGTTTAGTTCTCTCGTGCTTGCCCATTAAGACGTGGAAGAAGAACTTATATACCCCTAACAAAGCTATGTCGGTGATTTCCAAGGCCTGAAATTTAGAAGTACCATGTCCGCCCGTGATACTCGCACAAAATTGCCTTGGGACAAATTCGCGTGGCCGCTCGTCCTACACCCTTGGCAATTAAGCCCGAGCACCGCTTAGAGCACCTCTTGGGTGATCCAACGCTTGCTTCCCCTAATCCGAACAGTGAATTGCGAGGCCTCGCTGCCTCAGTAGGTAGTGAAAAACACAAGCATCAGCTCTCAATAGGCCGGTGCCCGGAGGGATGCAAACTAGCGACCGCTCAAGTCATCAACGTATTGGAGCTTCCGAGCCCCAAATACCTGTTATTTCCCATTTGCAACCCACTTATCTAGGTGCTTAAGGTTGATAAAGCGCGGGAGGTCAAAGTTCTGTTGGGAAAAGTTTTGATAGAGTTCCCCCCCGGCTTCTGTATAAATAAGGAAAGGGGCGCCGTAGTTGTCGGTGATGTTAGAATAAGGAAGATCATCATCGAAATGGTAAGCCATAGGAATGTGTGTTGTGTCGAAGAATTTCGGGAATCAAAAGGAACGAATACAATGTAAAATGAGGGAACTTTGGTCAAAATTGTTCATTGAGGCATTTCCTTGAACACTTGGTGGGCAAAGGTTTGAGTAGGGAAATTCAAAGCCAGTTGAAAAACAAAACCACCAATTTCTCCAATCAAACAATCAAAATACAACAAATACTAACCAATTTGTAATCCTAACAAAATTCAAGCAAAGTACCTTAAGAAACGGTACGAAGAAGAGAAGAAGAACAAATCACGAAGGGTTTCCGAAAAATTCTGTCACTCTAGTTGATTTGCCGCACACTAGAGAGTTTCCTTGTTCTCTTTTTTATTTTTATTGTTTTCTCTCCCCCCCTTTTTCTTGTTGTTTTTTTTTCATCAATTTCTGTTCGTTGTATCTGTTTGTGGGGAGAAGATAAAACTCGATTGCCTTTATAAGTGGGTCCGCTTCCGAGGAGCAGTCGATCGACTGATGGTCTATCGATCGAATGCTCCTTGAAAAACTCGAGAGCTACTGTACTTCAGTCGATTTGGCTCATTGCAGTCGATCTGGCAGTCAATCGACCGAGGTTATGTCGATTGACTGCTCCTTGCAAAGCTCGGGAGCTACTGTCCTTCAGTCGATTAACCATGTATCAATCGATCTGGCAGTCAATCGACTGCAAACCAGTCGATCGACTGGGTGCAGTTGATCGGCTACTATGCTGCAGCCAATTTACTGTTTTTGATCTCCTCCTTTCCCAAACCTCCATGATTGCACCTACAAAAACTGAAAAACATTAGTTAAAACTAATAGATAAGGGATATAAACAAAATCAAAAGAAAAATAAGAAAGAGGGTCAGAAAATCATGGGTTGCCTCCCAATTAGTGCGTTTATTTAAATTCATTTGCTCGACTATCCTTCCTGGATTAGGACTCCACCGGGGGCACTTCTCCCAAGTTCTCTTCCTCCACGATCAATCGGGCCTCATTATTTTCGGAAAGCTCGGCGAAGTGGGTCACGGGTTTTGTTTCTCCCTCTCCCAAGTAAACGTACTTGAGATGCCTCTGACGGGTCTTAAGCTCCGGCTTCAGTTCAGTGACTGGCTCCATGCTTGCTCTCTTGAATATTCCCATCATTCCCTCCAATAGAAAAGTTAACCACTCGTCGTCCTCGACGACCTCATCCACAACTTTCTCACGAGCCTCCTCAACCACTTCTTTTGTGAGGTCAACCATCGCATAATCGGCTTGAAAAGAGGATAGGGAAACAACACTTAAGTCGTGGGTCGGAAAATTCACCGTTTCCCCCAAAACTGAGAACATCAACTTCCCATTCTTCACGTCTATCACGGTGTTCGTGGTTGCCATGAATGGTCGTCCAAGCAAGATCGTGGGCTCATGACTTTCTTTGCTCACTTCTCCAACATCTAAGACCACGAAATCTACGGGGAGTATGAGGCCTCCTACCTGCACTAACACATTCTCGACTACACCCTTCGAGTAGCGAATTGATTGAACCGCCACTTGAAAGCACATCCTGTTTCCTTGAGATTGCCCAGCTCCAATTGTCTAAAGATGGAGTAGGGAATCAAATTAATCCCCGCACCGAGGTCTAGCATCCCTTGTGTTTCCTTGCCATTCCCGAGAGTGATATTTATACAAATACTTCCTGGATCGCCCTCCTTAGGTTGAAGAGGGTCGCTATAATTGATGCTCGCCGCATTAACTTCTTGTTATCCTCGAGCCGTCGCTTCTTGGATGTTAACTCTTTGAAGAACTTGGTGTACGCGTCCACGTATTGGATAATATCGAGCAAGGGAAGGTTAACATCGACCTTGGACAACATCTTGTATAATTCAAGAAATTGGGCGTCTCGCTTTGTCGGTTGGATACGGCTCAGATATGGGATCAGAGGTTGGTACGGCATCGCGGATTTGTGTATTCCCCCGATAGTCTCAGTGTCCTTCGACTTACCACTTGACGAGGACGTGGGTGGGCTAGGTTTAACCATGGGCTCGTCCAGATCTTGCACTGTCAAATCATCTACAACTTGGAGTGAAGGCAAAGGATCATCGATGGGATGGGCAACCTTGTTCTCTACCACCTTGTCGCTATGAAGAACCGTCATGGCTTGAGCTTTAATCAGTTGACTCGGTATCTTTCCCTTGTCACGGGCTTGCTTAAGCTCGTTAACATCCATCGCCATTTACCCCACTTGTGTCTTTAAACTTGCAAGCCACTTGTTCAATTGCTCGATGGAACCCGAAAGTTCTGCCAATATGGACTCCATGCTTGTTTGATGTGATGTCGAATGATCTTGAGGGGCCGAAAATGATGCTTGAGAAGGCGGGAATGGTGGTCGTGCGTTAAACAGAGCTTGAGGCCGTGGTTGTTGCACTTGTTGCGATATTAGAGACCTTGGTGGGTTTAGGGTATTGGTCGTGTCCCTCCACCTAATATTAGGGTGGTTCCTCCACCCGGGGATGTAAGTTGGGGAATACGGATCGTTCTGCCATTGGATCCCACTTTGTTGGGCTTGGTAGCCTTGGACCGCAAACACTTACTCATCGAAATTGCTTGGTTGCCCATAAACCATCGGACACACACTAGCTCTATGACCCAAGATACCGCACGTGGTGCACGTCTCCATCGAACGCGAGTAGGGCTTGGTGAGAGAAGCCATTTGACTCTCGAGGTTGAAAATCTTACGGGCCCACTCGGGATCATCCTTCATCGATACTTCTTTCACTTGCTCCTTTCGCTTCAATATAATCATTTGATGATCGTCCGCAGCCATATTCACGAATATGTCATATAGCTCCCTCATCGAGCGACCGGAAAGGTTTCCTCTGGTTACGTTGTTCACCATGCGTTTAGATGCAAACGATAAGCCACTCTGAAAAAATTGGTTCAAGAAATCACCGGTGAACCGATGATGAGAGCACTTTGTAAGATAGCCCTTGAAATGCTCCCATGCCTCGTAGAAAGTCTCGTCACTTTCTCGACAGAACGAATCAATCTTATCTCGAAAGTCGGCCGTCTTGTCTTGGGAGTAGTACTCTTCCATGAATCTCTCGGTCACCATATCCCAATTGGTGAGGGAATCGTCCGATAAGACCGCCTTGTCTTTCATCGTGTACGGAAAACATCGCATCTTAATTTGGTCGATATGGATCCCTTGGAGAGGAAATCTAGACACGGTGTAGGAGAAGATTGGAAAGAAGTGGAAGCATCTTCGTGCGTTAGGCCATGAAAGGATGGTATCCGGTTGAGATCAATTGGCCTCAAGTCGTACTCGAGGGCTTCGGCACATAGTCAGATGCATGAGAAAAAATCACCCATGTACGATCTCGACACCTCCTCGATGCTATTTGTAGGGCCTCCATCGAGAGGGGAAAAAGGATGGCCACTCGTATCTTGCGCGGCATATATATTCTTGTTGACGGTGGGCGCTCATGGAAGATCTTGAGGAATTCGATTTCAAAATCGAGGCACGGGCCCGTCAGATATGGGAATCAGGGCTCTTTGATGTGAGGAGCGGTGAAGTGTGGCCCTTGGTAATGTGGCCTTAGCGCTTGAAATTGCGGTTGAAATTGATATGGCGGGCCATCGATGATCGGGCCTTGATAGTGCAGGCTGTGGAATCGGGTTCCTTGTGACGATGGGTCCGAGTGCGTTAAGACTTGGATTTGTGGCTCGGGTGTCGGTACACGAACATGGTACGGAGAATAAGGGCTGTGAAATTGGCCGTTCGAGCTTTGGGGGTCTTGGTTTAGGAACATTTCCCCCTGGTCGAGCGGCAACCCGTAAGTGTGTTGAGAACCTTGTAGAGTCGGGCCGTGAGGTGATGATGTGAGACCGGATGATGCTTGAGGCGGAGGCATTCCTTGATTGACGTGAGTATGGGCGGGCGGCATCGGATTCTCGAATGAGTTGGTCATCATTCTCTCTTCTATCATAAGGGGTAAAGGTTGAAAAGGCGGGGCGTCGAACATGTCTTAATTTCTCGCGGCTCGTGCGTCTCATCTCAACCTCTTGGGATTGGGCAAAAGTGGGGCCAACTCTTATCCAAGTGATCTCCTACCTTTCATACACAACACTCAACAAAGGAATACGTGTATCTAATGTAAAATATTAATATATTCTAACTACTAACTAAAATAACAAGAAGAGTAATTAAGAACACCATTAGCTTTAATTTGTTCCAGGAAACGGCGCCAAAGTTTGATCGAAGATTTCTAAACACTCTAGTTTAAGAAATTGTCTCCGCAATAGTACAAAGTCGATTGTAGAGTGGTAAAGTTTTATCCCGAGTCGTGTCTCTTGAGGATAGATATTATCGGCAATTGGTGTTTTTACTTAGTCTCTTGTTAATCTCGATTAAAATAATCTACTCTAAGAAAGCAATAGTCATTTAGTTTGGGTTTGAGTTTTCAATACTAAAGCTTGAATTGAAATGAAAACTTTGAAAACATTAATTAAAGCAAAGGGGAATGAATATTTAAAGCTTGCTTGAAAATAACTAATTTTGAGGAAATTAATTAAGCACTAATTAAAAATCTTAAATAAATTAAAATTACTAAGTTAAGGAAAGATTGCAAGTTGAAAGAGAAAATGGAGGGAAATTCAAAGCTTTAAAATTGAAAAAAGTCAAAGAGCGTTAAATAGGAAGAAGTCAAAATTTTCAAAGAGGTAAGTTTCATACATCTTTCAAAGACCAAATATTTGTTTAGACAAAAGGAATAAAAAGCTTCAAGATGAATGCTTCAATGGAGTTTTTGCCTAGAGAAGAATAACAAGCTAGAAGATGGAAATGAGAAATTTAAATGCAATGAGAAACAACGCTAATTACACCCTGAAAATCAACACACAAAAATAACAATTAATCAAGAACAACACAATAGAGAATATAAGGATTACTACCAAGTTTGTATTCCAAACAAGAGCTTCAAGTTTAGCTTACAATCTTCAAAGAGAAGGAAAACTTCACCAAAACAACTTCTTCAATTGAAGGAGATGTCACCTTCTCCAACAACTCAGCAAGAGAAATTAACACTAACTAACTAACTAAGTTAAACTACTCTAAAGATTATAAACTAGGGTTTTAAAGTGCAATGGAATAGTAAAATATTGGAGGAGGATGAACAACATCAAAATTCGACAAGGAAGAGATAAGGTTTGTGGGGAAGAGGCTAGGATATATATATATATATATATATATATATATATATATATATATATATATATATATATATATATATATATATATATAAAGTAGTAGGGGCAAAATAGTCAAAATAAGTCAAAAATTACAAAATTTTCTGCGTCGCAGTCAATCGGCTGACTACCATTCGATCGACCGAAACCCTGTCGATCGACTGCTCCATCCTCAAACGGCCCAACTTCTACCGAGCAGTCGATTTGGGCTTCGTCGGTCGATCGAATGGACTAGCAGTCAATCGACTGGCATGGCTGCTCCTATCTCGGTTTTCTCATTTTCTGCTCCAGGCATCTGCTGGTTGTCGTTCCTAGTTTGCGCTATGTTCCCTTATTTGCCTTCACTTGTCCGTTCCATAGAGAGTCGAGTAGAATGCCCTAAATGTGCGCGGGTCCTGCTTGGTCATTCTACGGCCAAAAATATAAAAATGAAGTGTAAAACTACGAAAACATAATAAAAACTGCACAAATGCTACAAAAATATAAAACTAGCAAAATAGGCCCAATCGACTCCTAATACCCATAAATGCATGCAAAACACATGCAAACGTGAAAATCACTCACCTCTTGTAATTTGGTACCCTTGTCTCTAGACTTGATTAATGTTGATGGTCAATGTTGTCCCGGGGAATCCGAGCTGCAACCAAGGATCCTTGGAGAGGATGCCGATCAGGGTATTGTGAAGCTATATTTGCGGGTCTCGCTGAAGGCACCTAGGAGACACTACCGAGCCCAGGCCTGTGTCGCCGAGCAGAGCTCGCAAAACACCGCCGAACAGGATGCGCGGGCTTCGTCGAAGGCACCCAGGCGACATTGCCGAGCCCAGGCCTGCGTCGCCGAGCAGAGCTCGCGACACGCCGCCGAGCACAGCTCGCGACATGCCGCCGGGCAGTGCTCGTGACCCGCTTGCAAGCTAGGCGCTCCGCGCGGTATTGTCGACCTCAGGCCCGTGCCGCCGAGCAGAGCTCGCGACTCGCTGCCAAGCTGGTCGCTCCACGTGGTATTACCGACCTCAGGCCCGCGCCGCCGAGCAGAGCTCGCGACTTGTTGCCAAGCTGGGCGCTCTACGCGGTATCACCGACCTTAGGCCCGCGCCGCCGAGCAGAGCTCGCGACTTGCTGCCAAGCTGGGCGCTCCATGTGGTATCGCCGACCTCAAGCCCGTGCCACCGAGCAGAGCTCACGACTCTCTGCCAAGCTTGGCGCTCCACACGGTATTGCCGACCTCAGGCCTGCGCCGCCGAGCTGGAGGAAAATATTGTTGAGTTCGGTGTAGATCCTTGTCACGGCGGGTGAGAAATTATGACCCCGCACTCCGAGCAAGGCGAGGCCGATCAGGTTGAGCTCGGCCACCGGACCGAACAGGGCACTTGCAAAAGTCGCCGGGAGCCCTATGCTGGCTATTGAGTATTGCCGCCCGATGATACCGAGCAGAGGAAAAGGGGGTAAGCTAGGTTCGGCTAGGGGTAGCTTGGTCCAGACCAGTTCGGCCAACTGATGATCCTGGTGAAGCAGAACAAAGGAAACCAAGCAGGTGGCCTTTCTGTCCAGGGTGAAAAAAACATCTGAGGACGGCTTTAAGTCGGCAGGAACGTCCGAGGTCGGTGCTGAGGCGGTGGATATGAGGATAGTTTTAGGAAGGCCAATAGGAGAGTGCCATGTGTCTAATTAGGGTTTTGATGGAAAACTATAAATAGCCTCTCCAAGAGAGAGAGAAGGATCCCCAATTTTTTAGAGAGAGAGAAACATAGAGAGCTTTAGAGAGAGAAAGCTTGTAATCTGAGTTGAAACACTTGTAAAAGGACTCGGCCAAGGCCGATCCGAACTAATTTTTTGGGAATAAAAGTTAAGCACTTTTTCCTACCCGTTTTCCACTTCCAGATTGCTGTTCTTCTTACTATTTTTGGTTTCGTATTGGTTGTGTTACTCTTAACATAAACAAAATGGCGCTAGAGGAAGGTCTCTTGTGATCTGCAATCCCACTTGCTCAGTCAGCTCTTCGAATTTGATTTTCTGTCTTCTGCCCGATTCTTCATTTTTTCTGAGGAGCTGAACTTCAGCTCTTCGTTGTGTTTGAGTTTGGTAAAAAAAAAAAAAAGAAGAAGAAAGAGAAATCTCTGCTCATCCTACTTTTCAGCATGGATCCTTCAGAGAGTTCAAGGAGAAATCCTGGCAAGGAGCGCCAAGAAAGGACTGTCTAATCGGGCCCGAACGAGCTCGACCCAGAACAGGTCAGATCGTTCATGCAGCACCCAGCTTTTGCCAAAGAATTTGAGGAGATGATGAAGAAAGCAGCAAAATCAATCCTAACACCTGAAGCTCTGGTCGGCAACCCTAAGAATGTTGACCTTCGGGAAGGTCAAGCAGAGTCAGATCCGGCTCGGGAGACAACAAAGAAGAACGGAAAAAGAAGGCTGGAGGAAGAGGTTGAGCCGAATTCCAAGAGTAGGCTCGATAGACCTCCCATCGCACGCCGCCTCACATTCTCTTCCCCTCAAAACGTCTTTGCCCGGCTCGGAAAGACAACCAGCAAAGAACGAGAGGATCTCCCAGTGAGGTCGGCCAACAGCAAAAGCATGGCCGTGAGCATCCCAGGCAAGCCAAACGATGAATTGGCCGAGTTGAAGTTTCTGAAGCAAAGGATTGCCGAACTGGAGGCCAAGCAAACCACCCCCCCGGTCCAACCCACATACCCGATCTCGCGACTGATTGTAACCAGCTCGTCGTATGATGACGAGTCCCCCCTATCTGTTCAAATTCTCTCTGAGCCGTTAGAAGGAAAGCTGAAAATCCCCCCAATTACTTTGTAGAAGGGAAGCAGCGACCCCGATTCACACCTGAGCCATTACCAGAACTACATGGACATTCTCGGCGCGTCTGACACTTACAGATGCCGAATGTTCTCCATGACCCTGGACGAAGTCCCTCTGAGGTGGTACCGGTCGCTTCCACGTCATTCAATCTGTTCATGGCCGCAGTTGAGGTCCTCATTCCGAGGACACTTTATGGTCTCCAAAGCCACTGTCGCACCCAAGAGAGCTATCGCGACTATAGTGCAGCAGCCAAATGAGTCATTGAAGAGCTACATAGCTAGGTTCACAAAGCAAGTTTCAGAATCTCAGCCGTGTGGCGACGAAGCCTTGCTCACCCTAGCTCAGAACGGATTGTCAGACAATTACTTCTTCAAATGGGTAAATAACCAGCAAGACCCGCAAACCTTCCAAGAATTCCTCGCTCTGGCCGCGTCATAAATCGCAGCCGAACAGAACATGTCAGCTCCAGTAATTTCCTTCCCACAGCATCACAAACCAGCTCATCAAGTCGACAAAAATCCAAGCTCTCAAGCAATCATGTCCAAAAAACTCTTACAAGACAAACACACAGACCTCCTTGCAGAGTACAACGAAGTCTACTCGATGGCAGCGGCCACAATTTTTGAACGGATCAAAGACCTAGATATCCTTCCCCCAGCTCGGRRGATCAAGAAAGACCCTTCCTTGCTGGACAAAAAGAGGTTCTGCAGGTACCACGGATCGATCGGGCACAACACACAAGAGTGCCACGATTTAGTCCGTGCCCTGATCAAAGTTTGTGATGATCGGAATCTGCTGCCGTTCTCAAAGAATCATCAATTTCGGCAAGAACGAAGAGGAAACAATCAGCCACCACCACCACCACCCGCGGGGTCGGGGCCCCGCGAGAAATCCTGACCTTCATTAGTACGAGCCGAGCTGAGGAAGAGATTTCGAATAGGAAGAGAAAGATCCTGATCAGAGAGGCTAGGAGCTCAATTCAAAAAACAAAAGTCATGAGATCTGACGTTTTTCATTTCGATGACCAATCAGAAGAAGAGGACAAGCTTGTATCATCCTTCACCTTTCACGACTCAGATGCAGCTCCGCTGGACCATCCTCACTCAGATGCCCTCGTTATTACCGTGCCCATCCTTGGAATCCWAACTCATCGAGTCCTCGTAGATRCGGGGGCYTARGCAAGTATAATCTACCTACCAGCCTTCCGAAGGATGAGAGTGCCAAAAGAGTATATCGAACCATGTGAGGACAGGATCAGGGGAATCAGCGGCGGCTATGTGCAGACCCTTTTTCAGGTGAGACTATCTGTAGAGTTTGGCACCGGAGAAGAGAAAAGGACCATCCTCACAACTTTTAAGGTGATTGATGTCCCGAGKMWTTACAARGCCCTCATCGGCAGACCAMCTCTTTACGACCTCRGAGGCGCAATGTCCGTCTATCACTACTCGATCAAATTCCCAGGCACCCTAGGTGAATGTGAGCACCGAGGAGATCAAGTGGCTGCTAGGGAGTGTAGTTGGTCGATCAGGCCAAAACAAATCAACATGGTCGAGCCGATGGAAGCAAGCAAAGAACCGAGCAAGGAAGCGAATGAAGAGTCGGAAAACAAGGGCGTGCTGAGCTCAGAAATGGATGCCGAACTCACAGAAAGAGAAGTGGAGAAAAGATTTTGCTCCGGTCAGGACACCGGTGACAATGCCAAGCTCGACCACAACGAACAAAGCAAAGAAGAAGCGGGATAGGAGCTCTCTGGGCATCAATGCCGAACAGAAAGAACCGAGCTCAATAATTCCGAGCAGAATAAAGAACTGAAAGTACAAGTCGAAAAAGCCAGCTGCAAACCTACCGAGCAGGAGGACGCCGACCTGAGCATGGACCGAGGCCGGCGCCCGGGGAAAGAACCAATGTCGGAGCTTGAAAATGTCAAAATCCGAGCAGAGAATGCCGACCTGGAGATCGTGGTCGGCATGAAGAATGTCGAGGATGAACTGGATCCACGGAAGCCAAGCTTGAAGAGAAAGGCCACCCACGCCGAGCCTGTGGAGGAGTTAGATTGGGTATCGCTCGATGAACTCGACCCAAACAAACAAGTCCGGGTCGGCCATGACCTCAAGGAGCCCATCAGGTCTGAGTTGATAAGCTTTCTGAAAGCAAATCAAGACGTCTTCGCCTAGACGCACGCTGACATGCAAGGCATCGACCCTGAGCAGGCTAGCCATAGGCTCAACATAGATAAGAATGTCAGGTCGGTGATACAGAAGAGGAGAAAACTCAGCTCGGACCGATACGAGGCACTGGAGTTAGAAGTCGTGAAGCTCCTCGACAACAAGTTCATCCGTGAGGTCAGATATCCGGTCTAGGTGGCTAATCCCGTTCTTGTCAAGAAGAAAACAGGCCAGTGGCGGCTATGCATTGATTTTTCTGATCTCAACAAGGCTTGCCCCAAAGACAGCTATCCGCTCCCTCACATTGACTATATGGTGGACGCAACCGCGGGACATGAACTGATGAGCTTCATGGACGCTTACTCAGGGTACAATCAAATACCGATGCACCCAGAGGACRAGGAAKACACATCYTTCTATTCGGCGAGAGGTCTCTARTYCTACACAATGATGCCCTTTGGCCTGAAGAACGCTYGGGCTACCTATCAGCYCTTAGTTAATAAAATGTTTGCTAGWATGATAGGAAAGACTATGGAAGTCTATGTAGATGACATGCTCGTCAAATCCTTGTACTCAACTGATCACATTGAAGATCTGAATAAAATGTTCTCAATTTTGTGTGTTTACCGAATGATGTTAAATCCAAAGAAATGCTCATTTGGAGTTAGCTCAGGAAAATTTCTGGGCTACATGGTAAACCAAAGAGGCATTGAAGCCAACCCAGATAAAATCCGAGCTATAACTGAACTACAACTTCCCAGAAGCATAAAACAAGTACAGAGTTTAACTGGCAAAATGGCCGCTCTGAATCGTTTCATATCCAGGTCCACGMACAAGTGRAAACCCTTRTTCGAAGCYATCAAGAAAAACAAAASTTTCAAATGGACTGAGGAATGCCAAGCAGCCTTTGAAGAGCTCAAAAAATGCATGGCAAGTYTGCCAACCTTAKAAAAACCAGTCAAYGAAGAGRCGCTGCATCTCTACCTAGKWYTCTCAGRGGCGGCAGTCAGCTCGGRACTCGTCCGAACTYATGAGCACGGACAGCATRCGGTGTACTARACGAGCCACGCCCTACATGATSCCGAGCTYAGATATTCGGCCATGGAAAAGCTAGCARTCYCCCTTGTCACCTCCTCAAGAAAGTTACMCCCGTACTTKTTGGAACACAGAATAGTGGTACTGARGAGCTTCCCYTTGAAAKAAATCATGCACCGCRCTGACACTTCAGGAAGGATGATCAAATGGGCAGTRGAGCTCGGACAATTRGARATAACATARMAACCAAGAACAGCCATTAAGGGYCAAGCCCTYGCCGARTTCATAGCTGAATTCACTCCGGCGGTTGAACCAATTCCCGTAGCAGCGGATCAATGGTACATGTACGTCGATGGATCCTCAACAARCGYACGAGCTYGAGCTGGAATCGTATTGGTAAGTCCCGAAAAMAAGCCTTTRTGCTCGGRCGTARGTTTCCAGTTCCRCCTGACCAACAATGAGGCCGAGTACGAAMCTCTTCTTGRCGGCCTGGAAGCAGCCGCCTCAATGGGGATCAGGAACCTAAAAATTCAAAGTGACTCCCAACTAGTAGTAAATCAGGTCAACGGAGAGTACGAAACCAAGGAACCCAYAATGGCATTATATCTTGAACTCACAAAAGCACGTCTAGCCYAGTTTGAAGCTGAGGTCGTTCACGTATCARGAAATGATAATGTCCCAGCAGACTCTTTAGCCATGCTAGCATCGAGCCTCGGAGTAGAAGAGCTGGATACAGTGACAGTCAGCCACCATTCAACAACGGCACTCGACGCCGCCGCCGCTTACTTGGCTAGTCAAGCCGAATAGAACAAAGAAGTTCAGGACCGAAAGGAAAGCTGGATGAAACCATTCATACTTTATCTAAACGAAGGGGTGCTCCCGGAAGACCGAGCTGAAGCACGGTCAATACCAACAAAGTCAGCTCGGTTCACCATTGTCGATGGACTGTTGTATAAGAGAGGGTATTCCATTCCCTTACTCCGCTGCTTGAATGAACAGGATGCCGAATATGCYTTYAGAMAAGTACACGAYMGCATCTGTGGAAACCARGCTGGAGGACAATCACTAGCTCACAAACTCATCCGACAGGGATATTATTGGCCGACCTTGAAAAAAGACGCGATTGAGAAGGTCAGAAAGTGTGAAAAATGCCAAGTATTTGCACCCCAGATCAACTCTCCAGCTGAAATCCTCAACTCCATATACTCGCCATGCCCGTTCGCTAAATGGGGAATAGACCTGATTTGTCCGTTACCGCAGGGCAAAGGAGGAGTGAAATATGCGGTAGTGGCAGTGGATTACTTTACCAAATGGGCAGAAGCCGAACCATTGACCTCTATAACCGACCAGAAGATCATCAATTTTGTCTGGAAATCGATCATATGTAGGTTTGGGGTACCACTCTCAATAGTATCTGACAATGGCAAGCAGTTCGACAGCAAGAGGTTTAAGGCATTTTGTGGAGAGCTGAACATCAAAAACAATTTCTCCACACCATACCATCCTCAATCAAACGGACAAGTCGAAGTGGTTAATAAGATCCTTAAATACACGCTGAAGAAGAAGTTGGAGGATCTGAAAGGTTGCTGGCCAGAAGAACTATCCGGTGTCTTGTGGTCATACAGAACAACGCAACGCTCATCTACAGACGAGACTCCCTTCTCACTGGCCTTCGGATCAGAGGCGGTTATACCGGTTGAGTTCGGGACACCTTCCTACCGGGTAGCACACTTTGAGGAAGAGAAATATGACATGGCCTGCCGAACTGCACTCGACCTCCTTGAAGAAAGAAGAATGGAGGCCGAGCTAAAAAATGCCATCTATAAGCAAAGAAGCGAACGCTATTACAATTCAAAGGTAAAGGCCAGAAACTTCAAAGTTGGTGATCTGGTCCTCAAACGCATCTTCGGGCCAAATCAAGGCGCCCTCAAACCAAAATGGGAAGGACCATTCAAGATATCAGAAATCCTCCAACATGGGGCTTACCATCTAGAATACTTAGACGGAAAGAAATTTGCACACCCCTGGAATGCTGTATACCTCAAAAAATATTATCAATAAAATTTTAGTTCTCGTCATGAATCAAAAGTGCAGTGCAAGGGACTTAGCCCAAAGCTAAAGAGAGTGATAGACCGACCTCATTAGAGCGGTCCCGCTCATAAGAACATTGTCGCAACATTTTGCACAAAAAATCCGAGCTCAACGTGCCGAGCTCAAAAAGAGTCGAAACTCACAATTGACTCGA
>BMAC01000925.1:330845-363673 GCA_014905375.1 Phtheirospermum japonicum
CAGGCACCGACTCCAGCAGCCAACGCCGAGCGGGACATGTGCCGAGTAGAGAAACGCTCGAGTGGCTGAGCTCGGATCAAAAATCCAACTCGACGCAGGCGCCGATGCCCAAGCGACGAACAGCCGATGCTGAGCAGAACATATGCCGAGCAGAGACACGCCGAGTAGAGAAACGCTCGTGCGGCTGAGCTCAGACCAAAAATCTAACTCGACTCAGGCGCCGACGGCAAAACGACGAGCAGTAAACGCCGAACAGAAGAATTGCCGAGCAGGAGTACCTCAGATTATGGAGCTCGGCTTGGCAGCATCAGTTAACAAACAGCCCAGAAACAATAAAGTACTCAGCCAAACAAACATCACCAAACAGAAAACATAACCCATCAAGTTGAAAATGACGAATAAATCATCCAACTCACCAGGAATGGAGGGTCTGAGGTGAGCACGGAGCGGCGAGTCCCTAAGTCCAGCCCTTCGGAGTTTTGCCTTCAATACCCTGTAATTCCTTTCCTCCGGGTTGGAATCCAAAAGCGAGAACAGGTGGGCAACGAACTCCTAGCTAGCTTCTTCTACTCTGCGATACTCTGAAAAGAAAGGAACAAACAATAAGGATTAGATCGAAATAGGAGAAAAGTGTTCAAGGGAGCACTAACCAAATTTCATAAAAGAGTTAGGGGGAGGATAGATTGATCCATCGGGGTTCCGTGTTTGCCAGTCCCCCCCGACGTAGAACCAACAATACTCCCAATCATGCAGAGAGTCGGGGAGACCGGTCAAGATATCCTTAAATTCCCTGACCGAACTGAATTGTAGTAAAAGCCCGAGTCTGCCCCACCCGCTGCTTTAAAAATGTAGAGCCAATGGAGCTCCTCGAGAGACAGGGCTGGCCAATTATGGAGGTTGAAAAGTACAAAGAGGCCCAATATACGAGCGACGGCCAGGGGATGGAGCTGAAAGATAGGCAATCTTAGACGTTCAAAATGTCCGTCAATAGCCGGGCGAGCGGGAACGAGACGCCGAAGCATAGACTATCCGAGAATAGAGTAGTACACGAGGCCGGCAGGCGGTGAATCTGCTCCGCTTCATACGGAAGAAAAAGGTGGACCGATCTGGGCACCCCGCAGTCGCCCCGATACACTACTAGATTATTGTCGACCAACCTGCTTTGCTCCACAGCTATACGGAGCCTCCGATCATCCCACTCGCATGGAGGAGGTCTCTTCCAGTGACCAACCGGGGTACGCTCACCCGGATGGTCCGACCAGAAAGCGAGGGTCTCGGGAGACGAGGGCCGTGCAGCAGCTTTAGGTTTCTGAGACTTCTTCGCCCCGAGCAGTCGTTGGTTGTCATCTTCGGGGAGGCCAAGGGAGTTGGCAAGGGGCTCCAAGTCGGCCAAACCCACTCCAAAGTCTTCACTAACGGCCCCAGTGCGGTTCGGACTCAAACTCGGCGTCCGTGCCGACCCACCGGCTAAGTTCTCGCCTAGATAGTTGCCTTCGCCGTGTAGCGACTCAGGTAAAGGCCCACTCCGAGACCCGAAGGAGCAACCCTGCCCAAACTGACCCCCCGGTCTAAAGGGTTGGGAATAACCGAACTGAGGGTAACCACCGAAGTTCTCATTGGAGAATTGCTCAAAGGCAAAACGTCTTCCTTGTCCGAAAACCTCCCCAGTGCCGAAACTGCCATATTGATTAAATCCAGCTCCAGGGTACGAACCCGGAGGGAAGAGAGGCTGTTCGCTGCCCTGACCGTCCCCCTCATACCCACAGGGGCTCTCCGGGGAATAACCCGGGCTATAAGACATGGTAAGGTACAAAAAATTAAAAAATACAAAAGAAAAATGGAGAGAAGGAATTACCTTAGAAAATCTAGGGCCCGAGAAGAGCTGAATGAGAATAGCACGGAGTGAGCCGAACAAGAAGAGTTAGAAGGCTAGAACACACAAATTTATTTAGGAGAGAAGGGGCGTATTTCGTAAGAGCAGAATGAAGGAAATAAAAGAAGATAGCAAAGTGGAAATGAAAGAGGGAAAAGAAAATTTGAGGGGCTGGCAAAATAAGGAGAAAAGAAGGGAATCTTACCCCATAAATGTCCAAAATAGACATCACCTGCGACTGACCGAGGGTATGGAGGACAGGCCTGCCAAAAGCTTACAAAAATTCCTGAAAAAGCTTCCACCACGAAACACGAAGTGGTCAAACTGCAGGTGGGACCGTCTTGAAGGGACAGGACACCGCACGCCCGAAGCAGCTCGGTTCCCATGGAAGACAAAAATCAATGAGCCTGAACCCGACCACGCATACTCGACTCCGCACTCAGGGGCTTGTTGATGGTCAATGTTGTCCCGGGGAATCCGAGCTCCAACCAAGGATTCTTGGAGAGGATGCCGATCAGGGTATTGCCGAGCTATATTTGCGGGTCTCGCCGAAGGCACCTAGGAGACACTACCGAGCCCAGGCCTGCGTCACCGAGCAGAGCTCGCAAAACACCGTCGAACAGGATGCGCAGGCTTCGCCGAAGGCACCCAGGCGACATTGCCGAGCCCAGGCCTGCGTCGCCGAGCAGAGCTCGCGACACGCCGCCAGGCAGAGCTCGCGACCCACTGGCAAGGTGGGCACTCCATGTGGTATTATCGACCTCAGGCCCCTGCCGCCGAGCAGAGCTCGCGACTCGATGCCAAGCTGGGCGCTCCACGCGGTATTACCGACCTCAGGCCCACGCCGCCGAGCAGAGCTCGCGACTTGCTGCCAAGCTGGGCGCTCCACGCGGTATCGCCGACCTCAGGCCCGCGCCACCGAGCAGAGCTCGCGACTTGCTGCCAATCTGGGCGCTCCACACGGTATTGCCGACCTCAGGCCTGCGCCGCCGGGCTGGAGGAAAATGTTGTTGAGTTCGGTGTAGATCCTTATCACGGCGGGTGAGAAATTATGACCCCACACTCCGAGCAGGGCGAGGCCGATCAGGTTGAGCTCAGCCACCGGACCGAACAGGGCACTTGCAAAAGTTGTCGGGAGCCCTATGCTGGCTATTGAGTATTGCCGCTCGATGATACCGAGCAGAGGAAAAGGGGGTAAGCTAGGTTCATCTAGGGGTATCTTGGTCCAGACCAAATCGGCCAACTGATGATCCTGGTGAAGCCGAACAAAGGAAACCAAGCAGGTGGCCTTTCTGCCCGGGGTGAAAAAAACATCTGAGGACGGCTTTAAGTCGGCAAGAACGTCCGAGGTCGGTGCTGAGGTGGTGGATATGAGGATAGATATTTTGGGAAGGCCAATAGGAGAGTGCCAGGTGTCTAATTAGGGTTTTGATGGAAAACTATAAATAGCCTTTCCAAGAGAGAGAGAAGGATCCCCAATTTTTTAGAGAGAGAGAAACATAGAGAGCTTTAGAGAGAGAAAGCTTGTAATCTGAGTTGAAACACTTGTAAAAGGACTCGGCCAAGGCCGATCCGAACTAATTTTTTGGGAATAAAAGTTAAGCACTTTTTCCTACCCGTTTTCCACTTTCAGATTGCTGTTCTTCTTACTATTTTTGGTTTCGTATTGGTTGTTTTACTCTTAACATAAACAATTAAAGTGAATACTGATGGCATTGCTCTAAGGTGTCCTGGAGAGTGTGTTCGACTGGCATTGATACAACATCCAATATTCAGGTCGGCGAACATGCAGGTTTGTAGGGATGTAAAAAGAAACTTCCCCTTTAGAAGGTGCAATCTTTTTATGGGGGCGAGCTGTTTTGATAGTGGCGAGCTCTCAGGTAGGAGTGGCAAGCTCTTGTGTAAGAGTGACGAGCTATTATATGAGGGTGGCGACTTATCCAGTAAATGGCATTATAACAGCTCGGTATTGAGATCAGAAATTTATGGTTAACATGGTCTTAAGTCTTGGTGGGTTGATATGGACTATGGTATAGGGTCCCGATGGACTAAAAGCAAGGATATGGTTATTGGCCCATGATCATTATGGTAATTGATCAAGAGTTCTAATATCTATGGTAACTTAGCATACCAGAGAAATCCAAGTTCTAAGTCGGCCGCTATTTATGTTATTTCAGTTTTAATAGGAGATGGGAACCCTAGATTGGGAACACATCTCTTATATATATAAAGAGGACTCATGCCTCACTTTTTTCTCTAAGTTTATTTTATATCTTACGTTTTGAGCTCCTTGCATATCTCTCTCGAAAAATATTTAACTTAAGAATCGAAGGGCCTACGTCGGGGCTGTCCGGCTTGGGTTCTGTTTTGCAGGTTGATTATGTCAGCGGGATCTTTCTGGAGGGCTATCAGGTCGCCTAACGCATATTTCAGGTTATTACTTTCTTTTCTTGGAGAACTAGATTTTTTGGTCACACCAAGTGGCGTCGTCTGTGGGAAAGAGGGACATCGAGTCCTTGTGGAAAAGACGTGAGAATTTTAATGATCAAAGCATGAAGGAAAGAACTATCGCACCTCAGACTTTAAATTATGAATCGGAGACGAACAAGGTGAAGGAAATAGACAAAGTAAACCAAGTTGGGGAGGGACAAACACTACCTCAAGGGGAAATTGCTAATCCAATAACCACAAAAACACCACCATCACCGCCACCTAAAGAAAAGGTGGAGAAGTCAAAAGGGAGAACAAGAAAAGGACACCAGAGTTAACTAAACAAAAGGCTATTCATGTTTAGATAAAGGAGTGGAAAGAATTACCAAAGGGGATAACTTATCACATTGACAAGGTATTCATCAAAAGATTAATGGGCTTAGTGACTCCGAGAAATTTCAAAAATCTAGAGAGGATTTTGGTAGGCGAAGACAATAGCGAACACGAGGAGGCTTCGGAAAAGGACGAGGAATATAAGCCAGCACAATTAACTCCTAGCCAAAATCAAAGCAGAGAAAATGAACCATGGATGTCGGGTCCCGAATTAACCCAGATCACAAAAAGAGGACGGTACCGGATAGGATACCCATCATCATTTGATGGGGAGGAGGATGATGATGACATAAAATTTTTGGGTAGTAAGAGGCTAAAGAAATCCTACAAACAATAGGCCCAACGAGATACGGAAGAGGACAAAGATGAGGCATTACCAACTTCCCACGCGCTAAGAGATATGTAAGAAGCAGTGCAAGGACTACAAAAGCAGGTCGTGGGAGTAGGAGGTGAAGAGTCGAAGGGCCATCCATTTGTAGAAAGGATATTAAGAGCGGAATTATAATACGGGTATAAGGGGTTAGACTTTTATTATGAGTATATTACGGATCCCACACGTCATGTACAAAGCTTTTTGAATGACGCGGTGTTGAGACAGTATACGGACATTGTAGTGTGTTGGGCCTTCTTATCTACTTTGAGAGGGATAACACAAGATTAGTTCCATCAACTGACACCCGGGAGGATCACCAGCTTCCAGGTCATGAATACAGCTTTCGTAAAGCATTTCGCTAGTGCCAAATTACACATGAAGACTACACAATCTCTCTTCTCAATGGTGCAGTAGCCTGGTGAAACTTTGAAGAATTATATGACCCGTTTTACTAGAGTAACTTTGGAAGTGCCCGCGGCCACGGACAAGATGAAAGCAGGAGAGTTACACCAAGTATTGAGGATGGAGGGTCTGCGGAAGTTTCTTGCTAAGCGATTTGGACATACTTTCGAGGATGTTTTGAATAGGTGTGTAAAATACATACACGTGGAGGAGGTGGAAGAAGAGCATAGATTACGTTTTAGATAGGAGGTCGTAGAATCAAAAAGAGTAACCCCTAGGAGGTCGAAGCCTAGGAGAGAGTCAAGTTGAGCTGCTCGAGCACTATTAACTATGGGAACGGGTGGCAGAGGAACAACAAGAAGTGGAGGGATATTATGGAGTGAAGACAACTTCACACCCTTGGCGTTCCCACAATCAAGGGTGTTCATAATTATGGAGCGCTAAATAACTGACGATATCAGTGGCCGGAGAGTTACACACCCATTTCTACTAATTCAAGGTCTGAGTTATTTTCCAGGTTTTGCAATAATATTGGCATTCAACTGAGTGGTGCAGACATTTAAAGGAGGATATTGAAAGGTTAATTTAAGCGTGACACCTAAAAGAAGTAGTGTACAAAGACAAAGAACCCCAAGTACAAGGGCAACCATTGCCCCCGCCACTTCCAGGAGGACCTCAGCAAGCGCAGGCATAGGGACAACCACGACAGAAGGGGCAAAAATGGGCTTAACAAGGAGGAGTTATTGGGAATAACAAGAGAAGTATAAATATGATATATCCAGCGGGCCAACAAATGGAGACACAAACAACACACTAAAGCGACACACAAAGACGGCACTTCCCTAACCGTGTGAGATCGCTACAATTAATAGATGAACTCCTACATTAGGGCAAGTAATTTCTTACGGTCCAGAAGAATGATGTTGTTTGCAGGTGGACAATAATAACGCACTCGTGATTGAGGTTGAGGTTGCAGGATATGAGGTTGGAAGAGTGTTCGTAGAAAATGGAAGCTCAGTTAACATTATCTATCGGAAGTGCTTGGATCATATGAACTTGAAGTTAAAGGTACGACCCATAAAAACATCTATTTATTCTTTCAATGGCGCGCAGGTTATCAGTGAAGGAGAGGTCACCTCCTGGTAACATGGGGTAAAGGCAAGCTGCGTGTAATGAAGGAGCTGAAATTTTTAATCATCAAAGACTCGTCAGCATATAATATTATATTAGGGCGACCTACTCTTAACGAACTTCAGGCGGTCACTTCCACGTACCACATTAGTACAAATTATCCGGCGGGAGATAAGGTGGGCGAAGTAATATCAGAGCAACAGGTCGCCAGGTCATGTTACCAGATGACGGTAAGAAAGGGAATGAGCGAGAGAAAATGGGAAAGGAATGGTGATTTAATTCCAATAAGATGAGGGAGTAGAAGAATAATGTCCAACCTCATTAGAAACTTATGGAAATTTCATTAGAAGAAGGCAAGTTGGAATATACTACCAGGATAAGAACTCGAATAACGAAAATTGTGAAGGTAAAGTTGATTGCTTTACTAAAATAATGTTGGGACATCTTTGCATCTGGGGATGGGGATCTACAAGGAGTATCTCCAAAGGTCACGCAACATCACCTGAACTCTGACCCGAAGGCGCGACCTGTGCAAAAGAAAATGAGGCATTTTGGGGCAGAGTTAGACAAGGTGATAAAAGAGGAGGTATAAAAATTTCTGAAGGCTGGCCACATCTGGGTGATCCAATTCCTGGAGTACTTATCTAATGTTGTGATAGTACCTAAACCCGGATAGAAGTGGAGGATGTGCGTAGATTTTCTCGATTTAAACAAGGCATGCCCAAAAGATCATTATCCATTGCCACGCATCGACCAATTGGTCGACTCAACCTCAAGGTGCGAGCTGCTACGTATGATAGATACATCACGGGGGTATCATAAAATCCCCTTGGAAAAGGAGGATCAACCTAAGGTGAGATTTGTCATCTCAACAGGTACGTATTGTTTTGATTCCATGCTATTTGGATTAAAGAATGCAAGGGTGACCTATCAAAGGTTGGTGGACAAGATATTAAAGGACCTATTAGAGTCAACCATGGAGGTTTATGTAGATGACATGCTAGTAAAGAGCAAAAAGGCGGAGTCACATGTGGAGGATCTGAGGAAGGCTTTTCTCATACTGAGACATTATAGCATGCGGCTGAACCGAAAGAAGTGGGCTTTCGCAGTTCGGTCGAGCAAGTTTTTAGGGTATATGGTGATAGACATGCAGGTATTAACCGGTCGTATTTCAGGGCTTAGTCATTTTATATCCAGATTGGCAGGGAAGGGCTTTCCCTTTTTCAGAACTTTGAGGAAAGGGTCCAAGTTTGAATGGACCAAGGCTCAATGCTCACTGAGCGCGATGACATTTTGGTGGAGGAGATGCAGGCCATGATTGAGCTCGGCCACGAACTGTTCTCTTCTTTTTACCCTTGACGATCGGGGCGTGCAGGGGTATTTGGTCGTCCAAATCGGCGACCTCCACTGGTTGCCCTTGGCAGCAAGGGCGAGCTCCACCTCTTCTTTGATATTTACAATAGGAGCTGGAGCTGCAGAAGTCACTATCGGATTTGAGTTTGGTTGGACTACCGCTCCGCCCTCCGAGCTCGATGACACAGAACTAAGTATGAGGTGCTCTGCAAACTAGAAAATTGGATTAATCTTTCTTTTTATGCAGGATAAAAAATAAGAAAGATTTATGATGTGTTAAGCCTACCAAATTCAGGCATGGTTATGTGTAGAGGTCCCTAACTGATTCCCACGGAAGAAATCCTCTTCTATTCTGTAATTCTCATTACGTCGCATGGAAGCTTGATCAACTGATTAAGCAAGCCTGTATAATGGAGATGGATATTAGGTTGGTTTTTCTCGGTGGGCACTTCCTCTTGAGGAGGGGTCGCCTCCTTCCATTCTGTAAGGAATGACCAGGGCTCGCCAGAATAAAGGAAGAAGAATTTTGATCACCACCCATGGACCTTTGATGAGGGGCTAACAAGAAAATGCGTCTTTTGACGCGAAGAAAGATAGAAAGAAAGTTATTGCCTTTTTGTTTTGAAACAGAAATGGAAAATATTTACATCGGGCTCTACGTTAGGATATGTACATAAGATTATATACGCGGTTATATACCTAATGGAGTTGGAGGTCATTTGGAATAGAGGGACTTTATATTTCTGGGATGCAGCAACCAGAAAAGAATGCAGGGGAAATCTAATTTCTGCTTTCAGCTGATCATCAAAAAGGGTGATATGGTTTAGAGGGGGATGGCCTGGATCATTTTTTCTGGATTCAGTTTTGATAAATTTGATGGTATATGGGAGATTGAGGGTTTCAAAAGGTTGTGAGCTTACTTCGATCTGGGACTACCCAGGGATTTTTAGCATCTACTGGGGTAGCTCGCACGAGAGAAGGTAGCTCAGCGTGAGCCGATGGAGGTACTACGGTTACTGTGTTAGAAAGAAAAAATCAGGAGGTGAAGAGGTTGAGGATGCTTCTGGTTGCGTTAGTGGAATAGCTTCAGGAATGTTCTCAGTTAAGGTTCTAGTCTGAGCCTCTAGCTCAGACCAGGAAAGGCATCCCGCTAGTTCATCAACTAGACTAGGTTTGGAAGCGGTAATATTTTTTCTTCTTTTGGTTCGAGTCAAAGGAATTTCTACCTATTCCGTCTCAGACGGTGTATCGTAAATGGGGGAATTAAGGTTTTGGGAGTCAGAATCAGAAGAAGCTGAGGTTTGCCATATGAAGAAAGAAATAAATGGGGAAATGGAACAAAAGATATATGTTTAGAAAGTAGAAATTCACAACAAATTAAAATAGCCAGTATTAAAATGATAATTTAGGGGACTTACGCATGATGTCGAGGAGAAATGAGCTTGTTGTCTTGAAATTCCCTGCTTAGAGATGACTGCATTTTTCATCGCAGAGTTCTTGGAGTTTTTTTGTAGAAGAAGATGATGAATAATTGTTTGTATTCTTTTGAAATATCAAGAGACAAAAGTGAAAAGGTGTCTGTATTGGGAGCAACATTAATTTGAGAAAACAAAAAGTCTTGTTGGGCGATGCAAAGATTTGTAAGGTTTATTGAGGTCCTTTCATTTTCTGGCCCACCAGAATAAATATATTACGAGGTTGCAACGCATGTCCAAAATAATAGCATTATGCATTTAATGTTTGTTAGTTTGAGGTGACGTTTGATGGTTTTCACTCTTACCAAGAAGTACGTCGGATTGACTTGTTGGGTTACTCATGATTACATTCAACTTGATTTCTTACCTCAATCAAGTGGAATGTAGGGGACTAGCTGATATGACATCCAATATTCAAGTCGACGAACATGAAGGTTTGTAGAGATTTATTAAGCGACCTTCCCTTTAGAATGTGCAATCTTTTTTATAGGG
Source organism: Phtheirospermum japonicum (assembly GCA_014905375.1). NCBI lineage: Eukaryota > Viridiplantae > Streptophyta > Magnoliopsida > Lamiales > Orobanchaceae > Phtheirospermum > Phtheirospermum japonicum. The sequence goes on from BMAC01000925.1 coordinate 340,768, forward strand.
GGCGAACTATTTTGAGAATGGCGAGCTCTCGGGTAGGAGTGGCGAGCTCTTGTGTAGGAGTGGCGAGCTCTTATCCAGTAAATGGCATTATAACAGCTCAGTATTGAAAGCTGGACTTTATAGTTAACATGGTCTTGGACCCTTGTGGGCTGATATGAATTATGGTAAAGGGTCCCAGTGGACTAAAGGAATGGATATGATTATTGGTCCATGGTCATTATGATAATTTATCAAGAGTTCTAATATATATGGTAACTTAGCATACAGGAGAAATCCTAATTCTATGTCGGTCGAAATTTACGGTATTGCAGCTTTAATAGGAGACGAAAACCTTAGATTGGGAACACGTCTCTTATCTATATAAAGAGAACTCAGGCATCACTCTTTTCTCTAAATTTATTTTATATCCTTTGTTTTGAGCTCTCGCATATTTATCTTGAAAAATATCTGACTTAAGCATCGGTGGGTCTACGTCGGAGATGTCCGGCTTGGGTTCTATTTTGCTGGTTGATCAGGTCACCAGGAGCTTTCTAGAAGGCTATCAGGTCGCTTAACACATATTTTAGGTTATTACTTTTTTTTCTTTGTGAAATAGACTTTTTGGTCACATCAGGCGTCTTTTGCACGTGTTGGGGCTTTGTGAAAGGTGGTTTCTCGAGATACATCGAGCGGGATTTTGCTTTTGAAGTCGAGCTAGAGGTTGCGGTGCTGGCTATGAGGAGGCTTTCACTAGAGGTTGGAATAGGAATTTTTTGGAACCTGATTCCTCATACATTGTTGACTTATTTGACAAGCGTTGTCGCTATGTGCATTGGTGTTTTTTGGCACGCTTGCGTCATGTTCTTTTCTTCACTTCTTAGATGGAATTCATGGTTTCTCATGTCTTTTGAAAGAGCAATCATGTTGGACACGTTCAGTCTAAGTTTGAATCCCCCAATTTGTCTGGTTCACGTCGCCCCCAACGTTCTTACTTAATTTGTTGAACGATGATATCTTGGGAAGACATGTATTTCGTTTATTTCATTAATCCCTATCGTTCCCCATTCTTCATTACCCTGGCTTCAGAGTTTACCAATTCAGACATGCTAGTGGTAGCTTTTTCTCGGCCCGTAAGCGGCCTCCGTGAATGCTAATTTTTGAATCATGACTTGCTTATTGTATTTTGCTTTTACTTTTGGCCGACTTGTGGCTCTATGTGTTTCTTTTCTCTTTTACTCGGTCCTTTAGCTATCTGCATGGAGATGGTTTAAGGAGTTACAAAAAAGTGCTCTTAGTTGAAGGACCGATATCGTGAACCTTGTAATAGTTTGATTTTTTTTTCTCTATTTAATAAGACTTTCCGCTTTATTAAAAAAATCTATGTTGTCGTGTTCATTTTCGTGCATCTTGAGTTGACATGACTTACTATTTTTGTTCAATCTACGTATTTATGTCATAACAGGTCCGACTCCTACAATGGAGTTGAGAATTAAACTTTGACCCTAGTATTCAAATTCGTTGATACAAACACAATATGCTCGTCAGCGGAAGTTATAAATATTTAGATCCAACAGATTCATACTGTGAACGAATATATTTATACGATAAATAAACGAGATAAATCATGAAAACCTTATAGTAAATCAAGATCCGAGTTAAACACTATGGTATCCACCTAATTAATTCTCTGACTACAAGATCCAACTTCAGTGTATTGCTATCGTGAAGAAAGTTAGGAAATCTCATGAAAGCTCAAGAACTCCCAATCTCAAAATCAAGAGGTTTGTTATGATGTTTTCTTATGACTCTCTCTTGTAACCTAACGACTTTATATTATATTTATACTAGGTACAATGGAAAACCCTAATCATAAAAAGGGTTGGACTGTCCAAAACATGAGCCCAAAACAGTTTTAGCCCAAGTACCTTTATAAATATAACATATATAATTAAACCAAATCTGATTTAATTTAATCAAGTAATTTCTATCAAATGGAAACTAACATCATAATTACTAATAACTAAATATTACAATTCTAAATTGAATATTTAATACTTTCTTGATACACTCTTAAGTCGGAAAAGTAATCGCATATAGTGTGACCCTATAGGCCGTTATATATGACATTAATCTAATGATGGTTGGACGAACTCAATATATAAAATACATTCACTTGAACTCAGCGAATTATTACCTTTATACAAGGTTTTGGTGAAATTCCTTTCATTTCGAATCACTCGATTAAACTAAAGATTTATCCAAGTGTCTATCTAAATGGCTTAATCAATTTATATCATCTTTAATTAGTCGAAAACTAGACAATACTCAATTACTATATTGAATATGTCTCTTGCATTGGCCAATGACTTTAGTCGACCTAATATAGAGATTATGAGTGATCTCTCTTGAAATTCTAATCGATGAATGAATTCTTTCTTAGCTCAACTACCACCTTCATTTACATCATGATGTACCTAACAAAATTTATATCTACCCCAAAAAAGAGTGCAATCATTGGTCATGTTCGAAGTACATCACTTAGTAAACAAGGTGCGTATTGACCTCAAGTCATCTAAGTGACAAATCCTCACCATAGGAATGACCAGAAGCTCCCACCAAATTCTTGTCCACATCATTAGACAAGTTTTTAACCTCCATGTCACTTTGGGATTCTTGAATTTCTTCATGTTTTACCTTATTTCGACTCCTTTCCTTGTAGACATAGTCTTCCTCAAGGAAAATCACTTGCCTCGAAATAAAGACCTTATGTTCTCCAGGAAGATAGAAATAGTATCCTCGTATTTATTTAGAATACCCCACAAAATAACATCTCTCAATTTTAGATTCTAACTTGTCAGTAAGCATCTTCTTTACATATGCCAGGCAACCCCAAATTTCAATGTGCGTAAGTGCTGGCTTCTTGCCATGCCATAACTCATATGGCATTTTATCTACTGACTTCGATGGAACTCTATTCAAACATAGGCTGAGTTCGGTAAGACATACCCTCATAGTTATGTCGGAAGATCTGAGAAACTCATCATGGATCGAAACATATCTAATAAGGTTCAATTTCTCCTTTCAGAAATACCATTCATTTGTGGTGTTCCAGGGGGCGTCCATTGCGATTGGACTCTATGAAGTTTTAAGCAGGTATTCTCCTCCTCGATCCCATCGAAAAGTCTTAATACCCTTCTCAACTTGTTTCTCTACTTCTAACTTATACTCCTTAAACTTCTCAAAAAGCCTTTGACTTGTGCTTCAAAAGATACACATGTCTAAACCTAGAGAAGTCATCAGTAAAAGTAATGAAGTATGAATAACCGCCTCTAGATTGAGTAGGGAAAGATCCGCATATCAGCATGAACCAGCTCGAACACCTCTTTTGCTCGTATGCCTTTCCCAGAAAACGGCTTGTTGGTCATTTATCCTTTGAGACAAGATTCACATTGTCCATAAGACTCAAAATCAAATAGTGTTAAGTAGTCTAACTCTCTTAACCTTGCGATTCTTATTTTGTTTATATGATGAAGCCTACAATGACATAAATAAGTGGGATTATTCATATTATTTAACTTTATACGTTCATTCTGCACATTGAGAATGTCACCAATACAATCAAGAACATGTAAACCAATTATAAGAGGAGAATTTCCATAAAAAACACCATTATGCGTAAATAAATAATTATTATATGCAAAATTGAAGGAAAACGTTTCAATGTCTAACATTTGAATGGAAATAATATTCTTAGTAATCGATAGGACATAATAACAATTATATAAATAAAGTCTATAACCCGAGGGTAAATCTGATCTATAAGTCCCTACACACTAGGCAACAACCTTTACTCAATTCCCCATGCGCAGAAGGCAAACTTGCCCCGGTCTAACCATCTTGATGTCACTTAGCCCTTGCACATTATTACAAATGTGTGAGCCACATCCGGTATCAAATACCTAGCAGTGAGAGTTATTAATAGACATATTTATCTCAATGACAAACATAACTGAGGAGCCGGGAATATCTAATGTTTTCCACTTCTCAGAGTTTCTCTTCCAATGTCCCTTTTCTTTGCGATATAAGCACACATCTTTAGCCATTTTTTACTTCTTATGAGCACCCCCTTTTTGATTCAAAGTTGTAGACTTAGGCCCAACCTTACTCTTCTTTTTTTTCTTTTTCTTACCTTTCAGGTTTGATCTAGCAGATGTACTCACCATGAGTACAACTTTTCCCTTTGAGGTGTAAGACTCATATGTCTTAAGCATGTTATAAAGCTCGGGAATCTTCCCTTTCGTGTTGTTCATATTATAATTCACAATGAAATTTTCAAATGAACTAGGAAAAGAATTCAAGATCAAGTTGACTGAGACATTTTAAGGTAGGTTTGTTCCAATCGAAGACGACCTCTCAATAAACCTTATCATATTCAAGAAATTCTTAGACACCTTGACCCCATCATGAAGCTTGCACTTAAAGAGATCTCTTAGCAGCTCATACTCCATAGTTTAAGCTTGCGAAGCATAGAGACTCTTCAAATGCTCCTACATTTCATAAGAGGCCATGTGATCATGCTGCCTCTGCAACTTCGTCGTCATCGCAGTTAGCATGACATACTGTGTCGAAGTTGCACCATTCTTATGTTTCCCATGAATATACATGTCAAACTTGGCAAATTCAGGAGAATTTTTATCAGGAATCTCAGGAACATGTGTGTCCAACACATACTCAATCTTCTCATGTCTCAGAACTAAACGTAGATTGCGGAACCAATCCATAATGTTTGGTCCAGTCAACTTGTTCATTTCAACCAAGCTTTTCAATGATAAATTTGACATCTTAAGAGAAAAAAAATAGAGCGAAAATTAAAACTCTAATTCTATTTCCTATGATCACAATTATTGGCTAATTAACAATGACTTTAATAACTACCTCTCACTATTTTAACATACCCTACAAACCCATGGTAGAATACGGATTCATTCCAAATATAATCACGGTGAGCCAAGATCCATATCCATACTATTGCAGCCTCTACTAGAGCTGATAACCACAATAGTACAACTGGTAGGTCTCCAAACAAATTATAGACAATCATAACTCTTGGTCGATCGAATCTAATTTGAGCTTAGGCCCTCAGTTGATTTTGACGCTAGGGCGACAAGAAATAACTAAGTAAGTCAACCCCATTAAACGATCACAAATATATGCATCTTCAGCAAGCCTTAACCTCATCGACCGGAGCAAGCACTGGGGTGAAAATACTCATGCACGAAAAAGGTTCGTACTCACCCAATTGTAATGGACAGTGCGTTCATCCAAGATGAGACTTATATTTTATTGGGGAACATTTTTCGGGGTTTAACAATTAACAAGATCCAAATGAACAAAAAAAATTATTGGGCGCCACCTACCCATAATTTATAAGCAAATGGTCTGAAAAATACTGGGCGTCGCCTACTTAGACAATATATGCGGACTCTATAATAAAAAGTAATATACGAGCCACCTAGACAATTATGACAAGTAGAGGAACAATTACATAATTATATTAAAATTCAAAATTTTAATTTAATTCACATTATCAAATAACGCAATAATATAATAATAATCATCGGTTAATCAGTTAAATTAAAAAAAAATTCTAAATTTTATCCAATTTCTAAAATAATTTTAAAGGTTTTAAATTTATAAATTATTAAATTACAAGTTTAATTCTTATTTCGAAATAAGTTTTAAAAATGTTTAAATTTAGAAATTATTAATCCAAATTTAATTCTTATTTGTAAATAATTTTAAAAATGCTTTAATTTAGAATTTCCAAATTCCAAATTAATTTCTAAAATAATATGAAAGATTTAAAGCAAAAATAAAATTTTTCAAAATTTTTAGCATAGCCAAACAACCCCTTAACAATTTTCTGAAAGTTTTAGGGTCCTTTCTGCAATTTTCAAAAACTTTAATAATTACAGAAATGCCATTCGGGACTTAGAACTGTATTCTGGAAAGTTCTTGGGATCTGAACGGAATTTTAGAAAAGTTCTAGGCAGCCTCGCAGTATTCCAAAAACTTAGGGTTTTTCTGTGATTTCATAAATTTTTAAAATTACAATCAAGCCCAAAAGTATATCAAATTCCCAAGATTTTATCCAAACTCTAAATTAAATTTAAAGCTTTTAATTCAGGCCTCGTTGACCACCACTGCTTGCACCAATTTCTTCCCGTGAAGAGAACAAGTTGTTGGTAGTACGGGCCTGCTGGAAAGACTCCGGAGCGGCCAGAAATCGGCCTGAAACAGGCGAGAGTGGTGGCCCAAAAAATCACCCGTCGTCGTTCGACCAGTCGGCCGCCTTCTTACTCTACCCACGCAAGCCCGACCTAGCCAGGTTGCAGCGGCCACCAGCGTCATCCAGGAGGTGGCGCAGCTGGAGCTTTGCCGCGACTGATCAGGTAAGTTCCCAATCCCGTTTCCAATTTCAAGTTTTGCAGTTTTTTTTAATAATAATAATTTAATCAAATCAAATTAAAGTAAAGTATAAACAAAATAATTAATTAAGACTATTTTAATCAAACATATAATAAAATTAAAACTAATTAAACTATAATCAACCCATGATAAATATTATAAAATTATAAACATAATCGTTAACAAAATCCCGGGCTCTGATACCACTGTTGGAATTCGTAGAGACGAACACCATGCTCATGCAGTGGAAGTTTTAAAAAAGGTAGATCCAACAGATTCATAGTGTGAACGAATATATTTATACGATAAATAAACGAGATAAAGCATGAAAACCTTACAGTAAATTCAGATTCGAGTTCAACATTAAGGTATCCATACAATTAATTCTTCGACTGCAAGATCAAACTTCAGTATATTGCTATCGTGAAGAAAGCTAGGAAATCTCACGAAAGCTCAAGAATTCTCAATCTCAAAATCAAGATGTTTGTTATGATGTTTTATATAAACTCTCTTTTGTCAACTTATGACTTTATATTATATTTATTCTAGGTATATAAGAGAACCCTAATTCTAAAAAGGGTTGGACTGTCCAAGACATGAGACCAACACAGTTTTAGCCCAAGTACCTTTAATAATAGAACATAGATAATTAAATCTAAATCCAATTTAACTTAATCAAGTAATTTCTATCAAATAGGAATTAACATCGTAATTATTAATAATTAAATATTACAATTCTAAATTGAATATTTAATAATTTATTGATACACTCTTAAGTCGGAAAAGTAATCGCATATAGTGTGACCCTATAGGCCTTTATATTTGACATCAATATAATGATGGTTGGACGAACTCAATATATAAAAAACATTCACTTGAACTCAGCGAATTATTACCTTTATACAAAGTTTTGGTAAAATTCCTTTCATTACGAATCACTCGATTAAACTTAATATAGAGATTATGAGTGATCTCTCTCGAAATTCTAATCGAGAAATAAATTCTTTATTGGCTCAATTACCACCTTCATTTACATCATGATGTACCCAACACAAGACATATCTACCACGAAAAGGAGTGCAAGCATTGGTCATGCATGTTTTAAAATGTTTTGATGGGTGTAGTATAGTATAAGGTTCGTGTGGCTTGGTATTATCGGAATTCGATTGTTCGTAGGGATCTACGTGTTTATAGCTTTGAGAAACTTCAAGGAAAATTAAAATAAATGGAAATAAATGAAAATAAATGATTAACTTTGAAGATCTATGAAAGTAAATGCAAGTATTTCGGATGCATCATGCGCATGCCAATTGAAATTGCAAGCAATAATCAAAATAAGCAATAAAAAGCAAGGAAACAACAAGGTACAAGAAAGAAAACCTAAGGTAAAACTATGCATGAATGGTCATTGAAATCTAAATAATACAAATTAATGAAAATCGAAAGCACCGATAGAGAGAGCAACAAAAGTTGACGTGAAAGTTAAAAAGTTTTTGAAAAATAACTAGAAATGAAGAGTAGATCTAGGATTCAACATAAAACCATGCATGAAAATAAAAACCAAAATAAAGCACATGAAATACTCAAAATAAAAATGATCAAGGACCCGATTTATAATCAAGGTGTAAACCAAATCAAAAATCTAATAACAAATCTAAAAGTTAAGGTAAAATGCATAAATTGAAGAACGGGCTTGAAATTGAAGAACATGGAAGAAAATAATAAGAAAAACTTACTTGAATTAAGAAAGAGAATCCAAAAGATTGAATTGAATGACAATCAAAATAAAATCCAAGTGATGACTTGAATTCTTCTTGAGTTTACAAACCCACGGAAAAGCTTGAAATTAAATCTAAAAACTAGAGAGAGAAAGTAAATCTAAAAACTAGAGAGAGAAAATAAATCCCAAACCCATGCAAGAGTCTGGAGGAGAGTAGATTTTTTTTGTTTGGGAAAGATATGGGGTTTATAAAGATCTTCGCAGGGGCAAAATCTTCAAAAATGCAAAAATCCCAAAATTTCCTAGGAGGCAGTCGATCGGTAGCATTTAAGTCGATCGACTACCATGCCGCTCCAACGTCCTAGCCTCTGTCGAGCAGTCGATTTGGGTTGCTATCAGTCGATAGACTGGCATGTTAGTCGATCGACAGGTTGGCAGTTAATCGACTGCCTTGCTGTTGGAACAGGTCAGCCTCTATTGTTCAGTCGATTTGGCAGTCGATTCAAGCTAATTTCAGCTCGATTTTCTCATTTTGGCACGAATTTTGGGCCTCAATGCCTTGGCCAAAACCTAGGCTCATGTCGGCACATCTGGCGCGAATCTAATTCATTAAGCCTCCTACAAAATAAGAATTTTGAACTTAAAAACCCAATAATCACACAAACATCACCAATATTGGATACAAAATGCTCCAAACATTAAAATAAGAAAACAACTTAAAACCCTAACTACTCGACTCAAAAACTACTATAAATATCATTTAACCCTAATTAGAAATACGAAAAAAAAAATACCACAATTACATGCAAAGTAATGCTCAAAGTACATCACTCAGTAAACAAGGTGCGCATTGACCTCAAGTCAAAGGATTATCACGCTCTTTATACTCTGATGATAAATTTATAGACATATAATAAATAACTTATCAATAGGGTTTACCAGTACTCTCTAAAGTATCCATGTGTCCATCACAAATAACCGTTATTCAGAGTCGTGAGACCAACATCATTCTCTAATAATGTGATGCATATCACATGTCGACATATATTATATTATAAGTATCTCAATTTTGATAATCATTAGTCGGGGCTATTTTAAAAGTAATGTTTATCAATGACAACATTAACTCACGGGAATATTTATATGAATAATTCCAAACAATGAAAACAATAATATAATAAATATATTGCCATGTATATTACGATATATATAATAACTGTGATCAAGTATAATATTTTTAAATCTGATTATTTTTATAACATTTATACTTACACCTTGGACGTCTAAGTCAATATAAATAGTTACACAAGAATAACTTTTGCCTGGTCTTACCAAATCTACATTAGCAATGTGATCATATGCTGGCCTCTTTCCTTTTCCTTTTCCATTTTCCCATTTTCAGTTTTTTGTTTTGTTGGTTTAATAAGGTGAGATATAATACTAAGCACTTGTGCTATCCACGAATAGAATATTAATATAAAGTATACATAATTTTGGTTTAGAAAAACTAATATAACGTTGATACGACACTAAATATTCATGCTGGTATTTATTGTAAGCGACCTCATTTCTTGGAAGGAGCATTCCTTCTAAGAGGTGGGCGAGCTAGTTTGTACAGTAGCTACATGAAGTATGAGGGAGAGCTCTCATATAGGGTGGCGACCTCTTATGGTTTATTAGCTCGGCGTTATCTGGTAACTCGGTAGTGGGCTTTGTAAATTAGGTCCGATTGGGCTAATATGGATGGTATTGTGGGGTCCCGGTGAATTATATTAAAAGAATCACAGGCCCAGGACTATTCTGGCAATTTAAGCAAGAGATTTATTATTTATGGGAACTTAGCATAAAGGAGAAATCTTAATTCTAAGTTGGTCACGGTATTTATGTAATTGTAGTGGGAGAAAGTAAATCTGGCTAGGGGAACACTTCTCTTATCTATATAAAGGGGTTCACCCCTCTCTTTTATTCTAAGTTGTTTTTATCATGATTTGGGCACTCAAAATATCTCTCGCACTATCTGACTTAAGCATCGGAGGACCTTCGTCGGGGTCGTCCACCGCCTTGGCGGAGGGTGTTGCTTTGAAGGATCGATTAGGTCACCAGGAGGATTTTTGGAGATCAACCAAGTCGCTATGACGTTATTTATTAGTATTCAGGTCGCTGATCTCAGATTTGAGGTTAGTACCTCCTATTCTTGGTAACCAATCTTTTTGGTTTTATCAAGTGGAACCGTCTGTGGGAAAGAGTGACATCGAGTCCTTGAGCAAAAGACGTGAGAAAATCCTCAAGCGCAATATGAAGGAAAGAAACATAATACCCAAGGTCTTGGATTTCGGTCCTGGATCAAGCAATTTGAAGAAAAAGAACAAGACAGGGGAGATCGATAAAGGAGAACAAACGAAAGATGGGATAACGTCTCCATTGGTGCCTCCTCCAGGAGGACCGGCGATTCAGAATCTGGCTGAAACACCACCGCCCTCGCCAAAAAAACAAAAGGAAAAGGGACCTGAACGAGAAGAGCAAGTAAGAACACCAGAAGTTATTGCACAGAAACCAGTCTACATAGGGACAAAGGAGTGGGAAGAGTTACCCAGAGATAAGCCTTTTCAAATCAATAGAGGATTCTTGGAAGGTCTTATGGACTTTATACCTCTGGAAAAACAGGAGGTTCTGAGCAAATACCTGGCGGGTGAGTTTGGTGCAGAAAAGGAAAAAGCTGATAGATCGGATGGTTGGCGTGAGGAGAAATCGGTAACAAGAAAGTCAAAACAAAGTGGAGGATCTCTGTCATAGAGGTCGTCTCACAGGAAAAAGGGAAGCTTGAGCAAGCAAATATATGTGAATCTTTTCAGCTCTACCTCGTCTTCAGAATCCCATGCTCACAAGTATAAATACAAGAGAGGGAGGAAGTTGAAAGTAGGGCGGAGACATTATAAATATCGAGGTCGGTGGTATAGCAAGCATACTAGTGAAAGTGGAACGGAGACCTGGAGCACGGATGGTGAATCTAGGGAAAAATCTCAAAAAAGTCGAGGTCGGTATCATGAGGAGAAAGGAGAGAATGAAATCGGACCAGGGGATAAAGCATTCAGAGATATGTAGGAAGCATTGTTAGCCTTGAAAAAGTAGGTGGCGGGAGAAAAGCTGGACGAGGAGAAAGGACATCCTTTTTCGGATGATATATTACGGGATGTGCTACCTAAGGGGTATAAAACATTGGAGTTTCAGTATCGTGGGGCGACGGATCTAAGAGAGCACGTACAACTTTTTGAAAATGATATGATTTTACACAGATACACGGATGTTGTGGCATGCCGAGCCTTTGTATCTACCTTGAGGAGAATCGTACAAAGCTAGTTTCATCATTTGGCGAAATGAATAATCATCAGTTTCGGGTGCTGCGAGCGGCCTTTTTGAAGCAATTCTCCAGCGTGAAGCAAAATACAAAGTCTGCACAGTCACTCTTTACAATGGTGCAGCGACCAAATGAAAGTTTGAAATAATATATCAACAGGTTCACTAGTGCTACGCTGGAGGTACCCACTGCTACAAATGAAATGAAGGCAGGGGCATTACATCAGGGATTGAGGAGAGATGATTTACTCAAATCTTTGGTTATGAAAGTGACGCGGACATACGATGAGGTTTTGGAGAGGTGCAACAAATATATACAGGTAGAAGAAGCTGAGGAGGAGCATCGTGTGCGATTTCTTGGGGAGGTCGTGGAGACCGGAGGCAGTATATCGAGGAGGGAAATCAGAAGGGAGCCCATAAATATAGTACGCGGGCTCCTAACCCCAGGTCCTGAGGCCAGGGTAAAGTCTGAGTTAGATATGAGAAACTAGAAAGATGAGGATTTTACACCATTGATCTATCCACGGGCTAAGGTGTTCACTATCATGAAGCGCCTAATACCTAATGACATAAAGTACCCAGAAAATCGCACGCAGCTCCCTACTAACCCCAGGTCAGACTTCTTTTATATGTTTCATAATAACTATGGTCATTCTACGAAGAAGTGCCGGCATCTTAAGGAGGAAATCGAGAGGCTTATATAGGTCGAGCACTTGAAGGAGGTCATATACCAAGATAGAGAGTCGAGGGAGCCAAGGCAGACATTTCCCCCACAACCCCCAAGAGATCTGCCTCAAAACCAGGCTAGGAGACAACCACAGTAAGGAAACCAAGGACAAGATGGGCCAAGAAGGAATAAAGGGAGGATAAACATGATTTTGGGAGGGCCAAAGGATGGTTATACTAATAGTGCACGGAAGAAACATGCTAAGTCAGCTCGGCCTGGGACATGGGAGGTCGCTAGTACAAGTAGGCAACCACAAAAGACAGCACTGGTCATCTCTTTTTGCCCTGACGAGTGACGCGGGCTGCAGGAGGATCTTAATGATGCGTTGGTAATTGAAGCAAAGGTGGCAGGATATGAGGTCGGGAGAGTTTTTGTGGATAACAGAAGTTCCGTTAATATAATATACATGGTTTGCCTGGAACAAATGAAATTGGAGGCAAGGGTGCGACCTGTGAATACACCCATTTACACTTTCAATGGGGCACAAGTGATTATGGGGGGGAGAGCTGAAACTTTTAGTGGTGTTAGGAAGAGGCTAGTTACAAGCAAAGAGAAATTTGAAATTTTTGATAGTTCGTGGGAAGACGGCGTATAATGTAGTATTAGGGCGACCTACACTTAACGCCCTCCAGGCGGTAACATCTACGTATCAAATGAGTATCAAATACCCGGTCGGAGATAAAGTGGGGGAGATTGTCTCCGAGCAGCAGGTCGCCAGATCGTGTTACCAGATGACAGTTAGAAAAAGCCTGAGTGAAAATAAGCGAGAGAGGGGTGAAGAAGTGCCGGAGGGCATACTCAATGCGAAGAAGATGAAAGAACAAGAAAATATTGTTCGGCCACATGAGGATTTGATGGAGATTTCGCTGGAGGAAGGTCGCCCAGAGTACACTACGAAAATCAGAACCTTGATGGCAGAATCATTGAAGGAAGAGCTGATAAAATTATTGAGAGAATTTCGAGACGTTTTTGCCTTTGGGGAAGGAAAGTTGACAGGGGTATCACCGGAGGTCGCGCAACATCATCTAAATGCAGATCCGGAGGTGAGGTCGGTTAAGCAAAAGAGATGGCATTTCGGGCCTGAACTGGACAAAATAATCGAGGAGGAGGTGCGGAAACTATTGAAGTCGAGCAACATTCGGGAAATCAAATTTCCAGAACACTTATCTAATGTTGTGATGGTACCTAAACCGGGACATAAGTGGAGGATGTGTGTGGATTTTCGCGACCTAAATAAAGCATGCCCAAAGGATCATTATCCTATGCCGCGAATAGACCAGCTGGTAGATTCAACCTCGGGGTGCCAGCTATTAAGCATGATGGATGATTCATATCCTCGAACGGATATATGGTAACGGAGAGAGGTGTTGAAGTTAAACCTGAGAAGGTGACTGCTATTTTGGAGATGCCATATCCTCGAACGGTGCATGACGTACAGGTGCTCACAGGTCGGATTGCAGGCCTTAATCATTATTTCCAGGTCGGCAGAGAAGGGTGTCCCCTTTTTCAGGGCGCTCAGGGAAGGGTCCAAGTTTGAATGGACCAAGGAAGAGGCAGAAGCGTTTGATAAGCTAAAAGAATAATTAGCCGAGATACCGCTGTTCACTAAGCCAATGTCGGGGGAAGACCTGATCTTGTATATATCGGTCGGAGACGTCGCAGTAAGTTCGGTGCTCACCAGGGAAGAGGCGGGTATTCAAAAACCTATTTATTATATTAGTAGAATGTTGCGGGGTGCTGAGTTGAATTATTCCGAAATGGAAAAGGGAGGTTTTGCACTAATTTGCACAGAGCGAAAATTACGACCATATTTCTTGAGCCATATTTCTAGAAATCTAATTCGCAAAACGAGTCTCCGATGTCACCAAGAATGCATTGTCTGGCCTTCTCCATAGCAAGATAATCCATTTTGTAAGTAATGGATAAACTGTATTTACCAAAGAATACCTTTACAACATCGATGGGACGAGTGTCCAAAGTTTGTCGAATGTCTTCTAATATAAATAAGAAGATCAACTCGGCCTTAATACAATTATGTTTGAGTAATGGGAAATAAGAGCCATGTGCACATTGTTAATTGCTCTTATGTAAAAAATAACAACTGACATGCTCGACAGACGCATGAACGTACCAATTGTAATTATGGTCTGAGCATGTAGCTATGACCGGCCCTCTTCATACAGGTCTCTCATTTTCAATGACGGGTAGTGTTTGTCTTATGGGTCTATTCATTCATATCTAGACAATTCATTCCAAGCTGGTCAATAGGTGGTCCGAGCCTCTCATCAATCGGATGGAGAGTGATATTTGTAACTTCATTTGGATGGGGGATGTAATTAAACAGGGTTATGTCACCGTTTCTTATGACAAAGTTACCATGAAAAAAGAGGAAGGTGGTCTCGGTCTGCATTCACTTGTTTCCATGAGTGTGGCTATCTTATCTCAATTGGCTTGGGATATTTTGACAGTCGCGAGTCGACTGGAATTTTCCTCCACTGTCAGTTTTTGGACTCGAGCCTTTATCCCAAACAAATGGGTTTGTCCCCTCAATCTTCAATCTGGTGTGGGATTCGAAATCATGTCGCCTCCCTAAAGTCTGAATCTCGAGACTTAGAAGGTTCGGGTTGGGATATCTCTCTCTGATCGGATAACAGTTGGGTTATCGCATTGCAGATCAGGAAGGTATTCTGTCGTGACTTTGATCGGTTTTTGGAATTATAATGGATTATTGTGTTGATGGAGTTTGGTAGCTCACACTCATTTCATCTTCCATTGGGAGGTTATTGTGTTGGATATTTTATCTACTCCTATAGTTGATGATGAGAGGGATGAACACATTTGGTCTTACTCGTTAATGGGAATGTCTTTTCCCGTATTGCTTACTGGCATCTTTAGCCTCATTTTCCCAAAGTTTGATGGGCCTTTAGATTTGGCATACGAATATTCCCCTTTGCTGCTCGTTCTTGGATTGAAGGTTTATCCTTGATAAGCTGCCTCTTCAGGTAATTTTAAGCTTAGGGTTTATACTAATCCATCTTGTTGCATTTTTGGTATGCAGGCAGCAAAGTCCCTAAACCTCCATTTTCTCGAGTTTTAGGTTATTCGTTGTAGTTGGCCGGTCATGACTGGCTTATTTCACGTCAATCTTGATTTTTACTCTGGGATTTGGAGTATTTTACTTCAGTGTTTGGATGTGAAATTTAGTTCCACTTTCGTTGGTTTGGCAACTAACGGTCATTATCTTACTATGGGTGATTTGGGATTGCCCACCTTTTTATAATCTTCTTTTTCAGGAGTCAATCATTTGGACGCGGGCCCGAGCGTTCATTTGGGAGGCATGCCACTTTACTTCAGACTTTTCCTGCTTCGTTGAGCCATTATCCGCTACCCTTCAAACTTTTGGCACAACGGCTGGTTCTAGACCTAGGAGGGAGGGTGTTTTGACTCGTTGGGTGCCCCTCCCCGGAGATGGGTCAAGGCTAGCACGGATGGTAGTTATCTCGGTGCTTTAGGTGTGGTGGCTTATGACAGGGTTTTTCGGAACTCTCAAGGTTTTGTGCAAGTTGCTTTATGAGGAGGTTTGACATGTCTTTCGCTTTTGGGCATGGTTTTGAAAACCGGACCGGACTGACCGGTTCAACCGGGAACCGGTCACCACACCGGTCCGGTTTTCATGTGCAAACCGCCAGAGTCAAGAACCGGTCAAAAACCGGTAAAACCGGTCATGAACCGGTTGGACCGGTGAACCTGTAACAGGTTCAACTGGTTTTTTTGATTTTTTTGGTTTTTTTTTTTTTTGCTTTCTAATTTTTATATTAAATAAAAATTGACGGGGTCTTATTTTTTTCATTTGGAGTACAAATAAATACAAATTATGATGGTTAATTTTATTTTATTTTGAAATTGTTGGACTTGGAGTGATTATATTAGAATTGAACTATTTTATTTGATTTTTCTTCATTATATTTAATTCAATAACATTTTTCTATGTTGTATTGTGGTTGATGAATTCATATATTCATATGGACTCTTTAAATTAAATTTTAAAATATTTTATAATCATATATTTTATTAATCTAATTTATTCTATTTATTTATAACATATTTAATAGTGGTATATATATATAAAACCGGTCCGACCACGGTTGAACCTGTGAACCACTGAACCTGTAGCTTTACCGGTTCAATGACCGGTCCGATTTTCAGAACAATGCTTTTGGGGGTACTCGCAAGTGCGATTCATACTTGCGAAATTGCCTTTGATAGGAGTTGGGGGTTCTTTTGGCTCAAATTGGACTCTCTTATTTGATCTTTATATTCGATATCTGGTCTTTATTGGTCCATTGGTACCTTAGGAACAAACTGTTCGATCATTTGTCTATTTTATATATTCACCTAGGTGCATGAAATATCATACACCCAGATTCCCGTACCAATCGCGTGCACTCTGTGATTAGAGAGCATATTCACTGATGAAATATCGAAAGAAAAAAAAAAAGAAGAAAAGAAAAAGAAATCTCGGCCAAGAAAAGAGGACAAAGAAAATACTCCAACTTAAATATATTTGCCAGTAGAATACAGAGGAAGCCAAAACAAAAGGCTACAGAAATAAAAGTTTCTTCAATGAAGAAACAAGGTTGTGAGATTGAAGCAACAGGCATCAACTACACAATAAACACAAACACAAAAGGATCAATCCTCGGTAAAAAAAAACAGCAAAACAATCCCAAAAATGTCGAACACCAAAAATCACAGCAACTGCCCGACAGAGTCATAAATGCTGATGAAAAACCCAGGGCCCGTGCCGGAGCCCGCCAGGTCCTCAAGGATGTAAACCTGACCGCAAAACCCTGGGAAGTTCTTGCCATTATTGGGCCGAGCGGTGCCGGCAAATCCTCCTTGCTCGAAATCCTCGCCGGCAAACTCAGCCCACAATCTGCTCGTATTTATGTCAATCAGAAGCCAGTTGACAAAGCCCGGTTCAAAAAGCTGTCAGGCTACGTCACGCAGAAGGATACTCTATTTCCGCTCTTAACCGTTGAAGAAACCCTGAGATTTAGCGCGAAGCTGAGGCTACGGCTCCCCGATCCGGAATTGAGCTCGAGAGTCAAGTCCCTGATGCAAGAGCTCGGCTTGAGCCATGTAGCCGCCGCCAGAGTCGGAGACGATCGAGTTCGCGGGATTTCCGGCGGGGAGCGGCGGCGCGTCTCGATTGGCGTGGAGGTGATTCATGACCCGAAGGTGCTGATTCTCGACGAGCCGACGTCGGGTCTCGACAGCAACTCGGCCCTTCAGATCATCGACATGCTCAAAACCATGGCCGAAACTCGAGGCAGAACGATAATTCTAAGCATTCACCAGCCGGGTTTTTGGATCGTGAAGCTGTTTAGTTCTGTTCTGTTGCTGGCTAATGGGTCGGTCTTGCATCACGGCTCGGTCGATTTGCTTTCGGTCAATTTAATGCTGATGGGGTTGGAGCTCCCGGTTCACGTTAACGTCGTCGAATTCGCTATCGAGTCAATCGAAACGATTAAGCAGCATAAAATGCAAGACACGACGGTGGTGCCGTCGAACAAGAGAATGGTCGAAGATGATCTGAGCAGAACTGGCCGGTTCACTCTGCAACAACTTTTTCAGCAGTCCAAGGTGATGGACGAGGAGTTTATTGACGAATTGGGACTTGATTTTCATCACGGTTTCGCGAACACGAGAATTCGGGAAATCATGATTTTAACTCATAGGTTCTGGAAGAATATCTACAGGACAAAGGAGCTTTTTGCGTGCAGGTCCATCTCGATGCTGGTATCCGGGTTCGTTCTGGGCTCGATTTTTTACAATCTCCAAGATAATTTAGTCGGTGCGGTGGAAAGAGTGGGTCTATTCGCGTTCGTATTGACGTTTTTGCTGTCGAGCACAACCGAGGCCTTGCCGATTTTTTTGCAAGAAAGGGAGATACTACTGAGGGAAACATCTAGCGGAAGCTACAGGGTCTCATCGTACTCGATCGCTAATGGGCTCGTATACTTGCCGTTTCTGCTCATCCTAGCGATCTTATTTTCCGTGCCGTTGTATTGGTTGGTGGGACTAAACCGCAGTTTCACGGCGTTTGCGCATTTCTTGCTGCTGATTTGGTTGATCCTGTACACGGCGAATTCGGTTGTGGTGTGTTTTAGTGCGTTAGTTCCTAATTTCATAATTGGGAACTCGGTGATATCCGCGGTTATGGGATCGTTCTTTTTGTTTTCGGGCTACTTCATATCGAATCACGGGATACCGGGTTATTGGAAATTCATGCACTATATATCATTGTTTAAGTACCCATTCGAAGGGTTGTTGATAAACGAGTTCTCGAACTCGGGCAAGTGTTTGGATTACATGTTCGGGACGTGTGTAGTGAGGGGTGAAGATATTCTGAGAGAGGAAGGGTACGGCGACCAACAGAGTAGATGGAGGAATTATGTGATCATGGTTTGTTTCATCCTGGTTTACAGATTTACTTCCTATGTCATTCTCAGGTATAAATGCTCTGACTCAGGGATGAAGGGGATTTTCATTTGAACATCATTTTTAGCTCATTTGTTTGCTAAGTTTTTACATAAACTCACTCTACTTTTCTGTTCTTCTGTTGCCTTGATTTTCTCTTTTTCTTATTTTGCTCATCTTTTGGGTGTTCTGGCCAGTGTATTCATGGGTTTTAATGTTTCCAATGTTACAGAGCATAAGGATTAATTGAAAGAAATTTTAGGATTTTTTTCTCTCTCTATCAAAGATTCACGGGTTCTGACAAAAAATTCCCAGGCTGTAAAACCATGAGCTATGCCTAAAACAGGATGTGTGATCATTTTTTTTTCCCTTTCTCAAAAGGCATATGTACAAAATACGTCTGTCAAAAATCTTGTATTTATCCTGCTGACATTTGATATTAAAAAAGTGGTCAACACTCAACACAAAGAGTGTTTTGTTATTAAATCATCGATCGTAACTTGTGATCAGTCCATTCTCTTTATTGGAACCTCAAAGATTAAACCACCCTTGTGGTTAATACTCTAGTTATGATAGGTATTGTGACCTTACTCAGATTTCAAAATTATTCTTGTAACTTTAGATGGCCACATTTTTGCTCAAACTTGTAACTATACATACATCTCAAATTCTGATTTTACAAAATGCACGATTTTCTAAATAGTTCTGTAACTATATAAAAATATAATTTTTTTTGGGTTTAAGTAAATTATTTGACTGCACAATTTTTTTAAAAGTAATATTATCTTTAAGAAAAACGAAAAAAAAAAAAAAAAAAGTGGCAATGTACATTTGGGCGGTTGTCACATGCCTACAAAGATTGTGCAATTTCCAATCCGTGAAGCCACCCAGATTGTTGTGGAAAGGCCTGAAGTTGACACAGATTTGGCTGAGCAACAGTGACAAATTATTTCCACGGACCCCCTGGATTGTCCACCATCTCGCTTTTTTTTTTTTTTTTACTCCCGTCGTCAAACAAAAAATAATTATAGAGCCAGTAATAGTGAATTATCTGGTGGATAAATTTTATTACAGGTGTTTTTGTTTCTAACCGCGGAAAATTAAGAAAATTAGCTAGACATATCATCTAGGCATTTCATCACACTTTTCAAGATTAATAAAAATGAATTAAAAAGCCAAGATTAAACTCAAAAATGATGTAACAAGATCCGTTGTTTCTCGAGTTCTTCTTGTTCCACGCTTTCTCCAATCCAATAATATTTACACTCTCACTCTATGGTGTTTTCCACCTACCCCAAGGTGGGTTATTTTTTCCCTCTAGAGATGACTAATGGTAATTGACGTCCAATTTAAAACCAAAAGTAGCTGAAACGAGACGCATCGCGGTTGAGACTTGGGTCGTGATGGGCCTTCATAAATACATCTCACTGGTTTGGGCAATGTCGCGGTCGCGACCCAACCCGCAACCCCCTAAAATTTTTGTAATTAACCTACTAAATGAACAAAAAACGTTACTACATCCAGATATATGAAATACGATCAAATCACGTTGTTTATGTAAAAAAAATACAATTAAATCATAACAAAATGAACACTAAAATGCATAAAAAAAATTAGGTGAGTTTATATCAAACTTAGTGAGAAAACACCAAGTCGGTTAATGGACGTATAAGGCGTGGTGTGAATTAAGGTAATTGATATAAATATATATTTTATTAGGAATTAAATATTGGTGCATCTTAGTTCATTGGAGAGGATATACTTGTTATTATCTTTTCTATAAAAAATAACTATTGAGATCTATATGAGCAAAATGTCTGATGTGACAAAAAGATAGTCTCACCAAAAATTGAGATCTCACCGCCTCAAGCTTCCTTCTCGAACTGGACCAATCTGCAGCAGAACCCAAGGCAGATAACCCTGTCGTAGGCTCTCTGACGATCAAGTAAGAAATATATAAAACTGATGAAACTGATAGCAAAATACTAAGTATAATTTAACTTGAGTTTTAGAGTATAATCTTTGTCCCTTATGTTGCGACTTAGAGATCTGTTTCCCGAGCTAGATATTATGCCTCTTATGGGACAAAATTAGGAGATCCAAATCAATTAGAATTCTAGTTTGCTTCATTGGCTATGACTCAAATATATTTCTAATCACAATAAATATTATTACCAAAATAGGAGATTAGGTTTACATAACTAGAAATTCTCCAGAACCTTTGTGCTCAGCTAAGTCTGTAGAACCTTTGAGACCAACATGTCCTCCAGAACCTTTGAGACCAACCAGTCCTCCAAAACTTTCCAGTACACAAATTACAATTTGAGCTTAAATCCCCGATCCCTGTAATATTTAGAAGATCGTCATCCACAAAACTTAACCCTGAGGTCCCAACGACCTCTAAGAAGGCTACTCTTCTAAAAACAGGGTTTACCCTATTGTTTGACTCGGTTTGCACTCGACTTGCCAATATATAAGAACTGAACCAAAAATGGGTGTTATATCAGCTAGTCTTCCTATTCTATTCAATTGATGTGGGAAATCAAGTAGAATATAAAAGACAAGACATTTATTATGAGACTCCAAAGATCACCCACGAGGCATAAGCATCATCAAATTTGTTAAATATGCCACACAAATCAGACTTTTGAAGTCTGAAAACATTCATCCTTGTTTCACCCCAAAAAATGACCAATGTTAAGACTGCCTGAAGCCTTGAATACCTTCCTGATCTGCGCCACAAACAAGAGTTAGAAAGGACCACCGGTGATTTTCCGGTGGAAACCTCTCCGATGCTTAAGTCAGTAAGCGTTTGAGGTGTTTTCCAAGAAGAAAATAAGAAAGCCCCAGAAGAATGACATACCTCTCTCAGCCTTGGGGCCGAGATATTTATAACTTTCCTTAGTGGGGACCCCAGCCGGGATCTAAGGAACACATGGCGCGAATTAAGGGCCGTTACCCAACAAATTCTGACAAGTGGTCCCACTTGTCTCTTTGTTGGGAATCTAGGAAACAGTTCTCTCTTTCCAGATCTTCCTCATTTCCTTCCTTCAATTTAACCTAGTCCACAATACTTCGTCTTCTCTTTCCTCTCGCTCCTGCTGTTTAACAAGCCAGCCCTTGCTAATACTGAGGAAGAGCTCTATTTTTCCGGAGACCCAATCAGTCTTTTGACCCAGGTCAGGCTAATCCCCACCTCCAGGGCTTCGACTGGAGATAACCTCCGGACCTTCAGTGCTCTTGCAAAGGACCGAGTCAGGGGTCTTAAGGGAACCGTCTTTTCCCACATCTTGTTCTGCCCAGAGGGCTAGCTAGGTCCTTTGGAGACAGAGCTACCCCGAATTAGATCTGACATATATCCTGTCCTACCAACTCCTCCCCCCATCAGTTGGGGTAGATCGGTAATATCCCCAGGACCTTCGAAATAAATGTGATCATTTTATCTTTTATGACTTCTCGTACTGGGTAATCCCGAGATATCCGCCTGCCAAAACAGCCCTAATTATTGGCGCTAGTGGTGTCGATCCATATTCCCCCAACGGTTGCCACATCCATACGTCTTTTCAGGTACCGTACCTGATTGGTCAACAACACGTGTCTAGATTCAAGGCGGTTAGCGTTCCAGCTCGCTGCCCAGGGCATGGTTCCCCTGCCCGCATTAAATGCGAAGATCCCATCAAATCCCGCTTTTTTTTTTCATGAAAACTTTTTTTTTTCATGTGTTTTTTTTTTTTTTCAAAAATATTTGAGTAACATAGCATGTATGGTAATTGATTAGGAATTGAGGTTTGAATAACGTGATTTCAATATTGCAGGATCTAAGGGGGTTTCAAAAAAGCCATCTTCTTATCAAATATGGGCTTAAACACCAAATTCGGCAGCCAACAGTTGATTACACACATACGTCAGTAAGATTATTTTATTTTCCTCCTGCTGTGGATGTTTCACACTTGACGTTTGTTTTTAGAACTTTGATCGTTCCAGCTTTTAGAAATAGTGGTTGGATATAAGAATTAAACAAATTATTAGTTCTCTTAACTTAATAGTGCAGTTTCTTGAAACACGAAATGTCTTTTTGGATAATTCTTACTCGAGCAATTTTTGCTTTTTTGTGAATTTAACATCTTTTATTATTTTATTGATTAATAGGCTCCGGTGCTTGGCAGATTAACTAA
>BMAC01000925.1:384073-409551 GCA_014905375.1 Phtheirospermum japonicum
CGTAACCCTTTGACTAGGAACAAGTTCGACGAGTTACATTACGTGATGGATTATCTCACGGTTCTGCTAGACCAATCCACCGTAATAAAATAACTTCATCAGGACCATACCTATGCAACAAGCATGGAATAAAAGATATGGAATGCCAATAAGTATAAAAGATATTATTACGAATAAAAAACCGATTGTATTACAAGAGAATGGTCAGACCACAGCCACAAGTTGGCTTGTTGGTCACCTTATTCTAACACCTTGTACATGTCTAATCTATTTATTAATTATTATAAATATTAAATAATCTTATATTTGATGTTTAAATCAAATTCATTATATCTTTGTTACATATTTACAAGAATTTAAAAGGTGTCACATTCTAAACCCGTGTCTAATATCTATTTTATTAATTATTATTATTATTAAATCATTTTATATATTAATGTTTAGAATAAATTCGTTAACAATTATTAGTTACATAGTTTGAGATATATAAAAGATATCATACTCTCAACCCATGTCGTATTGTAATGGTGTCTAATCAATGTTTATTAATTATTAGTATATAATTTAATATTTTTATATTTAGATTGAATACATTACTAATATTGAGTTACATAGTTAGATTATTGTAAATAACTCATATTTTACCTATATAGAATACTTGAAACTGCAAAAATAATTTTTTTTTAAATTATATTATCAATAAAACTTATATAATTATTTTCATAATTATTTTTTTTAATTAAAATTACTTCATATGTAGTTTTTTTTAATTAAAATAACTAATTTAGATTTTATCTACTAATTATATATGATTTATTTCTATTTTTATATTAGGAGAATCAAAAGAAAGTATTGAGTAAGGAAAAATATAATAAAAAAATAAATTAGGTAAGATACAATAAAAAGAAAAGTATTAAATTAAGTAAATATTAGGTTCGGATGACACATAAACAAACGAAGTACCAAAATTTTTTATTTGTCAAACGAAGTATACGAAGCAGACACATAGGTTAGGAGGATTTTGCATTAATATATAGAAGTGATCACGTGAACACAAATATTGGCAGCAATTACTTAAGGAGTCTGACCTAAATCCTTTAAAGAGACTATGGAGGATACATATTAGTGTCAATCTATGCAAGAAGAGAGAACTTCTCTTGAGCAGTGGTAAAAGGTTATCGATTTCAAGTAGGTATTGATATTGAATAAAATGTTAGCTCCATTCGACCGACTATATAAAGATGCCTAAGATCGGAGTTGGGTGGTTGACTTGACTTATAAAGAAACCTATCCATGAATTAAATATGTTTAACCCAGAATCGACTACGTCATCTCACTAAATCATGCCACCTTGCTCGGAGTTAGCTATGTCAGTCAAAAGCACCAAGCTCGGAGATTATCTAGGTCGTCCTAGATTGCAAACATTGGGCTTTTAGGCCCACCAGCTATCAGAGCTTTATGTAGGAATTCAAAAAAGAGTTATAAAGAAAAGATATATTCTTTGGTGTGCGAAAACCTAGTTTCCTATTGAAAGAAAACCTAGTTTCCTATTGAAAGATAATTCCTTACTTGAATAGTAAGTCTTTTACTTCTTATAAATAGGGACTCAGATTTTTATTTTAAACTAAATCACTCTTAATCATCGATTAAAGGAAATTGAATATACAAGTTATTATTCTAATTTCCTTTACGAATAAAATTTTCTTTTTATATGATAATGAAATTTTTGATCGTTAAAATCACTATGTGAACCAATGGGGTGATTAGATAAGTGCTTTTTATTAATTATTGTAAGTTTTTTAAATTTCACTACGTGAACTTCATGTGGTAGAGCAAGCCCAACAGTGGTATCATAGTCACGATTTGCATTTTCGTTATCAGGTTTTGATTTAATTTATATTTATTTGATAAATATATTTTAATTGTTAAAAAAATTTATTTTTATGCTATAAAATTATGTTTATATGAAGTAAATACCAGGATAAATTACTAAAACTATTTTCTAAAAATGGAATGGTGTGAAACTCGCACAATCTAGTCGTTTGTGAAACAAGCATTGATTACCGTTGTTTTGTAAAACATGGGACTAGAATGGGAAAAATAGACACTTGGGCTGTGTTTGTAAAGCTGGGTGGGAGAAGACAATTTTATCCAGTCCCACTTGATTACACCAAATTGTCTTATAAGTTGTTTGTACTACCGGATAGCGTCAATCTTTAGGATATGGTTTGTTCCCGATCACGGCGTTTGTACTGATTGATTGTCTTGGATAAATTGTGAAAAGGCAAATATACCCTCATGAAGAATTACATATTCTCCGCACATAGTTTCAATTAGACCCACTTCATCGTCATCATCCCCGTAAATCGACCGACACCACATCGGATCGCAGAAGATCTGATATTGGGCTTTCCCCATTTCATTTCGTTCCGACGCACGGCATACCAGGCGGGATCCAACGCACGGCATACCAGGCGGGATCTGACGCACCCACGACCCACTTCATCATTACTGTGAATTGACTGAAACCAATTATATGCACCATAATTGGAAATTGAGTTTTCCGTCAATTGAGTTCGGCCCGACGCATGGTATACCAGGCGGGATACGACGCACACAATATATGACTCGATTAGTGGGTATGTCGATTAACTTGAACAACCATTAGATGCTTCTGATTAGGCTTTTCCATTATTGGGGGTTGCCGAAGACACCTCCGTGCTTCGGGTTCGAGCTTGGATTGATCAATTGGGGTTTAGTATATATGAATTATTATCCATACCAACTCGACTTTAACTGGTGTGTTTCATTTTCCATCGTGTATCACATTTAAATTAAATTATTCAGATTGTCCAAAGTAGCTTTGTAGGAGGGGATCGTGTTGGTTCGTTGTGTAGTTGATTTGTAGGGGGTTGTGTATTGCATTTGAATGTGTTATGATATATTTTGACTCTGAAAGCGCATGCCGCATAAAATTGTCCGGGTAAATGAGCCCCTCTTATGGTACGTCGTTCTCTTGTCCGCGGAACCATGTGTTCAAGTGTTCGACTTGTCATCGAGATCTCCTAACGCAATACTTTTGTGAACTCGTCATTCGGGTGTTGACCTCGAGGACGTGGAAGAATCCAGATCGGCAATTCTTGTCTTGACCTATTCGAGGGGTACACAAACATAATTTCCTTAGTTTTAGTATTGAATGTTATCTGCATATGTGTTTCACCCGAAAAAATATGATCACGCCTGAACTTGTGCTTTTGCCCTGACCTGCACACACAGACACGTCAGAAAAGGACCACCGGGGGTTTTCCAGTGGAAACCTCTCCAATACTTAAGTCAGAAAGCGTATAGAATGTTTATGGTGAACAAAGCAAGGAATGCACAAAGAATGACATACCTCTCTCAGCCTTGGGGCCGAGATACTTATAGTTTTTCCCAGTGGGGACCCCTTCCGGGATCTCAGAAACAAAGGCCGCGAATCAAGGGCCGTTTAAACAACAAACTCTTAAAAGTGGTCCCACTTGTCCCCCCGACGGGGGTCAAGAGGCCAGGTCTTCTCTAGTCCTGCTCTCCTTTCTGTCGGCAAGCCTGCCTTTATATCTCAAGGTTTATCTCACAGGAGAGATCTATCAGCTCAGGACAACTTCTGGGTTGAGGTGACCTTGCTCTGATCTATTCAGCTTTTAAGAAAACCAGGTCAAACCTCACCAAGCATAAGCCATCCTGAGCTCCCTTTTTTGGCTATCTGGATCCAGGTGTACCCCAATCCGGGTCTGGCCTATTTAGGCCTCATCAACTCCTCCCCCCGAAATGGTTGGGGGTAGAGCTGTAACATTCCAGGGCCTTCAGGAATAAATGAGGTCCCACTTATCCTTTATTGTTTCTCGTACTGGTACGAATCCCAAGAAATCCGCCTGATAACGAGGCCTAATCATTGGCATTAGTGGTGTCGGCCCATCTTCCCAAACGGTTACTATTCCCACACGTCTCTTAAAGTACTGACAAGTCAGCGGCGCGTGACCTACCCTAGGACGGTTGGCATTCCAGCTCATTACCTAGGGTACTGTTCGTCTGCCGGCATTAAATGCGGGGATCCTATCAAATCCCCTTTTCCTCGATTTTCATTTTTTGAATCTTCCTAAATGGTTACTATTCCCACACGTCTCTCAAAGTACTGACAAGTCAGCAGTGCGTGACCTACCCTAGGACGGTTGGCATTCCAGCTCATTACCTAGGGCACTGTTCGTCTGCCCACATTAAATGCGGGGATCCCATCAAATCCCCTTTTCCTCAATTTTCGTTTTTTGAATTTATCTACTTCCCTTTTATTCCCGCTAGACTCTCTCTTTCTTTCATTTTTCATATTTTCATTTTACAAAATTCTCGAGTTCTCTTTTTCTTCTCCATTGTTCGGCGAACTTTTCAATTTAGTTCTCGATTCAATTTCTCCAGCAATCCTCGAAGACCAGGTATCTTTCTTAGCTTTTACTCCTTTTAATCTATTATAATGTAGTCATCTCTTCCTCTTACCAATATTCCTCCGGTTACTCCTTCTCCGGCGGTGGGAGCCTCTCCTCCTCCGCCGTCTGCCGCTCCAGAGGCGACAGCGACTCCCTCTTCTTCGCCACCTCTCTGGCGATGACAATAGCTTCTTCTTCTTCGCCATCTTCCTCTACAGAGGCGGCGACAGTCTCCTTATCTCCGTCATCTTCTCCTGAGGCCGCGACGGCCGCTTCTTCCTCCGCCGGGGGTTTAGAATATCCCCCGCCAGTTCCCGGCCACCCAAAAGTCACTTCTATTCTCAGTGATATATCTATTGAGGAATTACACCATAAATATAAATTTTATAAAAAATACGACCCTTACAACCCTCCGGCATGTATCTTAGCGTGCCAGGCGCCGGCTGGCTGGTTGAAGTTTTATGTCGATCAATTTCAGGTGGGCTTGCGCCTTCCGGTGAACCCACTGATGTTAGAGATCGCAGCTCTGTACAAAATCCCTGTCTTCCAATTAACCCCCAACTCATTTAGGATCATGGTGTGCTACAATCTGGCATGCTACAATCTGGATCCAACAGCTCACACCTTCTTCCAGCTCTTTCAAGCGAAGAGCTCTTACCCAGGCTGCTTCTATCTTAGTGCCAGACCTGGAGTTCATTTCTAGTACAAACTCCCTTCTTCTAATAAGGCCTGGCGGAAGAAGTTTTTATTTGTACACTGCGATGGAGATTGGGGTTTCCATCCTAAACCCATTAAAAAACTACCGTCTTACCCACACACCTCTTCCGCGGATAGATCTTCCAATCTGCAAAAAACAATCTCTACCCTTAACGGGAATCCCATCCACGTCACTAATCTCCTCCTTCCCCATGTCCTAGACTTCTTTAATGAACGATCAGAAACGGGTCCTCTGACCAAGGAGATCGGTAAAATTCTCTTTATCCTGGTCTGTCTCATTATACTTTTAATTTCCACAAGTCTTATTTTTCTATCTCTTCTCTTTTGAGAAAGGATGATGCGCCAAATGTTTGAATCTGTGGCCAAGAAGGGGACAAAGGTTGCTCCAGAACCTCGAGTTCGAGAAGGGGGCCATTCCTCTTCTCTCCGGATCCAGGGCTCCCAACCCTCTCAGCCTCCTCCACGTCATTTGTCGATAAGAGATCCTGCCCCCGAGTCTGAGGAGGATGAGGTTCCGCTGTCCAAGAGGCCTCGCACTAGTCACGGTACAGACACTCTTTCTGTTGTGACGCCTGCTATGACTATCACTCGCAGTGCGGGCCCTCCCAATAGGACTCCAGTTCTGAACTGCTCTGGTGATGTGGCAGTTTGGCATGTGAGGGGACAGTGCGTTCCAGAGGACATGCAGGTTCTAGAGAAGCTGAGCGACCGTGAGCTGCTGGAGTCGTGGTGTCAGGACGAGGCACGGGTAAGTCCTTCGTTACGAACCCTTTTTTTCTTTTTCTTTTACTTCTTCCTCATTTATATGTTCTAACTCCCTTTTATATCCAGGCTGAGGCCAAGAAGTCTCTCTTGGCCATTAGAGCGACAAGGTCCATGATTCAATTCGATGCCATTAAGGAAAAAAAAATATTGCATGAGAAGGGGCAGCGCTTCCGTGCTTTGGCTAATGAGAAGGTAGCCAAAATAAAAAAATTGAAGGGGGAAATGGCCGAGATGAAGAAAGCTCAAGACAAGATGATGGAAACAGCTCATTCTGAGGCAAGGGACGAAGCTCTGGCGGAGGCAAGAAGTCTTGTAGATGAGGCCCTGGCTAAGGCCAGGGAAGGATGGAAACCGAGATTTTAAACTCGGAGGAGGGTCTGAAATTGGTCCAGGTCGCAAGGGAGGAGGCCCGGAAAGCTTTCCTCGGGTCTAAGGAGCTTTACACCCTGCTTTTCCCGGAAGCCATGGTTTATTACCACCTTGGTTTAGACGAGCAGACCAAATGGGCCCTGTCCAACTCCGGGGCTCCCTTCGACCGGAGCTTGCCTTTGTAGAATCCTCTTAAGCCTATCTCATTTGCCTACGCCCCAGAACAAGACCGCCTACATACCGTTGGGGCCGCAGAATTCGCCGAGCATGTCTTCTCTATCCTTCACTCTCCCATGCCTGAGCAGTCTCAACCAGGCCTGGCTCTTGCCGTGGTCGCTACTTCTGCTTGTTCTCCCTCCCCAACCTTTGCAGGTCTGGGTGAGTTGCCAGGCGGGGCCTCTCAAGGCGCCTTGTCTGAGGGTGCAGTGGAACAGCTGGTGATAGAGCTGGATGTTGAGCTGAAAACCAAAACTTAGGCTCTTAGAATAGCTTCTTATTTTTCTTTCTGTCAGAACTGTAGTTTGCCTGTGTGGCTGGTCTGTATTTTGTCATTTCTGGAATTTGTACTCTGAGAATTTTTATGTTAATGAATGCCTTTTGTCCTGTAACGACTCTTGGGCTTCTAGGGTATCCTGATTTCCCGGAAACCCTAGTACATTTGATTCCTTAGCACGTGCCTCTGTTTTCTTTATATACGTGCATCTATGATTCATTTTCCTTCAATTCAAAAATGGCTTCTTCCTCCTCCATGCTTGAAGAACTTGATTCTTTGAAGCGAAAGAACATCGCTCTGTTGTTGAAGATTTCAAGATTTCTGATAAGTTGACTGTGCTCCGAGAAAAGATCAGCTATCTTTACCACCTTCTGGAGAGGAAAAGGCAGAAGAAATGCCACTATAAGCGAGAGTGGGCTGAGTTGCGGCAACTGAATTGTCAGTTACAGGAAGAGAAGGCCGACTTGACAGAGTCGGTGAGCTGGCTGACGATCACCGCCGTTGAAGCTCACGCCATCTCTGAGCGGGCTGATAAGTACCTTCAGCGCTATCACGAGACCGAGCGCGAGCTGTGGCGCGTCCTCCTTGCTCTGGCCGCTGATCGGAGAGCCTCTTCTTCTCATAGTTAGGTTTTCCTAGGATTTTGTTGAATTTCATTTTATTTATTTCCTGCATTGTAATCAAACTTGTCGGTCTTCGTAGAAGACGTGGGCAATGTCTTTTTGTATTGCCAGAATGTTAATAAAAACAAAGAATATTTTCAATTGATTCTTCTTTCCAATAAACCAAACCAAGTAGATTAAGGTTTTCCAAGTTGTAGCCTATTCAGGCGTTTTAGGCTTACCGCCAGATCTGAATAGGTAAGGTCTCCGCCTACAGTCAGCTCTTGTTTAAGGTTGATCCGCAAATTGTGCCTTTTACGGGTCTCTACCCTTAGTCTTTCTTCTTGTTCTGGACCGACAGTCAGGTTTGGCCTTTGCATTTAGGGTTTTTTAATCAAGTCAGGCGTTGTCATGGGCACCCGCACTTAGCCAATCTTGGTTTAACCTGTCAAACAAATAAGAATCTTTTAAGGGCAGCCGCCCTAAGCCAATCCTGGCCTTTCCTGACAATCAGGTCAGGAGATTGGGACATCCGTCCTTTAGCAAATCCTGACTTTAAACTGACCATCAGGTCAGGCAAATGGGGCATCCGCCCTTAGCCAATCCTGGCTTAAACTGACAATCAGGTTAGGTAAATGGGGCATCCACCCTTAGCCAATCCTGGCTTAAACTGACAATCAGGTCAGGTAAATGGGGCATCCGCCCTTAGCRAATCCTYGCTTAWACTGACAATCAGGTCAGGTAAATGGGGCATCCGCCCTTAGCCAATCCTGGCTTAAACTGACAATCAAGTCAAGTAAATGGGGCATCCGCCCTTATCCAATTCTGGCTTAAACTGACAATTAGGTCAGGTAAATGGGCATCCACCCTTAGACAATCCTGGCTTAAACTGGCAATCAGGTCAGGTAAATAGGGCATCCGCCCTTAGCCAATCCTGGCTTTTATGAAGACTTGTTTTAGTTTGGCGGACAAGAATAAACCTGCATTATCATTAATAAAACATTGTAAGATTACATTTATACATAAAATTTCCGTAAATTTACAATGTTCCACGCGCGAGGAATTTCAACTCCATCCATCTCTTCTAGTTTGTATGCTCCGCCTATTAAGACTTGGGTGACCCGGAGTGGTCCTTGCCACACAGCATCCAGCTTTCCTTTAGCTTTCCCTAAATCGGCTCTTCTTAAGACCAGGTCTCCCACCTGGTAATTTCTCTTGATCACAGATTTGTCATAGGTTGCTTTGATTCTTCCCTTAATGTGCGCCATTCTAACGACAACTCTTTCTCTCTTCTCCTCAACCAAATCAAGTGCATCCTGAATCAAGAGCTCGTTCTGTTTCTCAACAAAATTCTGGACTCGATGAGTTTCCATGCTAATCTTAGCGGGAACCACAGCGTCCATGCCATAAACCAGACTTAATGGCGTTTCCCCCGTGCTCTCCTTGGGATTAGTCCTGTACGCCCATAGAGTTAAACTGAGCTCATCGACCCATCTACCTCCAGCCTTCTCCAGACGTGCTTTAATTCCTTGTACAAGTATGCGGTTGGTCACCCCAACTTGTCCATTGGCTTGTGGATGGTAGACGGACGTGAAATGCTGATCAATCTTCATTTTTACATACCAAGCTTTGATTCTGGCACCCATGAACTGGGTGCCATTTTCTGAGACCAAGATCCTGGGAATACCAAATCTGCATACAACATTTTTCCACAAAAATCTCATCACCGCATCCTCCGTGATTTTTGCCAAAGCTTCAACCTTCACCCATTTACTGAAATAATCAATGGCTACTATTAAGAAATTCTTTTGGGAAGGGGTTGTGGGGAAAGGACCAACCAGATCTATTCCCCATTTGGCAAATGGATAGGGAGAGCTCATCGTCATGAGCTCTTCCGCAGGCTTGTGCATTAAGGGCGAGTTCTTCTGACATCTTTCACAAGTCCGCACAAAATTTTCCGCCTCTCTTATTAATTTCGGCCAGAAGTAACCTGCTCGCAAGACCTTGCTTGAGAGGGCTCTAGCACCCATATCATTGCCACAACATCCTTCATGAACCTCCTTAAGAACATGAGTACCCTCTTCTAGGCTTAGGCATCGTAAAAAGGGTTGTCCAAACCCTCTTCGAAATAGCTCTCCCTTAATCAAGCAAAATCGTGCAGCCCTGGTTTTTACCTTTACTGCCTCTTTCTTATCTTCTGGCAGTTCTCCCTTATCTAGATACATTTTTATGGGGGAATGCCAGTCATTTCTCTCAATCACCGAGCACACCTGCTCTGTCCCGAATTCTCTGCCTGCCATTAGCAGAGTGATCACCCTTTCCTGACAGTTGATAGCTGAGCTAGCTACTTTATCCAGATAGTCTGCTCTTCCATTCTCTTCTCCGGGGATTTAAAGGACCATCAAGGCTTTCATATCCTTGGCCAGTTCCCTAAATTGGGCTAGGTACTTCTGCATACTCTCTTCCCTGGTTTCAGAATCCCCACTTATTTGCTTCCAGACCAGCTGGGAATCCACCCTTGCGCATACCTGCTCTGCCCCTAAGTCCCTCGCCATTTGAACTCCTCTTAGGAGGGCCTCATACTCGGGTGCATTATTGGACAAAGCGTAGTTCAGACGTATTGCATACTCGGTGGCTACACCTACCGAATCAATTAAAACTCTTCCTGCCCCGCAGCCTTGATTTCCTACTGAACCATCCGTGAAAATTGTCCATTCTTGCTTGTCATCGGGAGAGCTGGTCATTTCCTGCATGAAATCGGCCAATGCCTAGGCCTTAATGGTTGTCCTGGCCTCAAACGTGATATCGAAATCACTGGGTTCTATTATCCATTTGACCAGCCTCCCTGATGCTTCTGGCTTGGCCATTATGACGTTCAACGGCAGGTTGGTCCGCACTATTATGCTGTGTGAGAGGAAGTATGGGCGTAGCTTGCGAGCTGTGCCAACCAGAGCCAGTATCGATCGTTCTATTTCTACATACCGCACCTCGGCCTCATACAAGACCTTTCTCTAATAGTAGACCGGCTTCTGCACCTGGCCTTCTTCTCTAAGCAGGACAAAGCTGACCGCCTGCTGCCCTACAGAAAAGTATAGGATTAAAGGCTCTCACTGAATCGGTTCTGTGAGTAAGGACGTGCTAGCCAGATGTTCTTTCAGCATCTTAAACGCATCTTCGCATTCGCTGTTCCATTGAAATTTAACTTTCTTTCACAAGGCTTGAAAAAATGGCAAGCTCTTCTCAGCTGACCGTGAGACGAATCGGCTCAAGGCGTTGATTCGACCTGCCAAGCACTGCATTTCTTTGACGTTTCTCGGCGCTTGCATATCCATAATCGCCCTGATCTTCTCAGGATTAGCTTCAATACCCTTCTTTGTTACCATGTATCCCAAGAATTTTCCAGCTCTTACCCCGAGCATGCACTTCTTGGGGTTGAGCTTCATCCTATATCTCCTGAGGGTATCGAAGGTCTCCTTCAGGTCGTCAACATGCGAAGTTGCTTTCACACTCTTTACCAGCATATCGTCCACGTAAACCTCCATATTCCGCCCAAGATGGTTCTTGAACATCTTATCCACCAATCGTTGATATGTGGCACCCGCATTCTTTAGCCCAAATGGCATGACCACATAGCAATACGTCCCTTTCGGGGTTATAAAGCTAACACGTTTTTGGTCATCCTTGGCTAACCGGATTTGATGGTAACCTTGCGAGGCGTCCATCGTACTCAAGAGCTCACAACCCGAGGTAGAGTCAACCAGTTGATCTATCCTGGGTAATGGATAATGGTCCTTGGGGCAAGCCTTATTGAGGTCGCGGAAGTCTATGCACATTCGCCAATCTTCTTCTTTCTTGGGCACTAGAACTGCATTGGAGAGCCATTTCAAAAATTGAATTTCCTGGATGTGCTTAGCTTTCAAAAATCTCTCCACCTCAGCTTTAATAATGGCCTCCTTCTCCAGCCCGAAATTGCGTTTCCTATGCTTGACTGGCTTTATTGCAGGGCTGATATTGAGATGGTGTTCAGCCACCTCGGGGTCTATCCCGACCAGGTCTTGGGGAGACCAGGAAAATATATCCGTGCTCTCTCGCAGAAGTGCTACCAGGTCAACCAAAACCTCCGGACTGAGAGTTGTCCCGATGCGGAGGACTCGACTGTCATCCCCTGGGACTACCTCCACAATCATTAAGTTTTCTTCCATTTCAATCATTTTGTGTCTGTCCTCTATTCGAGCCCTCTTGGCCTGTCTTTCCTCTTCACTTCGCCTAATACTCTCTACATACGTTTGCCTCGATGCATACTGGTCTTCTCTTGCCTCACCTACTCTATCATGAGCAGGAAATTTCAATTTCATGTGATAAATCGAGACCACTGCTTGAAATTTGCTCAAAGAAGGTCTCCCCATCATCACATTATAAGAGGAAGCCGCATCTACCACCAGGAACCGAACTGTCCTGGTCTGCCTAAACGGCTCATCCCCTAATGTGACCAAGAGGTTAACTGCTCCAAGGGGTTTCAACGCACCTGCAAATCCTATTAGCGAGGTCGTTACCTCTTCCAATTCTACATCCAAGTTCATCAACAATCATAAAATATGATGTCTGCTGAACTCCCCGTGTCCACGAAGATTCACCGAACATTGTAGTTAGAAATGGTAGCGGTTATGACTAGGGCATCTGTATGGGGGGCTAGGATCCCATTTTCGTCTTCTGAACCAAAACAAACATTCGGGCTTGGGGCCACCCGTCCAACCTCTGTCCCCTTTCAGGTCAGATCTTTTGCAGCACGTACATAGTTATTTTGGGTTCGTCTGGAATGTTCGTCCCATTCACCCCCTGTAATCATGAGGATCTCTCCCTGAACTTCCTGCGCTTGATCACTCCTTTGTCCAGCACTGCGGTTGTCTGAGTTACGCCTGTTCTCTTGAGGCCGACCTTTTGCATAAGAGTCAGGCCTAGGCTCTTCCCTTCTCATCCGCATGAATTCTTTGAGGTGCCCAGCCTGCACCATTCTCTCCAACTCATCCTTCAGATGAGTACACTGTTCCGTGTCATGACCGTACTCGTTGTGGTACCGACAGAATCGGTCAGACCTTTCTTTTCGCGGATTTTGAGAGTAAGTCTTGTGCCACTTAAGTTCGGGGTGCCTCTCTACCGCTTGCAAGATCTCTCCCTGAGCTATCGCCAAGGGAGTATATTTATCAAAACGAGGTCGTCCCCCTACTAGGTCTAGCCTAGACTTCTTCTTCATCACCCTTTCGTCTCAGTCGTATCTCTCTCTCTTTTTCTCTCCCTCCTCTTTGATATTCAGAGGTCTTCTTCCAAATGAATGTATTTCTCCGCCCTTTCCAAGAGTTCTCCAAACTTCAGAGCTGGCTTTACAACCAGCGACTGAAAAAACTCCCCTCTCCGGAGCCCTTGCAATAACGCGTTTACCAAGAGCTCTTTTGACGTAGAAGGTACCTCGAGTTTTGCGTTCGTAAATCGACTGATGTAAGCACGCAAGATTTCATTCTCCTTTTGCTTTAAGCTGAACAGCTCAAGCGGCATTTTCTAGCACTTCCTGCAGCTAGTGAACTGATGCAAGAAGGTCGAGCTGAACTCGTCAAAGTTGCTGATGGAATGCGGCGGCAGCTGGCTAAACCAGAGCTAAGACGACTTGGTGAAAGTCATCGGGAAGACCCGACACATGACTGCATCAGAGAATTTGTGTACTGCTGCTGCAATTTCAAAGCGGCTGAGGTGCTCCCACTGATCTGTGGTCCCGCTATATTTAAAGCCCAAAGACCTATACGAGGCCGGCACATCATCACGCATGACCTCCTCCGTGAATGGCGTGCCTCTCCGTGTTGACACCGTACTGGTGCTTGCCATCTTCCTCTTAAACTCTCTCACCTCCTTCTACAAGCTTTGCATCTGCTCGGCTAGGCCTGGATTGGCTTGGCTTGACGTTTCGCTATCGGAGGTAGAGAGAAGTGCTCTCTCTATCCTGAAGGGGTGTCCGGTCCGTGCGCTGGTTGCGCAATGGATCTGTTTCCATTAGTGGAACCATTCGCTCAGGTCGTGCGCCGGAGGGCGGCATTGAGATCTCCGCGAATTTCTTTCCCACAGCCACCACCACAGCTTTGCCGATAGCTCAGACAACTGCCTGAGGAAGTTTTCGTTCAAAGATCCGCCATCCACAGGCGTAGATCCGCCAGAGGGAGGTGGCGCGGTGCCTGGTCCAGTCGCCACTGATGGCTCTGCTCCCTCCGGCCTTGTCGTTGTTGACAGTCCTTCCATTCGTGGCATACCCCATGGTGCGGCGGAACTAGGAGTACCACCCAGTTCCCCCACCAGATTTCGCCGCAGCCGGTCTGAAGCCATCCCAGCCCGTTTGAGTACCACCCAGTACCACCTAATTGTTTCACCCGGGAAAATATGACCACGCCTGAACTTGTGCTTTTGCCCTGACCTGCACACACAGACACGTCAGAAAATGACCACCGGGGGTTTTCCGGTGGAAACCTCTCCGATGCTTAAGTCAGAGAGCATATAGAATATTTCTGGTGAACAAAGCAAGGAATGCAAAAAGAATGACATACCTCTCTCAGCCTTGGGGCTGAGATACTTATAGTTTTTCCCAGTGGGGACCCCTTCCGGGATCTCGGAAACAAAGTCCGCGAATCAAGGGCCGTTTAAACAACAAACTATGACAAGTCGTCCCACTTGTCCCCTCGGTGGGGGTTAGGAGGCCAGGTCTTCCCTAGTCCCGCTCTCCTTTCTGCTGGCAATCCTGCCTTTATATTTCAAGGTTTATCTCACAGGAGAGCTCTATCAGCT
Source organism: Phtheirospermum japonicum (assembly GCA_014905375.1). Taxonomy (NCBI): domain Eukaryota; kingdom Viridiplantae; phylum Streptophyta; class Magnoliopsida; order Lamiales; family Orobanchaceae; genus Phtheirospermum; species Phtheirospermum japonicum. The sequence continues at coordinate 398,299 of BMAC01000925.1, forward strand.
CAGGACAACTCCTGGGCCGGGGTGACCTTGCTCTGATCTATTCAACTTTTAAGAAAACAAGGTCAAACCTCACCAAGCGTAAGCCATCCTGAGCTTCCTTCTTTGGCTATCTGGATCCAGGTCTACCCCAATCCGGTTCTGACCTATTTAGGCCTCATTAATATGGAATGGTTATTACATTTTTTTGATGGATAAAAACGTTGCTGCATTTTCACTCTGCTTGTGTTCTAGGAAAAGAAATGTAAGTTTTCATTTGGATTAATCATTACTCCGACGAGTAACTAAAACATATGATTGACCGATTACACGATAAATCGACTAACGTCCGGGCGGAGACACTAATGTATAAGAAACAGGCATATGAAAGTAATTTTTCTAGCCGATTCGCATGGTTTCTTTGATTAAGTGCGTTGTTGCTTTTGTTTGTGAAGTGAAAGGAAATTGGGTGTTTGCGGTCTGAATGGAAACTGTTGCAATGTGTATAATGTTTCTCAATTATGCCTGATGACTGAGACCATGTTCTTTGATATATTATTTAGTTAGTGTTACTCATGCATCACCACTGACACGAAGTTGTAATGATGCATTAGGATGGTTCTATATTTTGTAACATGATTTTGTTGATTTTGTGTGAACTATGGGGGTTATGTATTTGTCATGTACTTTTTTACGTAGACTACCTTGGGAAATGTTGAATAATGTATTGAGTACTTGTCATCCTATTTTCTTTATAGTTATGCTACTGTTGTTGATTGACATTAAAGAATATATTCCTTGGGTACACATTTTTTTTCTTACTATTGTGAATGCTTTATTGACTAAAAAAAAAAAAAGAATTACCCATCATGTTGAAAGGGACATATTCCCTGGTGCAGAATATGTTATTCTTATTAGAAATGATTCTACTAAGGCTGGGACATTATTGGTGTCTTGACACTCACACAACCACTTAGATTCGCTTATTCATATAAATGTGGTTTGGTGACAAATAAGAATCACCTTATCAACACCTATGCAAAATGAACACATTTAAGAACCTAGAAAATGAAATCTCAAACCAACCACTCACTTTTCCAACCAAGCAAGAAGACTTTCTGTACACGTCTTGTTGGAAACCGACTATCGACAAAACTTTCATCAATGTGCTTATTGAAGCTAGGGAGGCTGGTTTATTCAAACTAGGTAAAAGTTCAGCACATTCTATTCGCTACGTGCCTGACAAACTCAATAGCGAGCTAGGTCGGTGTTTCACCTACGATGAATGTGACGACAAGCTTAACCTACTTCATACCCGATTTCGTGTATTCCGTTGGGTCCTCCAAAACCACTGTGTTCACCACGACACGTCCCACAACAGGATGACTGCTCCTACGCATGTATGGATTGAGTTGTTTGAAGTAATGTACACCAAAACCACTTATTGATTAATTTTAAATAATATGATATAGCTAATATGGTTTCATAGTAATCATATCAAACACGATGTCTGAACTATGCAATAATATTGTTTATAGAAAGAAACATTCGCTCATGCGTATGTGCTGTATGGAGATCCGAATTGGGATAAACTTCAGGTTTTCTTATGTGGGATGTATGATGTTTTGAAAGCACCTACTCGATAACTTCTAAGTAGAGGTGGAAAAATGATTGAGGTGATTATATTGGATGAATCAGGTAGCACTGCCCCGCATCCAACCTTCAATTTTGGGCACCATGAACAGGGGACAAGTGAGCACGTATCTGAGAATTCGGTGAACCAAGCACCAATTGAACTGTGATGTACTACCAATTCCTGTATATCAAGTAATCGTACTCCAACAAAACTAAAATGTATTCCACGGGTTTCGATGTCCACACTTTGCAGAGGATCAAATAATGTCTAATCTTCTACGAGTTCGACTTTATCATGGCATAAATCTGTGTAGAACTATCTAAACATGTACTGGCTTCTAGTTATTAAGAGTGGCGCAAATTGCATCGATGTAGATGAAATTTCATGTACTCTGGGGTGGGAAAAATTGTACGACGCGGTTAATAAGTATTACCTATTCATGTGTCAGCTTTTAAAATTCTTGAAATGTTTTCTAACTCTGAGAAATCTTATAGTTGTTCATTCACAATACGTTCTGCTACAAAGCAACCAAAATGGATAAACCTTAAGCATTGTCTACGTACCAAAATGCCCATTTACTACTATATTCAGATAAGTTTAAAACTAACCACAATAACATAACCACAATATAAAAAGTAAATCAACGAGGCCATAGTCTCTAAAATATATAATGTCCAAAATCATCGAAATTGTTTTCAAGAAACCAACCACAATGACTGCAAGTCTAAAATATCAAGACACAAACATAAATCAAACATTCTAGACAACATATTTAAACCTAAAACGGAACAAGGTTTACAGAGCATTGTCACTACAGAAGCAACACAAAAGATAGAACTACCCAAACCAAAATACAAAGCACTAATTTTGCAGAAAGGTGGTGTGGCGTTGAGTGATTAATATTGGTCGCTTATGATGGAGCGATCCTCACCACCATGGTCATTTTCGTCCAATGAGTCGGAACTGTAGGGCGGCCCCAGTCCACCTGCCAAATTCACATCCCTAACGAAAGTGCCCAGGTTTTGACAGTCGCAGTCCTCGCTCTCGGTATCCCAAAAGGGGTTAGGCAAAGATTTGTCTGAGTCGTCCAAGGGTAATGGGTTCGCGATGTTCGAGCCCGGCTCGTCATTAAGATCATCTCCCAAGTCGATCTTCACTGTGCATTTCGTGACGAAGATGTCATTGCATTAGCGGAACAAAGGAAAACCATCGATCCGGAAGCATCGGTCGATATAACTCTCCTTTGATTCATACCCAAAACAACAAAGCAAACAAATTACATTTTCAGAATTCTCTATGCACAATATACAACAAAGATAGGTGCGGTATAATTTATTTAAGAATCATAACAGGTATTGCCTTCCTGTACATGGTCTAGAAGGGAATGAAAAATGGACATACTTTTGTTACAAATTAATTAATACACAAATTAAAATTATTCTTACACAATAAAGCAAATTATTTTGAGATTATTATTTATATTCTTCCACTTAATTTTTGAAAATATTTTGTTCCTAGTATTTCTTTTTTATATCTCACTTGATTTTTATGAATGTTATTACTTTCTATATTTTTTATGACATCTTAATTGGCAATTAATGTTCAATCAACTAATTTACAAATATATTTATCTTATAATTAGCTATCAGGTACAGGCAATGAGCTACCCACTACGACTATTAACTCCTTAAATCATCTCAACCAATATCATACAATAATTTTTTGTTTTTATAATAAAAAAACATAATTTTCTTAATTTTTTTCGTATGAACACAGTTCACCTCGAACTCATACCTTCATTAATTTCCTCCCCGCCCCCATCTTTAACCCCTACCCACGCTGTGAAATTCACTAGCAAAATGGAATAATGGTTTAAGTAAAACAATTAATATGAAAGTTCTCTAATTCGGTATTAAAATAAAACATAAATTACAGTCAAATTCCAATAAAGCATAAACTACAGCAACTAACACGGCCTTATTATTCAAGCATGATATGCAATGTTCTCTGCATAGTCTTCAAGTTAAGAACAATAATTTATTTAAGAGTTTTTTTTTCAGTTTCTTTTTTTACGGCATTGTTCAAATCAAGTTTTTCACTACAATTATCTAACTAACAAGGATAACATGCAAACACATACAAGATCCGGAAATTTCCATAATGTTGTGTGAATAGGGAAATTTATTACCTGCCCGTTGTGGGTAAAGTAGGTCGGATTCACGTTCACGTTACCCGACCTTCTTTCAAACCGTACACCTGTTAGTTGGCTGAACCGTACAAATGCCTTGAAATGAGTTCTCAGCAAGTGGATCTTCGACCGCACAACCTCTTCCGTGCACTCCTTGTACATCACCTCAGACAACTCAGCGACAAGCAACGACCATATACTATTGAATACATCGAGATCATGAAATATTGAAGAAAAGGTAGTAGCAAGCTCCCTCATCGTTTTTGCGCCATAGTGCCCCATGCCACATACCACGCACATGTTGGTTCCTCAATAGCACCATCTTCACTTCCTGTGAACACAAGGGCTAAAATAAATGAAATACATAAATAAGAAACAAACTACTTTAGATACGGGAACAATGTATGTAAACTGTGAATAGGAATATTCCTAACTATGAAATTCGAAATGAGAATGCCGTCATTTTGAGATGTACAAGTGTTATTCAGTCTGCATTTACGCTACTCTATTATTTGCCGGTGCAGTCGCCAAATCTGCAATTTTGGAAGAAAAAAAAGAGTGTAAGCAATGAATTTATATGTCTGATTGATGGCCATAAATGCTGGGTTGGTGGTTAGTAGCTCAAGCTTTAGCATTTAATTACAGGCGTTTTTTTAAGTCTCATTAATGTCTGATGGCTTGTATTCCGACTGCCCACTATAATTGGATTAACAATCTTTCAAAACAAAAATGCCCACAAGGCACATCATTTAAGGTGATTGAAAGAAGTGAGACTAGTTAATGCAATTGTATAGTAAACGAATGTGCATTTTTGTCACTAATCGGAAATCTTGCAATAAATGTTACCATACTTGAAGAAGCTACCCCTAATGTTTTACACCATAAGACATTTATATACTCAATCACAAGTTATAATATAGCTAAATTGTGGAAACAAGCAACATTGGACGTACACTTTCAAATATTAAGCGACAGTTGGGTTCATCATAGTGTGCACATAAACGCACCAAAATGGAAAACGCCAACCCCTAACAAACACGGACGTACCAAATACAAACAGAAATACATACACAATTCCTACAAATCTTGATAAAATTACTGCCAACCGAAATATCTATTATGTATTGTTAGGAATTAATCCTCATACACATAAACAACACTACGCATCCACTTTTCACGAATTACAGGCGTCCCTTGAGCATCACCTTCACCATGACCGCCTTGTATTCATCGCTTATACTGAAAAAAAGGTCTAGATCCTCATTGTTCTTGCATAAAAGCTTCGAGGCAGCTAATTTATTCTCAATGGTGAGGAAAGATATTGCATTCAAAACATCAAACACGGCCTTACACTGTTTTTTTGCATCCTGCTGAAAACCAATTCGCCTAAATGGCCCTCAGTTATGGCACATAATGCCTCCATCAGGTCTAGGAACCGCTCCTCCAATGCGTCTATAGCCTTATGTTTCTTCAGGTTCTTCCTCCTTGGCGCCGAGCTTCCTTCAGCTTGAATACTAGAGTTGTCGTTAGCCTCTAATCCTGCATTGTCCTGCTCCAAACCCCCATCCGGCGTACTTATTCCCTCATTCAGTTGATGTTCCCTATCTATCTCATTCGCCGCATCCGCAAATCCCAGGGCATTCTATGTTGTCGCCCTATCCTTCCCGAATATGTCAATCAAATCCTTGAAGAATGGCCACATATTGTACCTCATTGACTTAGAGTTGGGATCAAACTGCAAAACGCAATGAACATTTCAGAAAGCAAACGGACAAAAGATATGGAATAACTATCAAGGGTTTAAAAAGAGTTTCCTATTGTTGCTCAGACTTTCAAGGGATGAACCCATATGTACTCTTTTTCGACCTGATTGTGTTACTTGTATCATTCCATCCAAACCCCGAACAACTTTGCATGAGGCTTAGTGACTCGTAGAATTTTTTCCACACGTGCATCTTTGAGGTTATATGGGGCTCGACTTTGACGTCGGTACCAGGGAAATGTTGAGACATATGCTTCTCGAGTATGAACGCGTACCCCAAGTTGAAACCATTGTCTGCTTTCCATCCCCGAAGGACAAGGTCTTTCAACCCTTTCACCAGGATCGTTTCCTCCTCAACGGACCACGTCCTTCGACTAGGACGACCCAATGAAGGTTTCGCGAAGCTTGCCGATGATTTCATCCCTACACTAGTAAATCCTTGATGGTGGTATTATCCATCCATGATAGGTGTTCCCATCAAATGATCGAAATTAATAATACTAATATCCGACTGGACAACATCATCAGAAATAATACCACAAAAAATCAGGTTAAAGTACAAATATGAAGATGATCAAACATCGACATTGCCATAAGTAAATGTATATGTTTAGGTCCAAGAGCTTCGTACACATACCAAGTTTACAACTACTAATACCATTTCAAACAATAAATCATCCGTCTGCAAAAAAAAAAATCAAGAAATGAATATTACTTGTTTTATCTATTGTAAACGCTATCTCCGAGCTAAGATACACCCCTCCACTCCTCATACATGGCCGTCGCAAACGTATCGCTACAGTTTATCTACTCTTCAGATGGTTGAACCTGGTCTACATAATCTTCGGGTTTCGCATCTACATCTATATGATTAGCACGTAATTGTCTTGATTTTAGTTTGTATTTTAATTACTTTTTCTTATTATTTTTGGTATAAGTTGGATAGATTTAGCTTAATTTCATATATTTAGACTTCCAACTTATTTTGCCGCTTTTTGATCTAGATTGATGCAAATAAGTGATTATTTGTGATTTTTCACTTTATAGATAAGTAACCGGAAGAGTTCAGCATGTTAGAGATGAATTATGATTATCGAGATTCAAAAATCGAGCTTTCCGGTGAAGAAATAGCAAGAATTGAAGCTGACAGACTTTCTAGAAGGGTTATTCTGCTGGAACCGATGTCGATTGAAAGCTAACGGTTACACTTAGCGGTTGCTCCAACCGTTAGCTGCTACCGCTAACCTTAACGGTTACTGAGAACTGATGTTAACGGTTAGAATGCTGAGTTCAGAGCTAACGGTCACTTTCCAGAACGGTTTCCATACAACCGTTGTCGTCTGCCAGAAATGCAAAAAAAATATATACCTAACGGTTGCTACTAACGGTTGCACCAACCGTTAGCGGGCCCAGAAAGCCCAMAAACAGATTTTTCGGCCCAGTTCGTGGAAAAAATTCTATAAATACCTTCCTTAATCCGAATTTCGAAGGGGAGGTCGGTGTGTGCGTGTGCTAAACCTAYAAACGGAGTAAATCTAGGGTTTTGAAGACGGAAAACAACAACAAGACGCAACGATCAAGGAGCAACCAAGAATCGACGACGACGAGTTCTCGAGCCCGTTCGACGCCGTTCATCGTTTCTCGACCGATTCGCTGCGTTTCCTCTTCGGATTAGCCGAAGAACTTTCAGTTTCCAGTAGCTACAATAAGTTTCTACAATCTTTCATTAGTTTCTTAGATTTTTAAAGCTTTTCGAATAATATTTAGTTTATATTCTTGAAGTTTGTTTTCGTTTGAATTCGTTGATCGTATTTAGTTTATTATTTTTAGTTTATAATTAGTTTTTCATGCTTTATGTTGAATGTGTGATACTTTGTTTCGTTGAAATTCATTCATGCATGCAAGATATAGTTTGGTTTAGTTTCAGATTTTGTTAACCGTTACAGTTAAAGGTTACTGCAACCTTTAGCAGCAACCCTTAGCGTTAACCGTTACTGCAACCTTTAGCAGCAACCCTTAGCGTTAACCATTACTGCAACCCTTAGCGTTAACCGTTACTGCAACCTTTAGCAGCAACCTTTAGCGTTAACCGTTACTCCAACCTTTAACAGCAACCTTTAACAGCAACCTTTAGCAGCAACAGCAACCTTTAGCAGCAACAGTAACCTTTAGCAGCAACCTTTAGCAGCAACAGCAACCTTTAGCAGCAACAGCAACCTTTAGCAGCAACAGCAACCTTTAACAGCAACCTTTAGCAGCAACAGCAATCCTTAGCAGTAACCTTTAGCGTTAGTGGTTACAATAGTTAGTAGTTTATTATTTGTATGGTTAGTTTAAATTGCTGAATCTGAATTTCTTTTAGTTATTAAATTAGTTTAATTTATTAATTAGTTTAGAATAATTAGTTAATGCTTTTTAATTTCTTAGTTGATAATTTTCAAAAACAAAATTTATACAAGTTCTCGTGTTAAACATTGTGATTAAACAAACATTAAAAATTCCGAACGTCAGTCCTTGAGAGACGACTCGAGTTAAGCTTTCCAACCTACACGCGATCCCGTTATTTTGCGGGCGAGCTACTAAATTCCTGATAATTATTTATAAAGTAGGCACACACAAAAGCTCGAATCACTATACCATTTATTTTGGACTCCTCGACAAGAACCTCGATTGGGTATACGACCATAGTGGTACGAATGAAATTATGGAGTAAACAATACGCCATAATCATTCGATTCTTGGTTCCAATGTTGTAAAATGCTGGACTACTTAGGACAACCCATCTCTTCTTCAGTATGATGAAGGATCTCTCAATAGCATTGCGAGCCTTTGAATGACGTAAGTTGTAGAGTTCTTTGTAATTATGAGAGCCCTCAGCACCACTACCCCACTCATCTAAATGATACCTAACACCCCTATATGGTGCAAGAAAACCCAGACCATTCGTGTAACTACAGTCACATAGATAATATTGGCCTGTAATTATTTGAAATATGGGTTAATATGCAGCTTCTTTTAAAATCGTATGATACTAAGTATATGGATTAGAGTTTAACGACATTCGAAATATATGAGATGGCTACGATTTATTTACCATTGGGTAATTTCAAACCATTTTTACTAGTGATTGCGTCCCGTAGCACATGGCTGTCAGAGGTTGATCCTTCCCAACCGGTGAGAATGAATATGTAATTCATATTTGGGCCACAGAAACCTAGAACATTAACAGACACTTCGCCTTTGCGATTTCGATAATGGGGTTTATGCCTAAAAGGCACCTGAACTTGAATATATTTTCCGTCCAATACACCTAAACATCCCTACGCATTTAGTCAGAACAAAAAAAAAAAGGTTTTATGAATAAAATATTTGTTTTGGATGTGAGGGGTTGACTATATTTTCAAAACTCGGTAAGATTGTTGTTTTTGATTGAACTTAGATTAAACCATTTCCAGTTAACATCGGTGCAACTTTCATCGATCTCTTTTAGGTTAATGATTAATGCAGATTTGTCCCTATTTTTATTAGTATTTTAGTTCTTTTTTCTATTTGTTTTTGGTATAAGTTGGATGATTTAAGCCTAATTCCGTATTTTTATACTTCTAGCTTATTCTACCATATTTTGATCATAATTGATAAGAATAGGTGATTATTCATTATTTTTAGCCTTACAGCTAAGTAACCGGAAGAGTTCAGTGCGTAAATAGATGAAGTTCGATGTTCAAAAGTGGAGAACGAGCTTTTCGGTGAACGAGTAGCAGAAAGATCGAGAAAATGAGACGTACTCCCAGTCACGTCAGTCGACGCGGATCCTGCCCACGACGGTCGACACTCAGTCGACGCGGATCCTGCCCACGACGGTCGACACTCAGTCGACGCCAAGCCGACGTAAGTCTCTGAAGCGTCGATCCAAGGGTGCGTCTGTCGACGCGAAGCCGACGCAACTTGCTGTTGCGTCGATCCATGACCACGTCTGTCGACGCCCCCACCCAGTAGACGCGAGTGCACAGGCAGTGTCGATGCTGAGTTCTAGCATGCATCGGTCGACGCGAAGTCGATGTGGCTGCCTAGAAATACGTTTTTAGGTTTCTTGTGCGCCAAGACATGCTATATCTATAAATAACCTTCATATTTCGGGTTTTAGAAAGAGAGACGACTACCTCGGGTTAAAGAGAACAGAAACAATGCATTTACGCACTCCGTTACGAAGATAGAGATCGAGATTGAAGATTCAAGATCCTTACGCTCAAGAATCACTTCAAGTCGAGATTTTGTTCCCAACTCCGGATTCGCTGGAGATTTTTACCGCTTTTACTAGTTCCAATAAGTTTCCTAAACTCTTAGTTAAGTTCGTATTTGATTTCTTAGTTAATTTCTCATTAAATTATAAAACTAGACAATTAGTTTCAATTTCTTTTATGCTTGATACTTTAGATATATTGGATTCATCTAGTTTATTTATGCAATTCGGTTTATGTTTAATTTCCCGTTTTTGGATTCTTATGATATAATTGCTTCATGGTAGTTTCTTATATTCATGCTCTTAGATTCGTTGCTGTTACTTCCTAGTTCTTGAGTTTGAGTATTTTAATAATCATTCTTAGTTGGTAATCTAGTCTAAAATAATTAGTTTAATTAGTCTTAGTTTTAATATTGCCTTAGTTCATAATGATCAATTGAAAATCTTCAAAACCACCCCAATTTGTATGTATTATAAGTTTATTTGTGAATTGAGAAAAACATCCAAGAGACCGAACAGTTTTCCTCGAGAGAATCGACTTGAGTCAAACTCACCACCCTACAAGTTCTTCGTACTCTTGCGAGCAAACTTATGTGTTTTCAAATCAAATATTTTAAAAAGGGGTGCACAAAAGTTTGGATCAGATAATGGCTAGTATCAGATGCAGCCTTAAAATTGCATCCAGGACAAGGTGGAAGTGCTTGATAATAGTCTGTCCGGACCTCAAAAAAGGCATGTTTGACAACACGAATTTTTTGATGATGGGCTAGCAAAGACAGAAATAAAGCGACTTGTTCGCTAACTAGTATATATGATTTGTACGTATTTGTCATGTATTTTTATATATTTCGAGTCATGTTTGAGTCTTTTTGTTGTCTTTTTCGGGTTACAAATAAGCTACTTTGCATAATTTTTGCATTTTACTGCTTTTTACTTAACTTTCCGATTTTTCGATCATCAATTGGTCATTTTAAGATAATTCCTTTATTTACTCATGCAGCTAGAGCGCTCAACGAGTCAGGGATTTAAAAGGATTAAGCCCGCAAGCTGACCGCCCGTCGTCAAGCGTCAAATTTAATAATTTATTTTCCTCAGCTTCTCTCCAATAACTAGTAGTAGCGATAAGTAAGGGTCGAACCCACGAGGAGTGTGGTTAGATTGTGATGATTCGTATTTTTTTTAAATAAATGATTGGGGTAAGGAATTATGAATTAATTCAACTAATAAAATAAACAAGCAATTAAACTAGCAAGAAAACAATTAACGAAGAATTCAATAATAATAAAGGCCTAGTTCTAGTTCAGTTTCCACCCTCGATTCACACATTTAACCACAATATCATAATCCATTCATCACATGCGATTAAAAACCCTAAGTAGCAATAAGCTCTGCTACTCGAATTTACCCTTAATGTGTACTCAATTAAAATAAGCTCTTTAATTGAATCTAAT
>BMAC01000926.1:9452-21152 GCA_014905375.1 Phtheirospermum japonicum
AAAAAAAATTATAATCGGTAATAAGAACTTGTCTTTTCTTCCATAATTTTATTTGTTGACTACACTGGGTGATATGAGGACAAACGTAATAGCATCAGATCTTTCAATTTTCTATATAGGACTCAAGTAAAACTCGGATGACCCAAACATTGACCCTGAATATGTCACAAATTATGATCATAAGTGAAAGGTAAATAGTTTTATACAATTATTTGATTAAAATTTGAAATCAAAATTATATATGGGTAGAAAAAAAAATTGATTATATAATCTCATAATATAAAGAATTCAATACATTATTTTAAAATTTTAATTGAATAATTATTTATGAACATTTGTATATTAATACAGCTTTAAGTATTTAACTTTAGAAATCAACACATAAATGATTTATTACTCTTGGTTATATAATTACTTTCGTATAACTTAAATCTTTGTATATTAATTATTTAAGTATTTAACGTTAGGAACTCACACATAAATGATTTATTACTCTTGGTTATATAATTACTTTCGTATAACTTAAATCTATATATAAATTTTAATTTATTTTTTGGGTTCATCAACTGACTCGATGACTTGGTGGTTAAATTACTCAATGGCTATCCCGAGTCAATTACTAAGCTGATTTAAAAAAAAAATATAACTATAATAAAATAGAATACAAAGGCCCTCAATTAAAATTTTAATACAATGCCTAATTTATTTGTTATTTCTTTTTTTATTTATTTTTTAGTATTTTATATATTTTTACAATATTTATATTTTTTATTTTCTAGATGTAGCAGATAATTTTTTATAATACAACATTAATTAAATATATTACTTTCTGTTTTAAAGTATTTTAAGGTTTATTTTATTATATTTCATAACTTCTTGATATTTGTTATTATTTTATTATCAACTTTCAATAGATAAAAAAATATTTAAAATTAACTTTTATATATTTATTTGATTTACTTTATCACTATAGCCAATTTATTCTTTCAACATCTTTAAAATAAATATTTATAATGATAATTTTATTATATTTTTATCTGATTTCAAAATAATTTCATATTATATTATTATATTATATTATATTATTTTATTTTATTTCATTTTAGAAATTATTAAGAACCATTTAGAATTAAAACATATATGTTATATATATTTAACTAAATTAATATTTTTTAATTACTTTATTATTTATAGCATTTTAAGTGTGTTTTGCTTTTATAATTTAGTAAATGATTATTTTYGATTTAAATTATTTTTAATTTTATTGTATAGAATTATTGTGAAATAAGATTTATTTTATATTATTTATACTATTACTATCTTCGTAATTTTTTTATTTTTAAAATAATTTGATAAATATTTGTATATAAATATATTTCTTATATATATTTAGCATATTTCATATTCTTTTATGATTTATTTTATTATTTTATAACATTTCTTTATTTTTTATTATTATTATTAAATAATTATTTAGAATTCATAATATTCTAATTCAATTTTAAAAGTTTATGATTTGTTTATATTATTTATAATACATATGGTTTTTGTGACTTTTTAATTTTAGTTTAATATATATTTATAATCGAAATACAGTTTTTTATATTTATTTAGTTGATTTTATATTCTTTTTCYAATTTATACTACAAGTATTATGTTTTCAATGGTTAGAGGTTTATTTGATAATTTTATAATTATGTTGATATAAATTATATCTAAAATAAAAGGCACAATAAAGTACGACTAAAGTACAACTAGATTATTTGTCTCTGGTTCTCGAGCATATGCCATGTGTTTGAACTTTTTGATCGAACAATACAATGTTGTTCGAAAAAAATTCAAAAAACCCTTTTTAGCCTTAAAGGGGATGTTCAGATTAATTTTTCGAACATGTATTTTTTGTATGAATTAATCTTTGCAGTTATATTTTGTGTTCAAATCGGTTATTTGAACATATATTTCGTGTTTGAAAGTTTTGTTCGAACGACTTTTTTTTCAAGGCATTTTCTTCCTTTTTCTTTCTTCAATGGCATGGCAGAGGCGGCGTATTTATGTGCGCATGTTTTGTTTATATCCTTCAATAGACGACGGTCATGGCAGTGGCGACGGTGATGGGCGACACCGGAGTGGTGGTGGAGAATCGAAAGAAATGAAGTATTTGGTGGTGCAGGGCTTAAGGATAATATTGATATTTTTGTGACAACATTTTTAGTGGGGTGAACTAATAAATAAACGAGGTGCGTATATCCACGCCCTTTGTTTTTAAATTTGTTTGTGTTTTAATTGGAATAGTTTCATCCCCATCACCTCGCATTAAAAAGGGAAATAGTTTTAATTGGAATAAATATGAATTAATGAAGAAATCGGAGGGTTTTGAAGGTTGACTCTCAGTATCTCTGGGATCTAGGTATGTTGATTCAAGGATTATCTGCTAATATGCATTTAATTTGGATTTTTGTTTAATTAATGGTAATGGTGTTTGAGATCCCTTAGGTATCGATACAGTTATTTTCAAGCAAAGGAATTATTTTAGATTTCAGAAGGAAATTAGTTATTTCAAGAAAATGGAAAAGGCAGCACCGATCTTCCAGAATGATTTGAATCTGAAGGCAACTGAGCTAAGATTAGGTTTGCCTGGGAGAGATGGTGAGTCTGAGCAAAAATCTCCATCTAATTGTTTGAAGGTTAATAACAAACGATCTTCATCAGAAATGGATCATAATTCAAGTAAAAAAGATGACAAGCAAGAATCCGTTACCCCATTTCCAAAGTAAGTTGAAATTATTATGGGTTAAATACAAAAACTGTATAGAGTAATTATAGATCTGTAATTTCTAAAAATAACTGGATTCTTATATTAATTAATCAGGTCAAATCTCAGATATTTGTGATTTCCCGTATAAATAATTAGCTAAATATTGATATTATTGTTTTGTAATTTAAAAATAAATAAAAATTAAAGAAAGAAAGAAAGAAAGAAAGGGAAAAAAGATAAATGGGAAGGACAAAAATGACTTTTCTCTATTATTTAATATTTAAAATTAAATGAAAAATGATAAAAAAATTAAATAATCCTGCCACGTCAGCATTTGTGATAAAAATGTACCATATTTGATGAATTTGCCAACTTAGTGGATGTACTTTGATGGTGGCCAACATCACGTACCTTTTCTGGAAAGTGGCCAACATAATGTATAAAAAATGAAATTTTCCCGCAGTAGTTCGATAGAATTTTGCATAAGTTAAACGATATCTAATGCCAGTTATAAATATATAAGATAAATAATAGTAGAAAAATCTTTATTTTCAAATCACAACTTACCATGTACTTTTTAAAAAAAATTGTATGATATGTATGATAATCTTGAAATAAATAAATACTGTAATTAATAATTAAATTAGAAATGGCCACGGTGCGGTTTGAGCGATTTTTTTAATTAATTGTTAACCGAAACTTTTAATCGCGGTTTCTTGGATAAATTTAAGTAAGCGATTTTAAACGGTTTTGGCCGGTTTGACTATTTTGACCAAGTGATTTTTTTTTATTTGTTTGGAGTTTTTAGTTATTGTGACTTATTGATACTTGTGTAAAATCCGCGATTTTCGCGGACAAATATTAGAAAAACATAAAAATATAAGAGTTTATCAAAAAAGTTCATTAATTCCAGAAATTAAGTAATGCTAAAATGAGAAATGTTTGAAAAGAATAATCTAGTAATAAGACGCTTTTACAAATGTGTAAAAAATATTGTAATCACTATAGCGTAAATTTCGTCGATGTTAGTAAAAAATATTATTAATCTGTGATTTACTTAGTGTCATTTAGACAATCAAAATCTGAGTTATTTAAAAAAAATGTGCAAGTGAAGTTCAATATTTTATATAAAAAAATAAAAATAATTAAGTACAGTTATCATAAATCTACTCTAAAGTATAAACGAAAAAATTATCTATGAGGTCAGGGGTGGAGGGATTGAGGATGATGAAACGTCTAGGCTTGGGCCCGCATCATGGCCATATCATGGATATACCTTACAATTCCTATTTTACATTTATATCAAAATAATCTATCATAATCTCAAAAATACCTAATTTATAATTGAGAATAATTTTCAAAAATCAATCTCCCTCCCTCTCTCTCCTATACACGGTCTAATTTAAATTCTCCTTTATTAATTAACTAGTTTAACACCCGTGTATTACACAGGATTATAAAAAACTAAATATAAAAAATATTTGTGAAAATTATAAAGTTTTAAGTTTAAAATAAAATATTGAAAGGATGTGTATCTCAACCCGAGCCCAGTTCAATTTATTAATTATTATAATTATTGATTAATATTATATTTTAATGTTCAGATTAAATTCATTAATAATTATATTTTCATACTTATAAAAATTTAAAAGATGTCACATTTTCAATCCGTCTATAATCTGTATTAATTAATTATTATTAACTCAACTTATGTTTTTATATTTAAATTAATTTTATTAGTAATTATAGTTTAATACTTTGAAAAATTCAAAAGATGTCATACTCGCAAGCCTTCTCGCATTGTGTCATTGTATAATAAATATTAATGAATTATTATATAATTTTATTTTCTTATATTTAGATCGAGTTCATTACTATTATTTAGTTACATACTCCAATTATTGCAAATATATCATAATTTACCTATACAGAATATTTAAAATTTCAAAATTAAATTATTTCAACTTTTATTATAAATACAATTTATTAATTATTTTCATATATAAGTTTTTTTTTCATGATTAAAATTATTTCATATGTATTTGTCTTTTAATTAAAATAATTAATTTAGATTTTTTCCTACTAATTATATATGACTTATTTATATTTTTATATTAGGAGTATAAAAGAAAATTATTGAATTAGACAAAATGTAATAAAAGAAAACTATTAAATATAATAAAAAGAAAATACTAAATTAGGCAAGATAGTAAAAGAAAAATATTAAATTAGGTATATTAGGCTCGGATGACACATAAGCAAACGAAGCACCAAGATTTTTTATTATCCAAGCGAAACATACGAAGCAGACACATAGATTAGGAGGATTTTGCATTAATATATACTTGTTTAACACCCGTGTATTACACGAAACTTTTCAAAAGATATATAAAAAATATTTGTGATAATTACTGAATTTAAATCTAAAATAAAAATTAAAATAATTATTCCCAACCCGTACCTTGTAAATTTCTAATCTATTTATTAATTATTATAAATATTAAATAATTTTGTATTTGATGTTTAAATTTAATTCATTAAATCTTAGTTACATACTTACAAAAATTCAAATGGCGTCACATTCTAAACCCGTGTCTAATATTTATTTTATTAACTATTATTATTATTACTATTAAATCATTCATATATTAATGTTTCGAATAAATTCGTTAATAATTATTAGTTACATACTTTGAGAGTATGATATCTTTTGAATATCTCAACTCGTGTTGCATTGTACTGGTGTCTAATCAATGTTTATTAATTATTAGTATATAATTTAATATTTTTATATTTAGATTGAATACATTACTAATATTTAGTTACATACTTAGATTATTGTAAATAACTCAAATTTTACCTATATAGAATATTTCAAACTCCAAAATAAAATTATTTTAAATTATATTATCAATAAAACTTATTTAATTATTTTCATAATAAAGTTTTTTTAATTAAAATTATTTCATATGTAATTTTTCTTTTAATTAAAATAACTAATTTAGATCTTATCTGCTAATTATATATGATTTATTTCTATTTTTATATTAGTAGAATCAAATGAAAGTATTGAATAATGAAAAATATAATAAAAAAATTAAATCAGGTAAGATACAATAAAAAGAAAAGTATTAAATTAGGTAAATATTAAGATCGGATGACACATAAGCAAACGAAGCACCAAATTTTTTTATTTGTCAAATGAAGTATACGAAACAAACACATAGATTAGGAGGATTTTACATTAATATATAGGGTGATAGGATTAATTTGATACATCAGATTTCTTGGGGAAGATGGTGGCGAAGGTGATGTGTGGGTGGGCGGGGCGATAACTACACAACAACATATGTTTTGTATTTGGGATTCATGATTAGCTCACATATTAGTCTTATGATAAAATTCTCACGTTCTTTTAGTGCTGTAGAATTCTCAAGAAAATATTCGTTATTGATCATAATATTCTTGTATATTTTGACACTTGAAATTATGCAAGAGGGTGTAAGACAATCTCTTTAAGTAAGGTTTTTTAATTTCTTCAAAATTATAAAATCAAAACAAAAAAACTTGACAATATTTTCACGTTTGATTCAGTTTCTCTTCAAATTTATGGGAAAGCTTTGAAAAAATTACACAATAGAAAAAGGAAAAAACAAAAGTCTTGGTTCAATTTGACAAATTCGAAACAATTTCATAGAAAATAAACTTAAAAGGTTGGAGGTGTTCATACATACTCAAACTCCCTAAAAATGAACCATAAAAAAACGAGAGAGAAAAAACAAAAAAATTGATTTTGTTGGACAAACTCAAAATGTAGCATAGAAAAAAGAAAAAGAAAAATATTCAATTTGATAAATTCAAATTTTTTTTGAGGATCGACGAATCAAATGATATTTCTGTTCCAATCTTTGCCTCCTCTTTTCCCTCTGAATCAAACTTTTTCTTGCCATAATGGTTCAGGTCCTATTAGTTGATACAAGTCGAATCCTAGATGTAGAAATAGAAAAAGGGGCCTTCTCCGCATCGAAAGAAATGAGATTACCACAGATCTAACACATTCAAAAATTAGCCAGATTTTTCCGATGTAGATGCAATCAAGAAAGATGCATAAGTGAATATATATAACCTACAGAAAAATGGACCAACGTTCATAGAAAAAAGAAATGATTGGTGTGTTCATACATACTCAAATTCCCGGTAAATATACTATATAAAACGTAAAAGGGAAAAAAAAAAGAAAAAGAAAAGAAAAGCTTGATTTAATTCAAAATAATTTCATATGGAAAAAAAAATAAAAGCTTGGAGGTATTAAGAATTTCAAGAGTAAAAAAGGCATAGAAAATATGGGTAGATTTGAATCGGTAACGTAACAATTAAATTAGAGGAGATTGGGGCTATATCTGTTCATATCTTACATTATCTATGTTCCCAAACAAGCCTAATATAGTAAATCAATTAAAACATATCACATTTTAAAAGAATCACTATGAATTTGATGGTCTATCCAAAATTACACTTTTACAATAAGTTATATTAAAATTATACATGATAATATAACAAATTAACATGATTCATCAACAAGAAGGAAAAACACACGCACATTACTTGAAAATCTCAAATTCAATGAATATTTCTTGTATTGATTAAGCAACCATGGCATGGCATTTTATTAACCAGAAAACAATTGTTATTATCCAAAATTAATATGTGAAATTTGTGGGACTAGCGTCGAAGCATGCATGGCGATCAGCAATAGCAATGGCAAAAATGATTTGGAGGTTTGTGGGCGAAAACTTTGCAAAAGCCTCCTTTGCTGCAATTCTCTTTGCACATTTGATCGCACTTTTGGTCATCTTGTCCCGGAAGACACCGACCAATGTGGTTATCGAAGCAGCAAGTCAACGCCCCCTCAACAGAAACATGATTAATATCTGAAAAATATCAAAATAATTAATATATAACCATTAATTGTATTTAAATTATAGTCATGRAATGTAATATGCATCAAAACCTTTGAATTTTTCGGAATTTAATTATAGAGTTTGAAAGATAAAACAGATGTAAACCTGTTGACAACACAACGAGTACAATGATGAACAAAGGAAACATCTTGACACCAGCCATGGTTTTGGATATTTTCAAGAAATACACAATAATAATAACTAGGGTCCGATGTTTATATAGCAAACGTTGGCGATATTTTTTCTAAACAATACATGTTTTATTAATTGTTATATAATTTTACGTGATCCTTAGAATCCAAACAATAAATAATCCAATGCTATATATTGATGGTTTGAAATAATAAATTACCATAAATTTGTTTATATTTTCTAAATTAATCGGGAATAAATTGGAATAAAGTGATCTTAATTTGTAATAAAATTGAGTTTTTGAAACGATGCTTATTTTAAAATGGAGAGAGGACATTTTATAATGGATAGATTTCTCTGTGGATTGAATTTTACATTAATTCAACGTGGGTAAATTTCCTCACGAATAACAACAAAAGTAAAAATAAACAAAGGGTGATGCTATATGGATGGGTTTGCTGTAGTTGGATTGAATTTTGCATAAGTTAAGTGATATTTAATGACAGTTATATATATATATATATACAAAATAATAGTAGAAAAAATAATAGTAGAAAAAAAAATTATTTTCAATTTATATCCTACCATGTATTTTTTTAAAAATTGTATGATATGTATTGTAAATTTTGAGATAAATTAAATATATAATTAAAATTTAAGTTAGAAGTGAGAATGCGGTTTGAGTGGTTTTTTAATTAATTGTTAACCGAATTGTTTATTGCGAATTCAGTTAAGATTTTAATTTTTAATTGCAATTTCTTGAATAAATTTAAGTATGTGATTTTGAACGGTTTGATGATTTGGACCAATTGATTTTTTTTTTATTTGTGTGGAGTTTATAGCTATTGTGACTAATTGGTATAATATATTGGCATTTTCTTTTGTTCTAAAATAAGATGATCTTGAAAATAGTATGCATTAATGGGTGTTTGGAAGTTAGAAGTTTGGGTAAAACGAGAGGTTTGGCTTTAATTTAGAGGATTGACTAGTCAAATTCTCTAATTAGGTTGTTTGTTATAAAGGTTACAAATAGCTTTTTGGGTCCAAAAAGTTAATTTTGAAAAGGTTCTATACATGAGCTTTTTGATGAAGTAAGTTTGAAATGTAAGTTGAAATGACAATTTTGTTCTCAAGTTGTAATAAAAAAAATCTATCTATTATTAATTTATTTAAAACTAATTTTCGATTCAATAATAGCAATAACTATCCAAATTAAATTTAATATATTCAAAAACTTGTGAATCAAGAAATTTATATATATAATAATTTTTAAATAATGACTATTGTTTTTGTAAATATTATTTTATTTTATTAATATATTATAAATATATGTTATTAACAAAAGAAATACCTCATAAAAAATTGTGTGAATGCCATTTTTTGGTCAATTTACACAATAAAATAGTTATAAACTCACAATTATTTATCAATCACTTCTATACAAATATCTAATACAATCAGCTACTCAAACTAGCTAATGTAATCCAATAATAGCTAATACAATCAACTATCCACTAATTGACAAACATATTCTATATCTTTTGACTCAAATTACATTTAAAACATAATGCAAGGGACATTGACCATATGCTCTTATAGGAAAATATTTTTTCCCAAAATAGTCAATTGATTTTCAAACTTATCATTTAATTCAAAACACTACATAAGATTACTAAATTAACCTTACTAACAAATTCTTTTTTGTTCAATATTCTTTTTCTTTCCTTCAAGTTTAATTCAACTAAAATCCATATTACTTTATATTAATTTTATACTGCCCACCATATAATCAAAATTCATACTAATTCATATTAATTCCATACTACCCACCGTGCAATCAAAATTCATACTACTTCATATTAATTTTATACTATTGGATGCTTCATATTAATTTCATACCACCCACCGTTCAACCAAAATTCACACTGCTTCATATTAATTTCATATTATCCGTCGACGCTAGTCAAATTTCATATTGCATCGTAAAGTTTCATATTCATTTATAATTTCTAACAATACTACATAATTCCATACTACATTTTGAATTTAAAACTACATTTTAAAATTATTTTATGAAATATGTCATATTATAGCCTAAATGAGTAGTATGGAATATTTAATATTTAATTCATACTAACACAGTTTGTATTTATATTTTGTATTTTTTTTCTTTAAATCTCAATTGCATACTATACAATATAAAACTCTTGGTGACGGTATGAATGTCATATTAACCCTATTAAAATTCATACTAACCATAAAAGATATATTATTTTAAATCTCTCCAGGAAGATTTCAAATCCAATACGGTTCCACCACCGCTCCCATATCAGATTTGTCATATTCAAAATTTTCTCCTTCTATTTTCCAGGTTTTTCTCATTCAATTCCATTGAGAAACAATAGATCCGCCACCCCAGATCAGTGATGCTTACATAAAGATATACGAGACACATTGCATATCAAACAAGACTAGAACAAACTGTTACTAGTCCATATCTCAGACTTGTGCACACCAAAATGAACATCTTTGCTCGAGTTCGCATCCTAAAAATGTTTTTTTAAAGAGGGAGAAAATTACAAACTAATTTCTACACCACCATAACTTGACAAAAACCATAATTTTTTAAGATGGTTTGAAAACTGTGATCACCCCTACTTATAATTTTCATATGAAAGATAAACTTGCGTCAATTTATGAATACATCAACAAATTTGTACATTACGTAACAAATAAATTTATATTGGTATATATGTACATCAATCAAAACTAACATCGATGTATAAACATACTACATAACAAATAAATTACATCACTTTTGAATTATGATCCACGATATAAATGAGTCCTAAAATGGTGATTCTTGAAACGCATAGAAAATTGAAATATATATAGGATTATATATAGGATTAGGTTCAAATGAGAATCATGTCCTTATATGTGAACTTAAGGTCAATTATGAGCCTTAAATCAAATTAAATGGATGGACCAGATTTTTTGTATATTTCCTTATTTTATTAAAAATATTAGGATTGTATAATAAAAGCACTACTGGTGTATATAATTAAAATATTAATAAAGCACTGTGATTGTATAATAAAAGCACTACTGGTTTATAATAAAAGCACTAGTTCGCAAATTCACATATAACGACATGGTTTTCATTTGAACCCACCCATATATATATATATATATATATATATATATATATATATATATATATATATATATATATATATATATATATATATACACAGGGTTAGGTTCAAACGAAAGCCCGTCCTTATATGTGAACCTAAGAACTCATCTTGACCATTAAATTGAATAATCTTGATGGTCGAGAACATGACATGTCAGCAGGGTAATAATGTAAAATACTGCATTAAATTAATAAAAATGATATTTTGGACATATATCAACGTTTATAAAGAGCACTGCATTGCTCTTTAGAAAGCACAAAGGATAAAGAAAGAAAAGCACTACGGTTGTATACGGAAAAGCATCACAAATTCTATCTATAACTACTGCCACGTAGGCAAATTCAAAATTTGAAATAAAACTCAAATCTTCAACAAATCATAACTTTCTCAATTTTTATTCGTTTTAAATAAAATATATATCAAATTAATCACATTCCCAAGATCTACGATTTAAGATACATATTGAATGTTTAAAAATGTAAAAATAAATAAATATAATTAAATTAAAAAACCTGAATAATAAAAACATTGCATATAACTAATTTTAGTACTACAATACTGTATAAAAAGCACCATTATTTACAAGTAAGAACTTGGATTCTTACTGTATAACTAGTGCTTTTATAATAAAGTAGCAATGCTTTTTTTTTTT
>BMAC01000926.1:21173-33599 GCA_014905375.1 Phtheirospermum japonicum
GAAAAATATTTGTGAAAATTATAAAGTTTTAAACTTACAATAAAAAATTGAAAGGATATGTGACTTAACCCGTGTCCTGTTTAATTAATAATTATATTTAAGTAATTATAAAAATTCAAAAGATGTCACGTTTTCAGCCCGTTTAATATATATTAATTAATTATTATTAAATTATTTTATATTTTTATGTTTAGATTAATTTTGTTAGTAATTACAGTTATATACTTTGAAAAACTCAAAAGGTGTCATACTTTCAAGCCCCCTCGCATTGTGTCATTGTGTAATAAATATTAATTAATTATTATTAGATAATTTTTTTTTATTTAGACTGAGTTCATTACTAATATTTAGTTACATACTCAAATTATTGCAAATATATCATAATTTACATATATAGAATATTTAAAATTTCAAAATTAAGTTATTTCAACTTTTATTATAAATACAATTTATTTAATTATTTTCATAAATAGATTATTTTTGTAATTAAAATTATTTCATATGTAATTTATTTTTTAATTAAAATAATCAATGTAGATTTTTCTTCTACTAATTATATATGACTTATTTATGTTATTATATTAGGAGTATAAAATAAAATTATTGAATTATACAAAATATATAAAAAAATATTAAGTTAGGCTAAGTATAATAAAAAGAGAATAAAGGCAATATACAATTGGGCTCGGATGACACATAAACAATCGAAACATCAAAAAATTCTATTATCCAAGCGAAGCATACGAAGTAGACATATATATTAGAAGGATTTTGCATAAATATATACTTGTTTAACACCCATGTATTATACGAGACTTATCAAAAGATAAATATAAAAAATATTTGTGATAGTTATTTAATTATAAATTTAAAATAAAAACTTAAAATAATGTATTCTCAACCCGTGCCTTGTAAATGTCTATTCTATTTATTAATTATTATAAATATTAAATAATTTTGTATTTGGTGTTTAAATTAAATTCATTAATAATATTAGTTACATACTTACAAAATTTTGAAATGCGTCAAATTCACCCATGTCTAATAAATCAATTCATATTTTATTGTTTACAATAAATTCATTAATAATTATTAGTTACATACTATGAGATATTCAAAATATGTCATACTTTCAACCCGTGTCGCATTGTACTGGTGTCTAATTAATATTTATTAATTATTAGCATATAATTTAATATTTTTATGTTTAGATTGAATACATTACTAATATTTAATTACATACTTAAATTATTGTAAATAACTCATATTTTACCTATATATAATATTTGAAAACCCCAAAAATAAAATTATTTTAAATTATATTATCAATAAAACTTATTAATTATTTTCATAATAAATTTTCTTTAATTAAATTTATTTAACATGTTGTTTTTATTTTAGTTAAAATAACTAATTTAGATATTATCTACTAATTACATATGACTTATTTTTATTTTTATATTAGGAGAATCAAATAAAAGTATTTAATAAGGAAAAATATAATAAAAGAACTAAAATAGGTAAGATACAATAAAAAGAATATTAAATTAGGTAAATATTAGGCTCGGATGATACATAAGCAATCGAAGCATCATAATTTTTTATTTGTCAATCGAAGCATACGAAGCAGACACATATATTAGGAGGATTTTGCATTAATATATAGGGGTGATATATATATATATATATATATATATATATATATATATATATATAGGATTAGGTTCAAATGAGAACCTAGTCCTTATTTGAGAACCTGGGGACTAATTTGGACCATAGATTAAATCAGATCAAAGGCTAATATTAAAAGGATTTTTGACTTTATTTAAAGCATGATAGGGTTAAGATCGTCTTTTTAAAATCAATGCAATTAAGATATCCCATATAACGTATATTCAATCCCATAATAACGTACGTTACCTTTTTTAGAGTCTGAACTCTATTATTCGTACAAGGAATTAACCAAATCCGAAATCAACCTCCATTATCATCCTTCTCCAGCCATTAACGGATTATGCAGAATATGGAATCAACATCAACAGGTCGGCGTCCTCAATTCATCATCTTTTTCTCGTTGCAATTAATTGATTTTTTTATACACCGTTTAAATCATGTTATTATATCATTTCCACCGCAAACAAGGGTTGAATACGTGTTATCAAATTCTGAGGTGATCTGAATGTTTTACGGCAAACCCATTTGCTTGAAGTATATGGATAAATCTCTTCATCAAGTTATATAGGAAGCACTATCAGATAATTTAAAAAACAACTGATATATACTGAAAAAGCACCAACAGTTATATATCATGGCCGAAAGTTTCTGTCCAAATTTAAAAAGCCGTCTGCTATTTTTTGTCTTGGTTTACTAAAAGCACAATCGTACTATTGCAGAAGCACCGTTTAATTGTTCAGATTCTTTTTTTTTTCGGTTTTTAACAAACAGTTCCGCCTTTTTTTTTCCTGTATTGCAGGCAACAATAATGTCAGCGGCAGGACCGAGTTTCACGTCGAGATATCTCCAGAGCTAACGGAGTATTATGTGCCATATTGTGAATTGAGTTTGAAGCCTTTCGAGGGACAATTATTTAATTCGTTAGAAGAAGGTATCAAGTTCTATAGAAATAATGCTTCCAAGTGTGGTTTCGATGTTCGTCTTGGATCGGAGAAAAGATTTCGCGACAACACTATTATGATTAAATATGTTTTTTGTAATAGAGAGGGCGATAAGGAAGCTGCGCCCGATAATACAAATAGTGTCGTGTGTGAGAATGAAAACAATATGTTTACTCCTTTAAAAAAAAAATTACGGCGAATGTCAAAACGTTGTTGGTGTATGGCACGTGTCAAGTTTAAGTTTTGTCCCGGTCAAGGTTACGTGATTAATGAGTTTATTGAACGTCATCGTCATATGTTATGGCTGATGAATAATATTATGGCTGAGTTTTACACCTGTGTTGGCCTGGCCGAGGGAAAGGTAGAAAATATGTCGTTGTTGTTAAGTGGTATTAGGGATCTGAAAGTATCTCTCACGGCAGACGGAGTTCAACATAATATAACTTCCGCGAAGCGCAGATTATTTGATAATTTTTATGGCACTTCAATTCCCGATGACATAACAGTGTTGCCACCGTCAACCGTCAATAATAAAGGCTCCCGTAACCGTTTGAAGTCTATTAAGGAGACGACGATTGAAAATAGCAACAAGCCATTGAGAATGTGTAGCCGCTGCAAARAGAAATCGAACCACGATGCTCGAAATTGTCCAGTAGAATAGGATTAAATGTACTTGGTCATATAATAATGAGTCGTAAGGCTGTTGCAATTTTTTTTTTTCACTCGCAAGACTGTTGAGACTGTTGAAAAACACAATTTTTTTTTAAATTATGTTGAGACTCTTGCAACATTTTATAGTCGTGACTGTTGCAACATTTTTTTGTGTTTACACTATTTTTTCATTGGGGTCATGGTAGCTGATACATAGACCCTCGTTTATAAATAATGTGAATATGCCTTACGCTGCGGTGTTATAATGGTTCATCCTAGTGGGAACCTCCTTTTTTTTATAAATAATGTGCATATATTTAAAACATTTTTTAAATAAATGTTTGTTGCTTTGTTACATTTTCTTTTAAAGAGTAAGGATGAGAGGATTTTTGGGAACCTAACAGCACATTAAATAATGAATATTTTATGCATGTTAAAAACCATGCATGAAAATGCTTTCGACTGTATGTTGTACTGCTTTCTTCGGAGAAACAGATGATCTCACAATGCTTCCGCTAATATATAATAATGCTCCTACTATTAAGTAATAATGCTTCCACTGTCATATAATAGTGCTCTTACTATTAAGAAGTAATGCTTCGATTATTTCTTAGTTCACAGATGAAGTGTTGGCTATGGAATAATATGGGAAATTAACATATCCATACTAAACAAACACAATAAAATAACCAGAGCTCAAATAAGAAGCAGTACTTTGTCAATACCAAGCAAATAGTGTCAGGTGAATTACGAGGAATTCAAATACTAAAACAACGAGTTCAACACAAAACAAATACCAAGTACTCAGAAAGATAAACAGTCCCAATGCTGAAAATTAAAATGCTGAAAATTACTGATGCGAATCCTGCCGCGAACGCGTCACTATGTCTCGTATTCTTGCCAACTGTTACTTCACTGTCCAAAGCACAATCCAAATTTCTTTTCGCTACTTTGCGCTTTTTTATATCATCAGGCTTACCTGCAAATTATCATTATGTTATACTTTTATAAAGCAATGTCGTTCAATTCATAAAAAAAAAAAACTATACATTGGAATACAAACTCATTTTTCAAACAACCACTGCACAAAGTATCCAATTCATTGTCTAATACTGCTCTTTTTTTTTTTTCTACAAAACATCATTAATTACGCATTTGAACAGAGACCCAAAGCACATTACACATTCAATGTCAGCACTACAAACACACATTAAATGCATTACATAGATAAATAAATGAAACAAATATATTATTTGAGAAGACATGACAGCACCAATAATAATACATATCAGAAGCACTATCAAATTCAAAGCATCATTATTCAAGATTGAAAGCACTTTCAATATAGATTGAAACAAATGGTTCAACAAAATCTATCAACACTCATAATTACACTGTTAAAGCACTGAACATATATAAGAAAAGCTCTACTAATCAGTACATTGTGGAAAAACTGTACACTGTGAAAGCATATAATCATGTAATCCAAAAGCATAATCATGTAATCCAAAAGCACTACGGAATTAACAAGAATATGAAAGCACTGTCAACATATTTCAAAACACACTAATGTAAATAAATCCCATTAATATGTGAAAGCACTGCCCACTGCACATTGTGAAACTATATACATATAACCAAATAGAATTGAAACACTATATATAAAATCCAAAAGCATTACACAGCCAGCAGGAATACGAAAGCAGTGCAAACATATATCAGAACACACTACTATATATCAAAACACTATATCACACATTTAAAAGCAATATCAAGAAACATAAACAAAAATCATTAACACAAACAAATCAAAGTTCTCTCAAGAATAAAAAAAATATATATAACAAGAAATAAAGATTTCAAAACACTATGTTCGAGCATGCAAAACATTCACTTCATTGAAACCATATCTCAGTATAATTGAACTTGTGCTAATTGAACAGGCCACAAACAGAAAAATAAAAATCAATCACAATCAAAATTGGGTTCATGTTTTCAATTGGAATTAATTCTGTCTAGTAAAAATTCGGATATTGTGCAGGCTGGAAAAAAAAAAAATTAAGACCCCACACAATCAAAATCGGGTTCATGTTTTATTTCGGAATTAATTAGGTCAAGCGAAAAATTGGATATTAAACTTCTCGGAAGTTTTCATTTACGTTTTCTTCTAATTTCTAGGGTTGTTTTTACAGACAATGCTATTACGGGATGAAATTTTACCTGCTTCTCCAGCCACGGCCATGCGACGATGTCCTCTTGACCGCCTACCGTCGTTCTCCATCGCAAAGCCTCAATCTTTTTTCTCAAATTTTGTCACAGAAGAAATTTTAAGGAGCCGATTGTCACTATTTTCTCCAGAAGACTGGTGTTTTGGTTGAGTATATGAAACGGAAATAGTTGCCTTTTCGTTTTCCCAAAATTAACGGGCTTAATTGAATGGCGGGATTTCCCAAAAATTTTTTGATCCTAAATTGCCCCTATCAAAATAAAACAAACGCCTGTTTTTTCATTTTTTCATTTTTAAAGACAAAATCTCAATCAAATATAGCCATCGGATTTCATGAATATATGGTCTAGATTAGTTCTCAAGTTCTCAAATAAGGGCTGGTTTTCATGGGAACCCAACCCTATATATATATATATATATATATATATATATATATATATATATATATATATATATATATATATATATAATATATATATATATATATATATATATTTGTGTGTGTGTGTGTAGTTCGTTCACTAGTTGTAGTCTTGCAAAGACTCTGCCCTTTCTTGTACTTAATAGCTTTCTGGTCGTACCCGCTTTGTACAGGTTTCTTGTTAAATCTTCTCTCCTAACCACTCCTCCGATAGATGAGGAACCCAAGCCAAGAAACCCGCATTTACATGTCATAAATATATATGGTTCAAGTTCAGGAATTTTCTAGCTCCCAAATGAACTAAATAATACTCGACCAAAGGAGACGAGTCGAACAAAGCTCAAGCTCAAAAATTTACAATAGCATGGCTTGAGCAATTAAAATTAAGTTTGAACTTGATTACAAATATTGAACTCAAGCTCGAATCGTGAGCTTGACTCGAGCTTATGTTTGAGATAGTTTATATATATATATATATATATATATATATATATATATATATATATTAATGGCGTATAATAAAAGCACTAGTTCGCAGATTCGCATATAATTACATGGTTCTCATTTGAACCCACCGCTATATATATATACTATATATATATATATATATATGTTTATATATGGGAAAATTCCCAACTACTCCAAAAGTGATAATAATACTCCCTACTTGTCCTACGAAATTGAAAATTCTCTAAAACTCCTAAGCTCCCTAGTGTAGACAAATATACCCTTTGAAATTGATATCCGTATGCCACGCTAGCCAATAACCCGTAAATAAAGTAAATTCAAACTTTCTCATTTCTCCCTCTGGAACAAACGTTTCAAATTCCTGTCTGGAGATGATAACTCCAAACTGAATCGATTGAATATTCCTTCAAAATAAAATCCCTCACCCTGCGGAGTTTGAAACAGGAACGGATAATCCTAAATTGATTCGGAGTGAAATCTCCATCCAAACCAAACCCATTACCCAGTGGATTTTTATACTGCGAATG
Organism: Phtheirospermum japonicum; assembly: GCA_014905375.1. Classification (NCBI taxonomy): domain Eukaryota; kingdom Viridiplantae; phylum Streptophyta; class Magnoliopsida; order Lamiales; family Orobanchaceae; genus Phtheirospermum; species Phtheirospermum japonicum. Next base: position 28,083 of record BMAC01000926.1, read on the forward strand.
AGAGTTCTAAACTTTTTTCAATGCAATTTTTGGTTCAATTTAATTCCCTTCTTCTGCGCAAACTGATACTGGAAATCGACATGCCAAACTGCGAATCTCTCACAAACCCGTCGCTGCTTGATAGGAACCCAACACCCTGCTTTGCTCCAAATCAAATCCCATCCCCTCCGCCCGTGCAAGCGATTCGCGAATTGATTTTGGGTGAATCAAAAATCGCAAAATCACTTCAAAGGTTGGTTGAATAGTTCCGATAAAAATAATCCTGGATATATGTCGAGGTTGGCGAAGATGAGTCCACGGCACAAGTTTTGTAAATTTGTCTCACTAATCTTTTTTTGTTGCTATTAAATTAGTTTGTAATTGTTTTCTAATGAATTCGCACTGTGTGTGTATCAAAGCAATATAGACCATTTTCTGTGAATTGCGTGTGTGATTTCGACTGTCAAAATATTCAACGATTTCCTTTTTCTGGAATTTATTTGAATGTGCAGTTTTGAATTTGTGTTTTTTGTATTTGGTATAGTTTGTAGCTGCTATTTTGATGGAAAATTAGGTGGAACAGCAGTTGTTGTTGTAATCGTCGATGTCATTTTGCTAAAAAATGTGATTTCTTAATTACAAACTACTCTATTAAAAAACTGAATGATGAATTGGTACTTTGGATTAATAGTTAGCAATTTGTAGATGTTTTAGTTTGGATAAGTATTTGGCCTAAGTAGTTTGGATAATTACAAACTACTCTGATAACTGTGTAATTGTAAAATACTCAGTTGTTTGGAATTCTATGTTAAGTATTTTGGAATTGAATAGGTAGTTTGGAATATGGAGATGTGGTAGTTTGGTTATGAGTTTGGAAATAAGGGTGTTATTAGATTGGAATTATATAGTTTAACAACTTTGTGGTTTATGTAGTTTGTAATTGTTTGACATAGTAGATTGTAATCTTTAAACGAAATTTTCAAGAGAGTAGTTTGTGATTATACTTGGTCGCGTGCTTTTTAACAGTTTTGTGGTTCATCTAGTTTGGAATTTTGTGAAAGAGTAGCTCGGAATTTCTAAATTACAATTTTTAACAGAGTAGTTTGGGATTCTAAATGTTAGACATTAGTTTAACAGCTTTGTGGTTTATGTAGTTTGCAATTGTTTGGCAGGATAGTTTTGAATCTTTAATTATAAACTTCCACTGAGTATTTTGGAATTATAAATGTTAGAAGGCAGTTTAACAGTTATGTGGTTTATGTAGTTTGGATTATTAAAATACATTTATGTAGTTTGGATTAGATCTTTTTGTGTTTTTTTTTTCTTTTTTCTGAATCCTAATTTTATCTTGTCTAATCATTTACTCAATCTGGCAAGGTGGATTGAATGGAACATGATATGGAGACAATGAGACGTGAGATCACAAGAAAGAAGGTCTTTTTATTATGTAGCTCCTTAATGAATATTCTTGTAATTTTTAGAAATGAAAGTTGTGTAATGTTCAAGGATCTTCCGCATGACCATGAAATCTGAATATCTCACTTGTTTAGATGCGCAATGTCAATTATTGTAGATATATCCAGTGTGTGAGTGAGTAGAAGATTGTTGAATTCGTCATTAATCTCACAAAAATCTAGTAGTTTTTTATTTGATCGTTAAAAAAATTTGTATTGATCAAAAGAGGGAACATACAAATGTATGCAAGCATGAAATATATAAAAAACTACATCACAAATGAAAATGAGTCGTGGTGATTCGGGGGAGATGAAAATCCCCCGAATGGAAATCCCTTCCTAACCTGACTCAAATCTTGTGAAGGCAAAATAAAAACAAATTACGACTACGAAAATACATGTCGAAACATTAAAAAACTAAATAATACTCTAAGCGTCTATGTTGGTTTCAATGTCTTGGAAATTTGCTTTGTCGCTTCTTTGGCAATCGCTTTGGCTGGAGTGTTCGGAAAATCCTCTTGCAAATACTCAAATGGGTTGCTTTGCTTCCTTCCATTGGAATACGTAGTCATTTTTACTCGTCCTGAAATCAGCCTGGTTGCTTGTTGAGACCTCCAAATCTCATCGCTTCCCTTGTGATTTATTGGGGTACTCTGTCCCTTTTTTTCGGACTAAGTTCTGTTTCGGTTTATTTTTAAAATTAGCCGACTGTCTCGAAATGCCTGCTGTTTTGCCCAAAACCTCATGTCCCTGCGCATGTAAGGTTCTTTTTGGTCCCTGCTCACCGTCGGTTTTGTCCATAGCGTATAATTTATCGATCGCTTATTTTCCCGAAAATTTAGCAGTAAAATGTCCCGCCAAACAGAATCCCCAAGCGTCATCGACTTTACCTAACTATTCTTCTTTAATTTCGACGACGTCAACATCATCAACGTCGGGATCATAATTCAGAATTTCACCCTTTGAGACATCTTTGTTTTGGGCCAACGATGCTCAGGCTTTCTCGTTTGGCTGAGGTACATGTGTAGTATGCAAATTAATGTTAGAAACAGCCTGTGTAATTTTTCCCATTGGTTCATGCAATCAGAGGCGGATACTGAAAATTCTCTTTGGTGGGGCACCGAGTCAACTAAAAGATTACTTAGAAAAATTGAGTTAGAAAATTTATGGTTTCAAAAAACATAAAAAAAAAACATAAAAATGCACAAATCTATATTAGAAGTTTCAAGATTTAAATAAAATATTTACCTTGTAATTTACTACTTCATTTTATCACCAAGGGAGAAAAAGATGGAGCCAAAGTGCTGCTTTATTTCTTTTTTTACAACTAGTACTTAACCCGTGCGATGCACGGAGCGAATTGAAATGGATGGTGTAAATTCATTTGATGTAAGTATAATATTATTGATTTATTAATGTAATATAATAACTTAAAATACTCAAGTCACGATTACTAGTCAACACAAGCAAATTTAAAACAAATGGCGTTGATATATGCACCTCGAATCCTAAAACTAACAAAACACACTTAAAATGCTATAAATAATAAAATAATCAGAAAAATATGAATTTAGTTAAATAAATATAACACATATGTTTTGATTCTAAATAGTTCTTAATAATTTCTAAAATGAAATAAAATATAAATATAAATATTATAATATAATATAATAATATAAATATGAAATTATTTTGAAATGAGACAAAAATATAATAAAATTATTGATTAACACGAATTTGTCTTTATTGTAATTAGTATTTTAGTTCGTTTTTGTTATTGTTTTCGGTGAAAGTTTGATAGATTGAGCACATTTTCGTATTTTCTTATCTCCAACTTGTTTTTATCATATTTTAATCTTAATTAATTAATTTTATGTTTATTTTAAGTATTTTAAAGTATTTTGGTTTGGACGTAGTCAAGAATGGGCAAATGAGTAGAGTTTCAACGAAAACGGGCCGCGATTTGAAGAATGTAAAGCTGCCAGACTTTCTATATAGGTTTTCCATTTAAACCGTTATAGTATCCCTGGCCGACCAGTCCTGCCAAGCGCTGCTCACACCTGCCGACCGTTGCCTGCCGAGCGCTGCCGAGCCATGCCCATGCTGATATTCTATAACGGTTTTCTTATGTAACCGTTATAGAAAACCTGATCGACAGCAATGCCCCCAAACTCTCTGTCACGTCGATCCGAACCGCGTCGGTCGACGCCCGATCGACGCGACTGCCCAGAAAACGCGTTTTCCACGCGAATTTAGGTTTTCTTGGGCCTTAAGACTTCCCAAAACTAAAAATACCTATGTATTTCGAATTTTTAACATACATTATCATATTCCTAGGGTTTCTAAGGTCTTTTAGGGGTTGAAAACCCAATGAGTGCCGTTTATTTTCTTAGTTCCTCTTTAAACTTCTTAGTTTTAAATCTCTAGCTTTAGATTAGTATAGATTAGTTCTTAGATAGATTAGATAGCTTAGACTCAAGATCTCGACACCAAAACGCTGCTGTTCATCATAGTTTAATTAGTAAGTCTTTAATTCCTTTCGTTTTAATTTATTTTAATTAGTTCTTATGCTTTCTATTCATGCTTGATAGTTTAATAATTAATCTTCAAACAAACCCCCCTATGTATGATGATGAATTGTATAATATTATTGGTGATGATGATGTTGGGATTATTATGTTGAGATTGATGAAATTGCTTGGCTAGATTTAACGGGTCTAGAGCCTATAATCGTCGTGAACCATCAATTGGGATTTTCCCAAGAGATCGTGAAAACGATTCGAAGCTCTAGAACCCTTGATTCATAAAACTTTTCAAAAAACCTTGATTTTTATTATTCTTCGTTTGAATTAAATTCTTGATTTTATGTGTTTAGATTAGAATTTTATTTTACTCTCTTATTCGTGAACAACAAACACAAAAGGAACTTTCGAGCCTAGTTTTACTTGAGAGACGATTCGGTTCAACTTACCAACCTACACGTGATCTCGTTCTCTTGTGGGCGAGCTTTTAAATTTTGACAAATCTTTATAAGTAGGTACACAAAAGTTCGAATCAATTATCATTAATTTCTAAATATTTATTTTAAAGACGTTGAAATAAATTGGCGATAGTGATAAAGTTAATTTTAAATAGTTTTTTAATCTATTGAAAGTTGATAATAAAACAATAACAAAAATCAAGAAGTTATAAAATATAATAAAATAAATCTTAAAATATTTAAAACAGAAAGTAATATACTTAATTAATATTGTATTATAAAAATTATCTCCTAAATCTAGAAAATAAAAAAAAATAAATATTGTAAAAATATATAAAATACTAAGAAAATGAAAAAAGAAATACCAAGTAAATGAGGCATCGTATTAAAATTTTAATTGAGGGCCTTTGTGTTCTATTTTATTATAGTTATTTTTTTTTAATCAGCCCGGTAATTGACTCGGGATAGCCACTGAGTAATTTAACCACCAAGTCATCGAGTCGGTTGATGAACCCGATAAATAAACTAAAACTTATATATAGATTTAAGTTATACGAAAGTAGTTATATAACCAAGAGTAATAAATCATTTATGTGTGGATTTCTAATGTTGAAAATACTTAAAGATATAGTAATTACACTACAAAAAAACTGCAGTTTTCCGAGGGTTTTTTCCCTCGGTTTTTATGAAAATTCCCTCGGTTTTTGGAAAAATCGAGGGGAAAACCGAGGGAACTTTTCCCTCGGAAAAACTGTCCTCGGAAAATATTTCCGAGGACAAAATTCCCTCGGAAAATATTTCCGAGGGGAAAACCGAGGGTCGTTACCCTCGGTTTATTCCAGCCGGTGGCCCTCGGAAAAACCGAGGCCAAAACCGAGGGTCAAAACTCTCGAAAATAAAAAAAAATCATAAAAAATATAAAACGAGCGCGAAACGACCGGAAACCGACCCCCGTGGATCCAAGACGCCGATACGCACCCATCCCCTAAATGATCGTGAATTTTTGGCGTTTTTTCCTTATTTTTTACTAATTTTTTATTTTTCTAGGGTTTTTTCGATTTTTTATTTAAAAAATCGAAAAAAAATACTAAACGAGCACGAAAT
>BMAC01000926.1:36251-50284 GCA_014905375.1 Phtheirospermum japonicum
AGTGTGAGCAAATTTTGAAGAGAGAGATTGGAGAGTGATTGTCATCTTACCATTCATAGATATGGGTATAATTGAGAAAGTACATATTAATTTATGTTATAATGGGATTAATATATACTAAATAGGAATATAAAATTTGAATGGATTATATGGGATATTATGTTTTAAAAAGTGCATCAAATGGGAATATATATATATATGTGTGTGTGTGTGTGTGTGTGTGTGTGTGTGTGTGTGTGTGTGTGTATATGATATTTGTGGTTTGAACACATCTCTTATATTTCATTTTTATATACACTACAAAAAAAAAAACAGTTTTCCGAGGGTTTTTTCCCTCGGTTTTTATGAAAATTCCCTCGGTTTTTGGAAAAACCGAGGGAAATGTTCCCTCGGAAAAAATGTCCTCGGAAAATATTTCCGAGGACAAAATTCCCTCGGAAAATATTTCCGAGGGGAAAACCGAGGGTCGTTACCCTCGGTTTATTCCAGTCGGTGCGCCTCGGAAAAACCGAGGCCGAAAACCGAGGGTCAAAAACCTTCGGAAAACCGAGGGTCCTAGACCCTCGGAAAACCGAGGGTGATAGACCCTCGGAAAAGCCCTCGGAAAGCCGAGGGTTATGGACCCTCGGTTTTTCTTTTTTTTTTTTAATTTTAATTTCTGTTTATTAAAAAATCCCAAAAAAATTGAAAAATATAAATGAATATACAAATTAATAAACCAATTATTATAATAAAAATATCTGAAAATTTAGAATTATTACATCCGTTCGACACAGTAACAAAATTTATGTAAATCAAAATATCCTAAGATGGGGGGGTGGACTGCTGTAAACGAGCATACAGCGAGGCCATCTGGGCGTTCATCTGCGCCTGAAATGCCTCCTGCTGCTGCGGCGCTGCACGTCACGCTCCTCCTCACGGTCGTCGCTCAGAATCGACGTATCGCTGCTGGATCAGCTCGAGCTCCGCCCTCTACGCCTCCTGAGCTCGTCTGGTGGCCTCCAACTCCTCTCTCTGCGCCTGGAGCTGTGCCTCGAGCTCTCTGACCTGCGTCCGATCAGACTGAGAGGAGGTGGAAGAAGAGCTGCCTCTGAGGAAACCCTTTGCAGCAGCGAAGGAGGCACGACCGACTCTCGATGTTCCGAGATCACGAGACGCACCCCCCGCTCCCTCTTAGAATTCACGACGCCTCGTAGCTTCGCGTTTCCAACCGAACGACTTGATCGATCGATCGTATCTTGGTTGTTTAGTCGAATTGCACGGAACGTATGAATACGCACCTGTTCGTTCATGTCTTTCGACCGAAATGGAGCCATAACCTCCCCACGTGCCCGTGATGATAGGATTTGTTCAATTTTATGATTTTTTTTTATTTTTTTCCTTTTTTTTTCTATTTTTTTTTATTTTTCAAAAAAACCGAGGGTCGAATAACCCTCGGAATATTCCGAGGGTATCTATAGACCCTCGGAAATCAGCAAATTATTTTATTTTTTTATTTTTTTAATTATAAAAAAACCGAGGGGAGCCATGACCCTCGGTTTTTTGGGCGACTTTTTATTTATTTTTTTTAATTTTTTTATTATTAAAAAACCGAGGGGAGGCAATTACCCTCGGTTTTTTCCGAGGGTACAAGCGACCCTCGGTTTTTCGTGAATTTTTTTAATTTTATTTTATTTTTGGTTATCAAGAAACCGAGGGTATCCGTTGACCCTCGGTTTTTCCGAGGGTCTGTTGCCCTCGGAAATAACTCCGCTCGGAAATTCCTCGGTATTACGTTCGGTAATTATGGCGGTAAGTTTTGGCGGCTAATTTCCGAGGGAAAAACCGAGGGGTCTTATTTTTCTTCGGAAAAAACCGAGGGTCTCAGTTTCCCTCGGTTTTGCCCTCGGATTTTTCCGAGGGAATTGAAACCCTCGGTTTTCCCCTCGGAAAATTGCAGTTTTTTTGTAGTGTTAGTCACAAATTATTAATATACAAAAGTTCATAAATAATTATTTAGTTAAAAGTTTTAAAATAATGTATCGAATTCTTATGTTATACGATTATATAATCAAATTTTTGTTCTACCCACATATAATTTTGAATTCAATTTTAATCAAATAATTTTATAAAATTATTTACATTTCACTTATGTTCATAATATAAAATTTTAATTTTTCTAGGAAAACGAAAAAAAAAGTGTCATTGTCAAGTTCTTGACACGTTCAGGGTTAAAGTTTGGGCCATCCGAGTTTTACTTGAGTCACATATAGAAAATCAAAAGATATGACGCTATTAGGTATGTCCTCGTATCACCTGGTCGGGTCAACAAATAAAATTATGGAAGAAAAGAAAAATTCTTGTTACCGATTATAAGTTTCTTTTTTTGTCTTCGTTGCATCAATTTTCTGGTTGTACTCATACTATCTTTTTTTTTTTGATAATAAATTATTAAATAATTTTTTAAAAACAAATTATGAATTTCTATATTTTTTTTGTTCATTTTATTTTTTTTTTCAATTTTTTTATATTGTATTATATTTCTTGTAATTTTTGATTTTTTTTAAATTTTATATCTAGTTAATAAATTTTCATAATTTAATGGTACTTTTTATAGCTATGAACTCATATTTAATTTTATAATATTAGCAACTTTTTAGTTTGTTTTCTATTTTTTTTGTATTTATTAAATAAGTATTTGTAACTTAATTATAAGTTCTTATATTTTATTTATAATAAAAATAAATTTATTTGATATCGTTTGACATATTTATATTTTGATTTACTTTTTTAGGTTTTGCGAATTTATAAACTAATTATTTAGATTTATTTATAGATTATATATTTTATATTTATATTTTATTTTTCAGATTTCGTATACACACACACACACACAATATTTTTGTAGTTGATATTATTATTTTTCTAATTTTTTATATTTTTATCGATTCTCGTTTTTATTTTTAGATTTATTTAATAATTTTGTAGAATCTAATTATGAATTTTTCGAGTTAACTTAACTTATTTTATGAGTTTTCTCTTTAATTTTATATGATTATTGAGTTTTCGGTTTTTTTTTCATACTTACTAAATAAATATTTATAGTTTGATTATAAGCTCTTATATTTTTATCTATATGATTTTATTAATATTTTTAATCTTATTTTATAGCATTTGAGAATATTTATGTTTTATTTTTTTTTTCGGATTTTTAAAATTTATTAACTAATTCTTTACATATTTATATATTTGTTTTAAATAGATTTTTATATTTTATATTTTCTTCAAAAAAACTTATATTATTTTTATTTTTCTCATATTTTATTTATAAGTATACATAATTCTTCTATATATTTAATATTTTCTTTAAATAAATCATAATCTCCAAAAGAATATTTACATAAATAATTATATAAATAATAAATATGTATACTACAAATAGTAAGTGAAATATCTCCAAAAGAATATTTACATAAATAATTATATAAATAATAAATATGTATACTACAAATAGGAAGTAAAATGGGCGGGAAAACTTTGAGAAATATTTTTAGAAATGCTATCCTTTTTCATATATAGATATAGATATAGATATTTATAATTTAATTATAAGTTCTTATATTTTTATATATATGACTTTATAAATATCTTTAATTTTATTTCATTGCATTTGAAAATATTTATGTTTTATTTTTGATTTTTTGGATTTTTCGAGTTTATTAACTAATTATTTACATTTATTTATTTATTTATTAAGTTTTTTTATATTTTATTCAGATTTTTTAATATTATTTTTATTTGTCACATATTTTATATATAATGTACAAAACTCTTCTATATATTTAATATTTTCTTTACATAAATCATAATCTCCAAAGAAATATTACATAAATAATTATATAAATAATAAATATGAATGACTACAAATAGTAAGTAAAATGAGCGGGAAAATCTCGGAAAACATATTTAGAAACGCTAGCCTTTTTATATATATATAGATTCGACTACCCTTTTCTTTTCTTTTCTTTTTTGCCTTTTATTTTGCCACAATTTTTTATGACGCCTCTTTTCTTTATTTTTTTTTTTAAATTTTTTTCCTTCTTTGTTGCTGTTTGTAATGTTTGGGGGACTGAGAATTGGGTTGAGTTAAATATAACTGGGCTTGACTTGTTGGGCCATTATATACATTTTCTTCCTTTTCAATTTGGTTTTAACGTTACAGCCAGAGACTTAGAAGGGTATGGATGCAGGTTTGGGACATTATTTAGTGGGGGCATTATTATTATTTTTTTCTCTTTACCTATAGAAATTTAAAAAAAAAAAGTTTTTGGTGGGGCCGGTGCCACCCAGGCCCCACAATACATCCGCCTCTGCATGCAATTGGTCGAGCACCTTCTGTGCATCCTCTAATTCCAAGGAATTAGGATTTGTGGGCATCTTCGCACCTGACTCCTCTGAGTCCTTATCATCCTTTCCCAACTCAACAACATCTACATAATTCTCATCAACATTATCAAAGGGTTCAGCCATATTTACCTCTTTTGATTTCGAATTTCTAAAATCTGCAGGAACACTGATGCGATTAGGGATGCTTTGCGCATCATATTTCTCGCTCCTTTCCTCATATGAGTTGGCTTCATTGAATTCCGAACTCGTCTCTTCCTCCTCGTTGCTTGTGGAATCTTGATTTTCCACGTTGCTTTTGTCGGTTGTTTTTGTGTGCAAATTGGAGCACAAAATATTGCGTCAATCATTATCTCAATCTGCGTTTCTTTCTATATTGGCGTGGGTTTTGTCTCTTCAGTTTATTGGGGCAGATTTGTCAATATACTAATCAATACGGACTTTATGGTATGTATTTAACCTAGATGGGAATAAAAAGATTTGTAGGAATTTATGGAATTTGAGTTCTATTATATATAACTAAATGAGAATTTTCCATATATAAATACATACATATATATATATATATATATATATATATGTATGTATGTATGTATGTATGTATGTATGTATGTGTGTGTGTGTGCGCGCGCACGCATGCGCGCGCATGCACTGTTGGTTCAAGTTGGATCAACGAGTCAATAGAAATGAGGCTCGAACTCACAATCGAGTTAAATTCAGACTGAGCTGCTTGTGAGCAGCTCAGCTAATTTACAACCTTACTCACCACTAATTGGAACAAAAAATTATGCATGATAATTACATAAATAATTGTGTTCAGAAATCTTATTGTGTATAGGAGTAAATATTTTGGGTTTATTTTATTTAATTCGCTTCTATATTTCAATTATCACATATATAATGTATTTTCTTGATTGGTATTACATAACACATATATACACTTATTATCTTGTCTTACTCTATTTCTCCCTCGTACAACTAAAACTTAGTTGAAAGAAACATAAAATTATGTTGGAGGCCATCGATGAGTTCAAATTTTTGATACAAGGGTTTGTTTAGAGCATGCATAATGGTGAGGGGAAGGAGAGAGAAGTGATATCAACAGTAATAAATCAAAGTCGTGAGATGTCAATAGCGAGCGGAAAGTGGAGGTGGGAAGTTGCAAAAATTACTATTTTATTCAGTTTTTAACAAAATTGATAATTTAAATGTTAAAAACATTAAAAATAATTTTAAAAAATTTACAAATAATTTAATAATTAAAAAAACCTCAAATAATTAAATAATAAAAAATATTAGAAATACTTAATAAATAATTAAAAATATTACATTCAGTTAAAACAAATTAATCAAGTCTCATGGCTATAATTTCTTCTCGAAGTTCCATGAAGTATTTGCGAAGGTGCGAATTTAATCCTGGATCTTCGACATCAATATTCAAGATCTGTTCTTTCTCTTTTCAGTGTCATTCTTTCTTCTTTCTCGCTCATTCGACCTCCCTTTTCATTTCGGTGGGCTTATTTCACTGTTGCATCTATCACTAAAATCTCGCTTTTTTTTTTTTTTTTGCCTCCATCTCTAGTTTTTCGAATTGAGAGGCTGCTAGGGTCGTTCTTTGTTCATGCTTAAGAACTCGTTTAGCATCCGAATCATCAAGTTTTTGACAATTGTTTATACATCATCTTTCTTATTTGCCTCTTTTCATGAGTTCTTGGTACATTTATTGACTCGTCAGCCTCTTGGTTCTAACTCCCTCCGTCCCATTCTATCTGTTGCAATTGACCATTTCACGAAGATTAAGAAAGATGATTGATGTTATAATTGTAGGTATCAAATGACCATAATTTTCTTTTGTTTAAAATAACTAAAAGTGTGAAATAATAAAAGTAGGGGTAAAAGTAGTAAAATAACCTTTAATTCTTATTGCGAAAAAAGTAACAATGATTATCTCTTAAAAATGTAAATGCGACAGATAGAATGGGATGAAGGGGGTTACATTGAATCTTGGTCGTCCGCCGAGGGAGTCACGATAGGTGATTCATCAGGTGTTGAATGAGAATGGGAAAATTTGGCATCAATGTTTTTTAGTTTTCTCGTCGCGCCTCCCACATTCCCTTAAAACTTCTCATAAGACCATACATTTTGCTTTGGTTGGTCTTTCAGTATTTCAAAAGCCAAGAAATCTTTAAAGTCTTTGCCCATATTCGTGCGGTACATTTTTTTGCACGCACAATCTTTTTTTTTTTTTTTTTTTTTTGAGATAGAGCAATGAGATAACTAAATCTCATAACTCATGACAAATAAATACAAGATTATTTTGTATTTTAGATAAAACATATTCAGTCTCATAATCTCAAAAATAGTCCCGTAGATATAACTTGTTTCAATCTTAGTCCTTTTTTTTATAGAACTCATTAAAATCATTATATTCAGTTTTTTGGACCAAAATTAATGGTGCCCCAGTCCAATGGGACTGGAAAGTAATTTCTCTCACTCCGTCTCTATTTATTTTAGAAAAATAATAATTAGTAGTAGGATAACAGGATTTGGATGAGCGAGCCCGATGACCCTTGGATATCGATGCACATTGGTAGGTCTCTATCTTTGATTGGTTATGCGTGCAAGTTCGTAAGTAATTTTATACTTATATTTGTAAAGTTATAAATTGTAAGTATAATTATGATAGTTAACTAAAATATGTTTAATTAATTGGATATAGTATAAGGAAACAAGTAGGTAATTCACTGCGTATGAGACTTTTGTGGCTATACACCAGAAGGACGACGACACATTTTTTGACCACATATCAGAGCAGACATTTGTAAGTGTGTGTGTATAATTAATACAAAATTAAGATTATTTTTTAGTATATATATGTATTTTGTTAACTATCAATTGTGTATTTTAGGTGGAGTTTCAAAAATGTCCAGACGTGAGACGTGCTGCATTACAAGACCGGAATGCGGAGGTTGATGATAATTAGGTCTATATAGACATCGTTGAATAAGGTTTAACATTATGGCACCGGATGTTAGGGGAAGTTTGTGGTTTTGAGGAGTTCCAGGGTAGATTGTTCTTCCTCTCAGCCTGATAGTTGTGTCATGTAGCTCGAGACATAACTCTAGTATCTCGAGTAGCTTCAGACTTAGTGGAAGTAGATCCAGGCATAAGAGTGAGCTCAGCTGAAGGAGCGCGCGGTTCACGCTCGTGAGTAGATCGAGCTCGAGGACTGACGCAAGCAGCAGGTAGAGTAGGGGATCACCACATAGATGGCAAGGTTTGCATCTCAATCTCAACAGCCATCTCAGTAGCCTCCTCCACCCTGTCCTTGGTAGGTGTTTAATTGTACTTGGAGAAATATTTAATTTGTTGTTTTTATGATTGAGTTTAACATAAATCATATATTTCATGATTAATTAATATTTAAAGAAATATTTTTTTTAATCAATACTATTTTCATTTTGAACTTTTATTTTGCGTTTTTTAAGTTTTTTGCAGGTACATATGAACAAGTAAGAAAAAGCAACAAAAAAACCAAAAAATATATATATACGGATATTTGCCTGTTGGCAGTTCGCTAGTACATGATGATGAATAATACGTGCGACGAGAAATGGAGAATACTGACAGGTCAGTCGTTTGCATTGTCATCTTAGCGATACAGATGGGAAACAATTTCCATCAGTGCCAAGCTACCGATGAGGAAATTGCCGACCATGTTAATCATTCAGCGATTCCGTCAGTATCTTCTTTACCGACGGATTTGTCCATCGGTAATTACCAGTTTTTTTGTAGTCATGGAGTTTTGTGTGGATAGAGTCTTACATTCAACATGTACATTATGGGTGGTGTTATAAAATTGATGGATGATACTGTTGAACCGATCTCAAAACATAGTATATTTAAAAGATTTGAGATTTGACTAGAAAAGGACGAAATCAAATGTAGTGAGGTGAGACGATTCGTGTCGATCTTTCAAGGAAGATTAAGAGGGTGCAATTTATGTGCTAACACAAATATGGAAAAATTAAATCTACTCAAATTACACAATCAAATTTTGGGTTTTAGGAAGTTTGAATTTAAAAGTAGAGACTTCAAACGCGATTGAAAAGCAATTAAAGAAAGCACGTTGATCAAAGCAAATGAAAATGAAAAAATAAAAGGTCTAGGGTAATAGTCTCATCCCAATGATCTCTCAAGTAGTTTTGATTACCAATTGGATTTCACATAGGTCATACCAAACAGATTTCAGTTCTAGACCCTAATTAGAACCAAATCCAATATCAAATCTTCTCTTGACCTCTATGTTATCTAAAATCAAATTAAGTATAATTAAAATGCTTAATTAGTATTCAAATTATCTCAATTAGATCAAAATCAAGTAATTAATTCACGAACATGCCTGGATAATCAAATCAAATCATTTGTAAAAATGCAAGAAATAAGATGAAGAACAATCAAGAACCCCAAAAGGACAATCATAAGCATAAGAACCCATATTCAAATCAAAACAAGTTAAATCAAATCAATTAAAGGAAATTAAAAACACATGCTAAAAATTAAATAAAGAAATTAAAACAATCAAAGACCAATCCCTCGGTAATTACTGAGGGATGCCAAGGGATTGGGCCTAAGAGGGATTACCTAAAGAATTACCGATGAATTTTTCCCTCGATAATAAATTCGTTGTCATTTCCATGGTTAATGTGGCGTCATATCTTAGTGCCATAATTATCAATGAAATCACCGATGAACTACCTAATGAATTTTTTACCGATAGAATTAGTCTTTCATTGTTTGTTGCAAAAAGTCAATAATACCGACAAATTTACATTCCGCCAACAATTTTACCATTAAGAAAAAATAAAAAACAGTTAAAAGTACCGATGGATTTTAGGAAATGACTACAGTACCGTGAAGGTACCATACCTCCTAGCCCCCCTGCATTTACATCCCTTAGATCTTATCATTATCTATAACCACTTTGAATCTAAGAGTTCTAATTAAGTGGGGAATGGTACCTTCACGGCACCGTAGAAGTCCCCTGGATTTTAATCCCTTGTTAAGTTACTAATTGAAATGAAACATTTCATGGTACTGACGAACGTATTCCATCAGTAAAAATCCTAATTGGAGTTTTAGATTTCTTCCATTGCACCGGACATGATAGAATCAGAAAGAAAGAGATGAGAGGAAGAAAGAGAAAGAAAGAAGAGAAATAAATAGAGGACCCGACCACCTCCACCACCGCCTAGCCACTGCCCGATCCAACCCCCTGCTCGATCTAATTTTCGGCGACCCAAGCCCTCTAGACCCCCCCTCCGATTATTGTTGAAGTGCGATTATCACCATCGTGTTAAAGCATGCGTCGTTCTAGTCTAATGCCATTTTTATTGAATAATTTTCTTATTTGTGTTATTTATTTATTTATTTTGATTATTAAACTCATTAGTTTATTAGGAAATAATCTGCAATTATTTTGAAATTATGGTTAATTGGTAATTATTTAAGTAATTGTGATTAATTATAGTTAGTTCAGAGTTTAATTGAAATTTTAGGGTTTATTTTGAAAATAGAGATGAATTATATGATTGGGTTAGTTTAGGATTAATTTGGTATTATTTTAAAAGTTGTGGTTAATTGGTAATTATTTAGATAAATATATAATTAGGTTAAATTAGAAGCTAGCTTGTAAATATTTTGAAAATTAGAGTTAATTGTAATTTTTAAATAATTATAATTAATTATAGGTATATTAGGAATTTGTTAAATTTGGTGTTCTTCAAAAATATAAATGAATTGTATAATTTGAGTTAATTTAGAGGTTAATTTAAAATTATATCAAAATGGGATTGACTGGTAATTATTTAAATAATTATGATTTTTTATAGTTAGTATGGGGTTTAATTAAAACCTGATGGCCAGATTAGGGTTTATTTTGAAAAAGAAGATGAATTATATAATTAAGGTTAATTTAGGGGTTAATTTAGAGTTATTTTGAAAATAGGGTTAAATGATAATTATTTAGATAATTATGATTAATTATAGTTAGTTTGGAGTTTAGTTGAAGCTTTATGGCCAAATTATGGTTCACTTGAAAAGGACGGATTATATAACCAGGGTTAATTTAGGGATTAATTTAGAAATACATTGAAAATTTAAAGTTAATTGATAATTATTAAGATAATTATGATTCATTATAGTTAGTTTAGGGTTTGATTGAAGTATTATCCCAAAGATTGGGCTCGACTAGGGGCAAATTAGGAATTAGTTAATTATGTAACTAGCATTTAAATATGAGTTTATTATGTGTTTATCGATTTATTATACAATTGGTATTTAATTGAACTCGTCGAGTTTTTTATATGATCTTTTGTCGGAACAGATCTACTAATTTTTTATTCCAAAGAGGGATCTTGAACTAAGAAATAATGTATATACAACAAGAATAGGCAGGAATTGAAGAAGGGGGAGAGGCCAATGTGTGTAGACAAAGATGCGTGGAGGAGGTGGCTAGTAGAGTGAGTGAAGCCCATAGAGGTGGAGAGATCCTAACAAAGTATCAAGAATAGGTTGAGCGAGCTCGACAACCCTGATATTGGGATATCGAAGCATATTGGTAGGTCTCGATCTGCGATTGATCATGCATGCGCTATCGTAAGTAACTTTATATTTATGTTTGGAATTTTAAATTGTATGTAATTAATTATTTTATGGTAATTAATTATGAAATGTTTAAGTAATTGAATACATACTACGGAGAAGTTTCGGGAGGCCACTAAGTATTAGACTTTTGTTGCTATGCACCGATAATCCTAGCGGCACATACATTGATCGTAGATCACCCAATGCAACTGTAAGTATATTTCTCTCATGTATACTACTAATAAAGCTTGTTTTTGCTTTTGAGAAAGTTACACGTGTGTGTGTGTGTCTATATATATCATGTGAATTATGAATTTTGTATTTCAGATGGAGTCCAAGAGACGTCAAAAGAAGACACATGGTGCATCACAAGACCCGGACACGGTAGTTGATGAGGAAGGGGACTATCTATCAGTCAATAAGGTGAACAAGAGTCGACGTTACGGAACCAGGTACTTTGAGAAGTTGATGGCTTCGAGAATTTACAGAGTCTTCTTCCTCTCGTCCCGACAGTCATGTCACGCATCTCTAAACGCAACAGGAGCAGCAGCAGCTCCAAGTGAAGATCGAGGAGCAGTGGGAGGCGTATGAGCAGGCCAAGCGGGAGCTGTGCAAGGCGCATGCGTAGGAATGGCAATAGCTAAAGGCGCGGCTCTAGGTGGCCCTACAGGTGCAACTCTAGCAGTAGATCACCACGGAGATTGCCGCAGTGACAGCTCATTTTCAGCCCTGACCGCCTACTCAACCGTGGACGTGACTTCTATTTGTTTATACTTGAATTATGATTTATTTGATTAAACTATAGATTGTACAATTAACTATATTTCATTGAAGAATATGTGTTTTAATTTTAATTCATGTTTTGTATTGTGTTTCTAATTTTTTTTGGAACACACACACACACACATGCACACCAACAGACACGTGTCCGTCAATAATTTGATTTAATTAAAGTTACTAACAAAATTTGGTTCGTTGGTAAATACTAGGGACAATCTCTCGGTAATTACGACGAAAGGGGCCTGTCAGTAGCTTTAGCAAAATATTCCGTCGGTAGTTACCGAGAGATAAAGTGTCTTGCGGTCGTGAGTCTCCCAACAGACTGTCGGTATTTCTCTCGATAATTTTACGGACGAAATAGATTTGTGTCGTTAATTACTGAAGAGGTGGATACAGAGACATAATATGTTCCTTTTGTAACTCCGGTACCGATGAAGTATTTATGGATTATCGACTGATTCCTTTGTCCGTATATTCCTTTGTTATTTTTTTGGAAAAAAAAACTTTTTGCTGCCAAAACTGTGGTCGTTTTTATAGTTTACCATACAAACTATTTTCTTGGACAAACCCTCATATGAACAATGCGCCATTTGCACTTTATCCTCTAAATCAAAATTCTTTTGGTTTTATATCCAAAACCGGATAATGTGGTACAATCAGGTTGTGACACGTCTCTCGTGATTTTATACCAAATCGGATAATGTGGCACAAACAGGTTGTGACACATCATTCGTTTTAGACAGAAGACCACACAATTTTAGTTTAAGGGGAAAACTACAACTCGCACATAATTTGTATGACGATTTGTCACAAGTAATAATTTGTATGATAACTTGTGAAAAACGCAATAGTTTTGAAGGTAAAAGGTAATTACTCCTTTTTTTTTTTAGTGAAAACGTCAACTCAAACTAGAACCCAACAAAAAGTTTAAATCTTGAATGGAAATAGCAAGAAGAATTAAACTAGATCTAATAACATTTTGTAGATAAACTAGAGAGAGAAATAATCTCTTAAGAAGAGACCCATTTTAGAATAGGATCTTTAGGGCCTGAATTCCATGAATAGTAAGGATTCTTATTTGTTATAGGATTCAAAATCTTTTACTTTTGACTGTAGATGTCAAATTATGTCTGAAAAGTGAATGATAATATATTATTATATTATATTTGATGTCGAATCAATATTTGAAAAGTGAGTGATAATATAATATTATATCGTGTTTTGTAATATTTAATTATTTAGTTGTAAGATATTAATGTTTGGGTTTTTTATTTTTAGATTTTAGAATAAATGAGTATTCCAAATCCGGTATTCGGAATCTTAGCCCAACAGACCATTATGTAGCCCAAATCATAGATTCATTGATAGGTTTTTATAATATGAACCATTATGAAATTAGCTTTAAAAATGGTTTCTTTGGGAAAATTTCATTTTTGGTCCACTATTTTGGCCACATTCAAGAAAAGGTGCGTGATGTTGGTCATCATCAAACAACGTCTGTTAAGTTGGCCAATTCATCAAAAAAATGGAAAATGAACTTTTTCGTTCTGTAAGTTGGCCTACTTTGCAATTTAGTCCTTTTTTTTTGGTCTGTTTTCAATTTTGTCCGTTTTCTTTTCAAATATCTGCAATTTCGTCCGATTATCACCGGAAAAACTGTATTACACCCTAATTTGCTGAGTAAACACCGGTTATTGCTGACTTGTCTTCAATTTGAGGGTTTTTCGGCCGCGTGGAAATGAATTAAAAGACAAAAAATTCAAGAATTATGCTCCTTTTTTTTGCCAATTTGAATCTCGACGCCTGCGATACCCATTTGGGTATAAACGACAAAATGTCGGCCGGCGTCCCTCCGGCCAAATGGATGTGCATCAAGCTATCCCACATTCAGTCGAAGCTACTCCAAGCTTCAATTGCAAGATTCGTTCACCAATTTTGGAGAATTCAGAATTTGAAGCCACCGATGAGGTTGACGCGCTCGAGCTCGGAGTACAGCAATTGGGGGAGGAGGACGGGGCGGAGGTCGAGGGAAGGGGAGGGACGCCATGGATGGGGTGGGTTGGTGGGCCGCCACTCAGGGCGGCGGCGGGGAGAGGAAGAAGACGATGTCTTCGGGGGGGGTCGAATGAAAACATTTTTATCTTGATTTTACAAGAATTTGATTTACATTTTTTTTGTCTTCAGGGCCAAAATGAAATTTCTTTGTCTACATGGCAATTTTTTTT